>OX438754.1:22226013-22738513 GCA_949316235.1 Oegoconia quadripuncta
GGCAATAGAATGTAAATGCTTAAATGCCAAAATTTCAAAACAATAGTCCTTACATTTATTTAGGGTGGCTTGCACCATGTCACTAAATAATACTTAAATACAATTTAAATTTAAATTTACGTTTAAGTCAATGCAACGCCTTGCACCACGCTAAATAGGTTGCTAAACCTGTGGAACTGTCAAATTTAAATACCCATTAAACGCTATTTAGCAGAGCTAAATACGTTTAGCGCCATCTTGCAACGTAAGTTTGACGTTTACTTTAGAGGTAACTAGACGGGAAGCATTTTGATCCATATTAATTTTGATATAAGAGTGTTAAAGATCACAAGCTATTCTAAATTGTAAGTATGTCACATTGTGTCAAAAATTTACAGAACTGATTCCTATTTACGCATACTTAGGTCGTGTAAAAGAAATATTTTGTTCAAAAATGGCGTCAATAGCGGTACTTACGTGTAACGAAACGTAAGGCAACTGTTATCGACACAATGAACGCGTTAAGTTAAACGATCTTCAAAACAGCTTGGTGCAAGAAGTCACTAAACGCAATTATGTTAAACACTTTTAACAAGTTAAACGTATTTAGTTAAATTTATTTAGGTTATATTTAAACGTAATTTGGTGCAAGCCGCCCTTAGTCATTGAAGATGAACAATGTAATTATTTTGATTTAATACTTAAAATACAACATGATCTGGATTATAATTTTGATTTAAACGCGAAATTTTGTGTTGACGAAACGTCATTCTTGCGGTTACGTTCTAGGGTTTTTTTTTAAACTAGTGTTGTAACGCCAGTAACATGTTTCTCAAGTAAAGTAATAAGAAGAATGGCGTAAAGTATAAATTCTTTTGAAAACAGCAAATAAAGCACTTGTTACTTAAAAATCATTAATGAATCGACAATTCTACAACTTTGTACTACAACTGCGTATTCGATTATCGATTTATTCGCTACCGCCGAATAACAATCGCATGAAAATCAATATAATTTAATTTCGAAAGTTATTGATCTCTCAAGAGTCTTCTGATTTATTTCAAATGTATACATCTATTATTGACGTAAAAGAGCAACCTTTGAGTTGAGTTTTATGGGATTCTTCTGGAAGAAGACCTATTTCCTCATTTAGTCTACGTGTTTATTAAGTTGTACATGCTTTGTGTAATGAAAAAGTACACATTTACTTATTACTTACTCATTTCATGATTATTAGATTCGTATTTAATAGTATCTTACTAATAATACAGGAACTAATAACATACTAGCTACATACTAGTAATGTGTGATAAATTGATGTGTCAATCACTAAAGTGAACTGTCAAAATCACCATCCTATGTTGAACGGACTATAATCGGTAACCTATCATACTTTCGAAACTTGCTTGCTCGAAAACAATATTATGGGAAACGTTTTCGAACAATTAAAATTCGAAAAAATAAAATTCGCATTCGTGATAGGTAACCCTTCTAATCGCGCGTAAAACGGGTCACCTGGACTCAGTTTTAAGCTACCGTACGTAGGAGGGCTAGCGCGTCCTACTCTATAATCTACGTCCCCAACCTACAAAGCTTCTAACTCTATACCAGTCATTGCGGGTGCAAAAACGTTGGGCCAAAGAATATAAATAATCCGGAACACCAACCTGGCCTCATACCTAGTGTGCTATGAGATCCAGGTAACGACTTCTGGGGGGATTACTCAGAACACCCAGATCCGAGAAAATTTTGAAAAGTAAGTTTTCTAGATTGACCCGACCAGAAATTGAACCTTTTTGTGGCAACCGCAGTCCTAAGCCAACACCATGGAGGTGGTCAATAAATGGTGTTACATATGCAAATAATAATTTGTGGTGGAAATGATTACAAGGGATAACTGAATAACCTATACCTTTATCCCAACACAGTGCAAGCGGAAGCGCTGGAAAAACTAGTGTAGGTAAACATAAAAGCGTCAATCATTGAATGATTTGTTATTTACGAGTACATGTATTGTATTTTTAGTTAGCTTCATCAAAATTTAAAAAAGGCAAGAAGTGAACCATGTAATTATGCTCTTCCTTGAAAGATTACTTTCAATTGTTCTTGCACCCGCGATAACGAAAGTCTAAAAGATACTAAAAAAATAAAAAAATTACATTTAAAATTTTGAAAACCTGTAACAATAAGAAACGCAATCATTAGAAAAGCGGATAATACTTGTGTGCTTTTTAGGATCGGGTAGTGGTAGGGGTAGGGGTGTTTTTTGGAAAATTTTAGTAAATAAAAAATGAAAAATAATTACAAACAAAGTGGAACACGTGTTTATTATGAAAGTAAATAAAGAAAATTGGATAAAAAATACTTAATCATGTTTTTATTTTCATTTAAAATTATTACATTTATTTCTCTAGAGAAATGAAATAAAAACATTACTATAAGTATTTTTAACTTTACTTCTGTACTAAGTTTCATAGTATAACATATCTAACACATGTTCATTTGTTGCTTGTAATTTTTTATTTTAGTAAAATTTTCAAAAACCTTTTTATATTTTTCCTGTAATCTATGAATGATACTTAATCATTTTCCAAAATTTCATTCGTGCTTTTTTTACACCCTGTATAGTGAAGCAGTGTTAATATTGTTCATTAAACATCATATTTGGTCAGCAGACAGTGAAAGGTTAACAATATTTTGCTGAATGTAAGGTAATGGTACCTATGGTTTGTTTATCAGAATTTACAATAATCTACCTGATGACTTCAAGAATAGAAATACTAGGACGTTTAAGAAATTAATTTTTGGATACTTTTTGGATAAATGCTATTATTCAATACAAGAATTTCTGAATGACAAAACAGAGATATAGTAAGGTAATAAATTGTATTTTTATTTTATTAGTGTATTTAAATAGCAAGGTATTGATAATGTTCTCTCTTGTTTTTGACATTTTAAAATTATTTACAATTAGAAAACGTGTGCTAGTTGTGATTGTATTTTGACATTTTAACGCTATATTTTGACCTTAATTAATTGGAAATTGTATACTTATTGACATTGTAAATTTTATTTGTAACATAATTAATTGAAAATTGTTTATTGTATTGCACTACATTTAAAATTTTTATTGACATTTGCACGCCACAACTGGCAGATTGTGATGGAAACATTTTAATTTAAGACCGTTATTGTACCCATGATCCTGCAAATAAAGTTTCATTTCATTTCATTTCATTTACATTTTGGGCAGAAATGAAAGAAATAGACTTTAGGTACTCAAGTATGGATTATTTATTTATTATATTCTATTATACTATTCTTTTTTATCTTATCTGTGTCCTGACCAAAACTATGTAAATTAAGTCGATAATATAGCTAGACCTAGCTAGATATCCCATAGGATAAGATAACTGAAATCCATACTTGATACCTACAAAGTTGCGCATGCGCTGACAGATGACAGAGGCCGATTTATGGCTGGGGCCATGGCCCATCCTAGGAAAAATCTCTAGCTACGCCAATGGACACAACTTGTGTTAAGTAATAAATGAATGTCAGTGGACTCATTTCTTAGATATATTTTCCATTTAGAACTTTAAGCTAATTTAAATTACTTATTAGTCAGTATAATATGTATAGGCTAGATTGTAATATTTAGGTACTCTAATTGAGGAAAAAGAAATAGTTATTAAATTAACTTACGGCATTGTTTTTCTGTTGTGAGTCAGGTATATCTACTATTTCTAATGTTTGCTTTCTTGAAACAACTGCATTTTCAGCATTTGTAGTCGATCCAGATTCTTCCGATACCGATTTTGACCCAGATAGAGTATAATCAACATACTGAAAAAAGTAAAAATTATCAGAGTAAAATATGGACCAACATCAATTTCTAATCTACTTGCAATATTATGATAAACATTTTTTATTTTTTAACATGATCGATCACTTGTTTTATCACATTTTGAGATCAATATCACATAATAGGCATGTAACCAGGGTTTCACAAGTAGGTACTATAGTATTATGTATAGATTAATAAATTATATTATTGTCAGTGGAATTTCATAAGGTAGGTACTTACTGTTACAGAAAGACCAGGAATATTTCTTATTATCTTTTGCTCATCTATAAACTTTTTGAACTTTATCCGTGGGCCTATTTTTGGAAACAGCTGTACGAGCTCGTTTTCTTGCAGAAGAAAAACAGTTTCAAAATCAATTTCCTGCTCTGAAAATATAAAAATAATTTAGGTACTGTCTGACACAAAGTTTAAATTATCTGTAAAATATAAATTAATTGATCGAGCTTACTACCCACCAAGTGAACAATTTAGAACTATTAATTAGATCTCTCTCACCGACCGGCCTGCCGCTGTAGCAATTAGGGCAAATCCTCCCATGATAAGTGATGCAAATCGCGCCTTGGGAGAGGCTATGTCTAACAGTGAATTTATTGGGCTGTATGCTACAGATGTATGAATAATTAGTAGTTCTACCTAATACATTGCGAAATTATATAAAAAGGTAAGGGATGTAAATAGGGACTTTGAAAACAAGTTTGATAATTTTTTATTATAAGGTATGACGAATGAGCAAGCCGCTCACCTTATGGTAAGTAATGACGGCTGCCCATGACACCTGCAATGTGCCAGAGATAATGTCAATGCAATCAACTTCAAATACAGTGGTTAGTGGTTACAGATGCATTGTCACCCCGAGATCTCAAACTTATGCCTCATTGCCTGATATTTCGCTGGCTCACTTACCTTCACAACGGAACACAAAAATTTTTGCATTAATGCATGGCGTCAGAAATAGTGTGATACTCATCCAGCCGTCCTCCAGGCAAGAGGCCTACTGCCTGGTAAATAACATGAAAAGGAAGTTATAGTTTCGCTAACTAATTTCCAAAGTCCCTAATACCTATTTACGTACCTTTGAAAATCTGAATGATATCTGAACAGCCAATTTCTTTGAGGAAATTATAAATTTCGTCCATCATAAATACTGGCTGCAGCCCTGGAGCCTTACCTGGTTATAGAACAATATTCGGTCAGAGTGACGCTATGGGGGCGTAAAAAATTCACACATAAGTAGGTACTTACCATTCAAGAAAAAAAGATCACTGGGACAGCAAAACACCTTTGACTGACAAACAAATACAATACAGTGAAACGAAACAAACAATCAAAGTGTTAGCATTGGGTGCGTGCGGTATTATAGTATTATTTTTATTACTAATTAGCGCAATAACCGCTCACTAAAAAAATTCACTCCATGTTAAATTCTCTGTCTACGACGTAAAAGGATGCCCGATGGTGTTGCCAACCCACGACAAGTTTTCCCCCAATATATTTTCAAAATTCCCCTAAAAACGCCTAGTTATAAATTTTTCAATGGCCTCGATTCTAGAAAGGCCTGTCTAATAAATAAATATGAAAAGAAGGGTTGATACGTACTTAATATGTAGAAATTGACAGCCACTGCTCACATTATGAACGATAAAAATCATTACCTATGTTACTCTAATGAATTCCCTCAAGATTTCGCCAGTATGCTAAGGTGGCAACACTACACGGCGTCACTTGTTCCGTCCGACCAATCGCATCTCATCGTTTTCAACCGGCTACGTATACTGTAACCGCATACGTACGGTATGTAGGTAGCATACTTTTCGTACCAATAGCGATCGTCGGCCTCTTTCTTTCATTTAACCGCATACGGATCATGTAGCCGAATATTTACCTGAATGCATCGACAACGTGTATTATCACCAAAATCGTTAGCCGAACCCACCTGTCTGTAGTCCGTTAGACTAGGCAATTGCGCCGCAATTTCTTTTATTAAAGCTTTTACCGATTGTCTTGAAATTTGAAATGAAAAGCTTGTCATAAAATGAATAGGTAGGTATAATTTTAACACAAAGTTATACCCAGATTAAGTACTTAATTTTAGACGGGTATGTTTGATAACAGTACCTAGATCTTTTCAATAACCTGAATACGCATGATACCTAGACCGACGAAATGTGGACAGACACGGCAGTGAGTCAGGCCAAGTTCTAATAAATTCGACGCGTCTCGACGCATATACACAAACCCCAAATTTATGCAGAGACTTGATATTGATATCATATGGCTCATGGATCGAGCTAGTTTACTGTAATAGTACCTAACTGACTCAATGACTGGATTTTGTTATTTTCATATCTAACTTCTCCTCTTTTTGAACTCAAACCTAAAAACTCGGCTTCGACCTTCGGTGCGCAGACTGTGCCTACGGCACGATCACACTCAATATGCTGGGTGAAAGGTGTGATTGCACACAACGATAAGCGAAAAGAAATTTTGCTGTAGCCCTTAAAATGTCCGAGATACGGGCGTTTTAATTTTTCGAGTGAAATCCAGAAGTACCGAGAGAAGGGAATCATACAGCGGAGTGGACAGCTGGCCAAATTCCATGAACGACGAGCCGAAACACGGTGTCGTTCCGACTTGCGGTTGGGGCCCAATCGGCGTTCGAAATCGTTCACGGCCGCCATTTTGAAAAATTTTAAATAAATATGCCTGGGCTTTGGTGCATCGCTGAAAGAAAATTCTTTCAGTTCTGACTTCGTCTCGGAAAGCTCTATCCAAATCGTCAACTCCGAAGATGCCCCCCCTCCGACTCTTCCCTAAAAAGGCAACTTTCTCAAAAGTTGTCCGATCTTGTGGAAATTTTAAAAACTCGTGACGAATGATCAAAAATATGGATGTCGTCAATTGTAACGCGATCCGGCGACGTACAACATAGTTATGACAGATTTACCGTCGATATTGACTTACAAAAAAAATGAAATACCTCAGTCAAATCTCATTTGATTTCGATGAAATTTTAAATTTCGGTACGTCCAGACCCCATCTACTGTTCCTGAAAATGGGTACCCGATCGGTTGAAAAACAAAAAAGTTATTGTAATTTAACCAACTTCGATTTTCACTATCCCTGTCTACACATGCGGCCTACCCGAGCATTGGTCACAAAATCACGAAATCGATTTTTTTATACACTTGTTTGTCATTATCTCGAAAACGGTTAGAGATAGAAGAAAATTAACACCATTTTTGGATTTTCGACTTCCTATGGAAGTCGACAAATCATGCCACACCAATGTATTTTTTTTTTCCCCTCCCCGCCCCCTCTAAAGATTGAGATGACAAATCACCGATGGCATATTATTTTCAAATACACGCTTGTAAAGAGCTCATAAAGGTATAAAGAATAGACTAACAAAACTTGAACTCGAACCTAAAAACTCGGCTTCGACCTTCGGTGCGCAGACTGTGCCTACGGCACGATCACACTCAATATGCTGGGTGAAAGGTGTGATTGCACACAACGATCAGCGAAAAGAAATTTTGCTGTAGCCCTTAAAATGTCCGAGATACGGGCGTTTTAATTTTTCGATTGAAATCCAGAAGTACCGAGAGAAGGGAATCATACAGCGGAGTGGACAGCTGGCCAAATTCCATGAACGACGAGCCGAAACACGGTGTCGTTCCGACTTGCGGTTGGGGCCCAATCGGCGTTCGAAATCGTTCACGGCCGCCATTTTGAAAAATTTTAAATAAATATGCCTGGGCTTTGGTGCATCGCTGAAAGAAAATTCTTTCAGTTCTGACTTCGTCTCGGAAAGCTCTATCCAAATCGTCAACTCCGAAGATGCCCCCCCTCCGACTCTTCCCTAAAAAGGCAACTTTCTCAAAAGTTGTCTGATCTTGTGGAAATTTTAAAAACTCGTGACGAATGATCAAAAATATGGATGTCGTCAATTGTAACGCGATCCGGCGACGTACAACATAGTTATGACAGATTTACCGTCGATATTGACTTACAAAAAAAATGAAATACCTCAGTCAAATCTCATTTGATTTCGATGAAATTTTAAATTTCGGTACGTCCAGACCCCATCTACTGTTCCTGAAAATGGGTACCCGATCGGTTGAAAAACTAAAAAGTTATTGTAATTTAACCAACTTCGATTTTCACTATCCCTGTCTACACATGCGGCCTACCCGAGCATTGGTCACAAAATCACGAAATCGATTTTTTTATACACTTGTTTGTCATTATCTCGAAAACGGTTAGAGATAGAAGAAAATTAACACCATTTTTGGATTTTCGACTTCCTGTGGAAGTCGACAAATCATGCCACACCAATGTATTTTTTTTTTCCCCTCCCCGCCCCCTCTAAAGATTGAGATGACAAA
Source organism: Oegoconia quadripuncta (assembly GCA_949316235.1). Classification (NCBI taxonomy): domain Eukaryota; kingdom Metazoa; phylum Arthropoda; class Insecta; order Lepidoptera; family Autostichidae; genus Oegoconia; species Oegoconia quadripuncta. The sequence goes on from OX438754.1 coordinate 22,234,246, forward strand.
TCACCGATGGCATATTATTTTCAAATACACGCTTGTAAAGAGCTCATAAAGGTATAAAGAATAGACTAACAAAACTTGAACTCGAACCTAAAAACTCGGCTTCGACCTTCGGTGCGCAGACTGTGCCTACGGCACGATCACACTCAATATGCTGGGTGAAAGGTGTGATTGCACACAACGATAAGCGAAAAGAAATTTTGCTGTAGCCCTTAAAATGTCCGAGATACGGGCGTTTTAATTTTTCGAGTGAAATCCAGAAGTACCGAGAGAAGGGAATCATACAGCGGAGTGGACAGCTGGCCAAATTCCATGAACGACGAGCCGAAACACGGTGTCGTTCCGACTTGCGGTTGGGGCCCAATCGGCGTTCGAAATCGTTCACGGCCGCCATTTTGAAAAATTTTAAATAAATATGCCTGGGCTTTGGTGCATCGCTGAAAGAAAATTCTTTCAGTTCTGACTTCGTCTCGGAAAGCTCTATCCAAATCGTCAACTCCGAAGATGCCCCCCCTCCGACTCTTCCCTAAAAAGGCAACTTTCTCAAAAGTTGTCCGATCTTGTGGAAATTTTAAAAACTCGTGACGAATGATCAAAAATATGGATGTCGTCAATTGTAACGCGATCCGGCGACGTACAACATAGTTATGACAGATTTACCGTCGATATTGACTTACAAAAAAAATGAAATACCTCAGTCAAATCTCATTTGATTTCGATGAAATTTTAAATTTCGGTACGTCCAGACCCCATCTACTGTTCCTGAAAATGGGTACCCGATCGGTTGAAAAACAAAAAAGTTATTGTAATTTAACCAACTTCGATTTTCACTATCCCTGTCTACACATGCGGCCTACCCGAGCATTGGTCACAAAATCACGAAATCGATTTTTTTATACACTTGTTTGTCATTATCTCGAAAACGGTTAGAGATAGAAGAAAATTAACACCATTTTTGGATTTTCGACTTCCTATGGAAGTCGACAAATCATGCCACACCAATGTATTTTTTTTTTCCCCTCCCCGCCCCCTCTAAAGATTGAGATGACAAATCACCGATGGCATATTATTTTCAAATACACGCTTGTAAAGAGCTCATAAAGGTATAAAGAATAGACTAACAAAACTTGAACTCGAACCTAAAAACTCGGCTTCGACCTTCGGTGCGCAGACTGTGCCTACGGCACGATCACACTCAATATGCTGGGTGAAAGGTGTGATTGCACACAACGATCAGCGAAAAGAAATTTTGCTGTAGCCCTTAAAATGTCCGAGATACGGGCGTTTTAATTTTTCGATTGAAATCCAGAAGTACCGAGAGAAGGGAATCATACAGCGGAGTGGACAGCTGGCCAAATTCCATGAACGACGAGCCGAAACACGGTGTCGTTCCGACTTGCGGTTGGGGCCCAATCGGCGTTCGAAATCGTTCACGGCCGCCATTTTGAAAAATTTTAAATAAATATGCCTGGGCTTTGGTGCATCGCTGAAAGAAAATTCTTTCAGTTCTGACTTCGTCTCGGAAAGCTCTATCCAAATCGTCAACTCCGAAGATGCCCCCCCTCCGACTCTTCCCTAAAAAGGCAACTTTCTCAAAAGTTGTCCGATCTTGTGGAAATTTTAAAAACTCGTGACGAATGATCAAAAATATGGATGTCGTCAATTGTAACGCGATCCGGCGACGTACAACATAGTTATGACAGATTTACCGTCGATATTGACTTACAAAAAAAATGAAATACCTCAGTCAAATCTCATTTGATTTCGATGAAATTTTAAATTTCGGTACGTCCAGACCCCATCTACTGTTCCTGAAAATGGGTACCCGATCGGTTGAAAAACAAAAAAGTTATTGTAATTTAACCAACTTCGATTTTCACTATCCCTGTCTACACATGCGGCCTACCCGAGCATTGGTCACAAAATCACGAAATCGATTTTTTTATACACTTGTTTGTCATTATCTCGAAAACGGTTAGAGATAGAAGAAAATTAACACCATTTTTGGATTTTCGACTTCCTATGGAAGTCGACAAATCATGCCACACCAATGTATTTTTTTTTTCCCCTCCCCGCCCCCTCTAAAGATTGAGATGACAAATCACCGATGGCATATTATTTTCAAATACACGCTTGTAAAGAGCTCATAAAGGTATAAAGAATAGACTAACAAAACTTGAACTCGAACCTAAAAACTCGGCTTCGACCTTCGGTGCGCAGACTGTGCCTACGGCACGATCACACTCAATATGCTGGGTGAAAGGTGTGATTGCACACAACGATCAGCGAAAAGAAATTTTGCTGTAGCCCTTAAAATGTCCGAGATACGGGCGTTTTAATTTTTCGATTGAAATCCAGAAGTACCGAGAGAAGGGAATCATACAGCGGAGTGGACAGCTGGCCAAATTCCATGAACGACGAGCCGAAACACGGTGTCGTTCCGACTTGCGGTTGGGGCCCAATCGGCGTTCGAAATCGTTCACGGCCGCCATTTTGAAAAATTTTAAATAAATATGCCTGGGCTTTGGTGCATCGCTGAAAGAAAATTCTTTCAGTTCTGACTTCGTCTCGGAAAGCTCTATCCAAATCGTCAACTCCGAAGATGCCCCCCCTCCGACTCTTCCCTAAAAAGGCAACTTTCTCAAAAGTTGTCCGATCTTGTGGAAATTTTAAAAACTCGTGACGAATGATCAAAAATATGGATGTCGTCAATTGTAACGCGATCCGGCGACGTTCAACATAGTTGTAACCGATTTACCGTCGATATTGACTTAAAAAAAAAATTAAATACCTCAGTCAAATCTCATTTGATTTCGATGAAATTTTAAATTTCGGTACGTCCAGACCCCATCTACTGTTCCTGAAAATGGGTACCCGATCGGTTGAAAAACTAAAAAGTTATTGTAATTTAACCAACTTCGATTTTCACTATCCCTGTCTACACATGCGGCCTACCCGAGCATTGGTCACAAAATCACGAAATCGATTTTTTTATACACTTGTTTGTCATTATCTCGAAAACGGTTAGAGATAGAAGAAAATTAACACCATTTTTGGATTTTCGACTTCCTATGGAAGTCGACAAATCATGCCACACCAATGTAATTTTTTTTTCCCCTCCCCGCCCCCTCTAAAGATTGAGATGACAAATCACCGATGGCATATTATTTTCAAATACACGCTTGTAAAGAGCTCATAAAGGTATAAATAATAAGCCGCCAAAATCTTCCGTAAAGCACTGCCATCTTACTGAAGAATGACTTGACTTGACTGCACTTGACGAAACTGACTGACCCCGATTTGACTGTGACTTTATTAAAGACTACTATAAAAAAAGACTAAACTTGGTTTCGACCATTTGAACGAAGGGGATAAATAAGGGCTTGTACCCTTTGCCTTCAAATAACCAAAAAAAAAAAACAGGTCCTCGTGCTAGCTATTTTGGGATGCCTTCCGAAGTTCGCGACCAAAATTACGCATCCCGTTAGTTCGTGTCATTCTAGCTGCATAGTTTTGGTTGTGAAATTCGCCATATAAAGTGAAAGTGAGCGATTCTGAGGTTGTACACTTATCCGAAAGAACCTTTAAATATGTCGCATAGAATAGATGAGCGAATTGTAGTCATGCATGAATTTACCTTTCGATTTCGCTCAGTGAGAAATTTACTTTCAGAAATACCTATATCCTTGGTTGAAAGTAATTTAAAAAGTAAGCGTGTAAGTACTGTGTTTTTCATTTAGCAGTTGTTTATATATATTATGTAGATTATATAAACATACCTATGAATTCACAAAAAAATATAACTACTTATTTGTACTTTTATTTTTTTGCAGAAACCATGGGATATCTCCATTGCATGAATTGCATTGCATGTTATTGACACTCAGATTTTATGCATTGGGCACAATGATTGTTTTGGTTGCTGACTTTGTGGGGTTATCAACATCATCAGCCGGGCGTATTGTATCTGATGTCTCATCTGCTCCAGCCAAGCTGTACCCATATTACATTTATATGTATAATGTAGCCATACTCAGCACGATTTTTATATTCAACTCCCAAGGGCCCAATTCCCAGGAGCTATGAGTGCAATTTATGGAAGTCATTTTCGTGCGATCACCAAGAATATCATAGTTATAGTTTGGATTTGATAATAAGTACTCTGATATGCTCATCACAAGATTGTTCTAATTCGTACATTCTAATATTGCTGAAGAGAAATAGAATAGGTTATTTCTCCATGAACATGAACTCTGTTATATCCAATTTCATGAAGACAGCAATTTTATAATGAAGCTCATGTATGAACACGAAATACCATTGAAAGGTAAGTAATGGAATATTACTAGGTACAATATGTAGTATCTTTGGCAACGGAATAGACCATCCGTCCATTAACAATAGTTTCTCAAATATATAACATAAAAATCTGAAAGAAATTAGGATAGTAGCACTTTATAGCCAAAGGGGGGCATGCATGTTACATGGCACGGAACCCTACGTTGATGCTTGTCTGACACGCAGTTGGTCATGTTTTGTTTACAAATGAGGGCCTGTGTACTTAATTCTGTGGCTGCCTATACAAATATCTCTATTTTGCAGGTCTTTTGGTGTGTGGAAAAGATGTTTCCGTGTAATTAATTTGAAACGTTTATCATGGAGTAACACACAGTCTGTAATAATAGCTATCTATAACTACATGAAATTTGTAGACAGATGAATATAGAAGACGTAGAGCTGGAGGTAGATGTGCCTTTATGTGAAACTGTCCGAATGCTCACTAATGAACCCATTGAAGATAACATTGAAGACGTGATAAATCATTACTTTGCCAGGTATGTTGTTTGACTCGGAGTAACTAGAATTTCTTATTACTCCGAGTTGTTTGATCTTGTGTATAAAATATCTCTATTATACTCTTATTCTACCTAAATTGTTGTTTATGTATTTTTAAATTGTTTCAGATTGGAATGAATTTCTTAAGGGTTGAAGAATAAGACATTTCTTTACTTTATTTTTAACACGCTTTTATTAGCTTCACTTGTAACTAACTAACAATGTAATAAAAATCTTGGAAGTCAATTTTAACCTACTTCTAATTGTTGTATCAAATCGAAATGAAACTTTGTATGTTTAGGAAGTTCGGATGACAATACTGTAATTTGGGTTCTTGGAGCTGATCTGATGATGGACCCAGGCGGTGGATGAGGGAACTCTTCAGTGGCTACTAGTAGACCCCTCGAGTTTGAGCTCATATGATTTGAGTTAACGACTTCAATAGACTGGGCTTGGTGTCGAAGGTCTGATGATGGAGCCAGGAGATGGATAGCGGAACTCTTCAGTGTCTACTAGTAAACCTCTCGAGTTTGGGCTCATAAATATGATTTGTTTAGACGATAAAAATATATCACAATAAAATCGGGTTTTATTGCATTAATCCAGTTTTCCTAGCCCAATTTTAAATTAATTAAGTCTATTCATATCTCAGCAACTACTAACGCTATCGACTTGAAATTTGGAATAGTAGGTATTCAAATTCATATCTCAGCAACTACTAACGCTATCGTCTTGAAATTTGGAATAGTATTAAATAATATTTGTCCAAAGCTATTAAAAATTAAAATGATTAAAAACATAGTAGTTTTCTTGGAAAGGGGGACGAAATGGAGGGTGAAAATTTTAAAATAAAGCTATCGGGCCAAGTTACATATCAAATGAAAGGACTTCATTTGCACATCTTAAAACAGGTTTAACTTTTTTCTAAGCCGCTTAGTTTTTAATATAAATAGAAAAAAGCACAAAAATACCGTTTCCCCCCGTAATTAGGGTTGATAGAGGTTTTCCTAAATATTACAGTTACATCTGTACGTAACTATGATGCATCATGCCATAATGAGCCGGTCACATTACGTCAAGCACACATACGTGTTACATCTGTATGTAACTATGATGCATCATGCCATAATGAGCCGGTCACATTACGTCAAGTACACATACGTGTGTTACATCTGTACGCAACTATGATGCATCATGCCATAATGAGCCGGTCACATTCCGTCAAGTACTCATTCGTGTGTTACATCTGTACGCAACTATGATGCATCATGCTATAATGAGCTGGTCACATTACGTCATGTACACATACGTGTGTTACATCTGTACGTAACTATGATGCATCATGCCATAATGAGCAGGTCACATTACGTCAAGTATACATACGTATGTTACATCTGTACGTAACTATGACGCATCATGCCATAATGACCCGGTCACATTACGTCAAGTACACATACGTGTGTTACATCTGTACATAACTGTGATGCATCATGCCATAATGACCCGGTCACATTACGTCAAGTACACATACGTGTGTTACATCTGTACGTAACTGTGATGCATCATGCCATAATGAGCCGGTCACATTACGTCAAGTATACATACGTATGTTACATCTGTACGTAACTATGATGCATCATGCCATAATAAGCCGGTCATATTACGTCAAGTACACATACGTGTGTTACATCTGTATGTAACTATGATGCATCATGCCATAATGAGCCGGTCACATTACGTCAAGTATACATACGTATGTTACATCTGTACGTAACTATGATGCATCATGCCATAATAAGCCGGTCATATTACGTCAAGTACACATACGTGTGTTACATCTGTACATAACTATGATGCATCATACCATAATGAGCCGGTCACATTACATCTAGTACACATACGAGTGTTACATCTGCACGTAACTTTGATGCATCATGCCATAATGAGCCGGTCACATTACATCAAGTACACATACGAGTGTTACATCTGGACGTAACTATGATGCATCATGCCATAATGAGCCGGTCACATTCCGTCAAGTACTCATTCGTGTGTTACATCTGTACGCAACTATGATGCATCATGCTATAATGAGCTGGTCACATTACGTCATGTACACATAAGTGTGTTCCATCTGTACGTAACTATGAGGCATCATGCCATAATGAGCAGGTCACATTACGTCAAGTATACATACGTATGTAACATCTGTACGTAACTATGATGCATCATGCCATACTGAGCCGGTCACATTACGTCAAGTACACATACGAGTGTCACATCTGTACGTAACTATGATGCATCATGCCATAATGAGCCGGTCACATTCCGTCAAGTACTCATTCGTGTGTTACATCTGTACGTAACTATGATGCATCATGCCAGAATGAGCCGGTCACATTACGTCAAGTATACATACGTGGGTTAAATCTGTACGTAACTATGATGCATAATGAGCCGGTCACATTAAGTCAAATAAACATACGAGTGTTACATCTGTACGTAACTATGACGCATCATGCCATAATGAGCCGGTCACATTACGTCAAGTACACATACGAGTGTTACATCTGTACGTAACTATGATGCATCATGCCATAATGAGCCGGTCACATTACGTCAAGTACACATACGAGTGTTACATCTGCACGTAACTATGATGCATCATGCCATAATGAGCCGGTCACATTACGTCAAGTAAACATACGAGTGTTACATCTGTACGTAACTATGATGCATCATGTTATAATGAGCTGGTCACATTATGTCAAGTACACATACGTGTGTTACATCTGTACGTAACTGTGATGCATGATGCCATAATGAGCCGGTCACATTACGTCAAGTACACATACGTCTGTTACATCTGTACGTAACTGTGATACATCATGCCATAATGAGCCGGTCACATTACGTCAAGTATACATACGTGTGTTACATCTGTACGTAACTATGATGCATCATGCCATAATGAGCCGGTCACATTACGTCAAGTACACATACGAGTGTTACATCTGGACGTAACTATGATGCATCATGCCATAATGAGCCGGTCACATTACGTCAAGTACACATACGAGTGTTACATCTGTACGTAACTATGATGCATCATGCCATAATGAGCCGGTCACATTACGTCAAGTACACATACGAGTGTTACATCTGCACGTAACTATGATGCATCATGCCATAATGAGCCGGTCACATTACATCAAGTACACATACGTGTGTTACATCTGTACGTAACTATGATGCATCATGCCATAATGAGCCGGTCACATTACGTCAAGTAAACATACGAGTGTTACATCTGTACGTAACTATGATGCATCATGCTATAATGAGCTGGTCACATTATGTCAAGTACACATACGTGTGTTACATCTGTACGTAACTATGATGCATCATGCTATAATGAGCTGGTCACATTATGTCAAGTACACATACGTGTGTTACATCTGTACGTAACTGTGATGCATGATGCCATAATGAGCCGGTCACATTACGTCAAGTACACATACGTCTGTTACATCTGTACGTAACTGTGATACATCATGCCATAATGAGCCGGTCACATTACGTCAAGTATACATACGTGTGTTACATCTGTACGTAACTATGATGCATCATGCCATAATGAGCCGGTCACATTACGTCAAGTACACATACGAGTGTTACATCTGGACGTAACTATGATGCATCATGCCATAATGAGCCGGTCTACACTACGTTATATGTAGTAGTTACATCTGTAAGGAAATATGATGCATCATGCTGTAATGAGCCGGTCACATTACGTTAATTTAGCAAGACCAGTACATATACGTGTATTGCATCTGTAAGTAAGTATGATGCATCATGCTGTAACGAGCCGGTAACGTTACGTAACCTCTGAAAGACCGGCACATACGTATTTAACACTAGTATATGAGTATGATACATCAAGATGTTATGCGCCGGTCACATTGCAATAACTTTGAGCGACCAGTACGCATAATGTATGTTGCATCAGTAAGTAAATATGATGTATCATGTTGTTATGAGTCGGTTACATAACAATAATTTATAAATAACAGTACATACGTAGGTCACACTAATAGGTTAGTAAGTATGATACATCATGATGTAATAGAACGGTCACATTACGATAACTTTAAAAGACCCAGTACCATATGATATCACATCATGTCGTAATGAGCGAGCAACACTGCATTTCCTGCGAAATAACATTAAATATTAAGTAAATATGATGCAAAGGACTAATAACTATTTTAATCTAACGTGGTGGTACAGTCGACCGCAGCTCAAGCGTAACATTTTAGTTCGAGTTTAAACCTTAGCGCCGTATAATAAGAGTCACCTGTGTTACACTTGACGTGCTGTCGACTGTACTATAATGCGCGCCATCTTTACCTTTTACGAAGAAGTCGGGGTAGCTCCGTTTTTTCGTGACACACCACCAGTATACATAAGCAGACTCATTATCTTGTTAACTTATAGTAATTCTTGGTGAAATAACATTACATACTAATCTCACGTGGAGATACGTATAACGTAGCGTCATCATTGTGTACGTGCTAATCAAGCTAGCTCCGTTCTTTCATGTTGCTACACCATTATTAATGATGCAGCGTCTTTGTACTTGCCTTACTGAAAGCCCATTAAGAAGAAAGATGGCACATATAAACGAATCAGTACACGGCAGCATTATTAATTGAGTAGCGCCTAAATTACAGATGCAGGCTACGTAATATGTAATAAGTTGCCTATACATGCGTAAGTAGCAAACCGGAAGCTACGTGTACGTAGCTTTTTTCTCTCAGTGTGGATTTGTGTCAGTCTTAATCTAAATAATTAACCGCCTCCGTGGCTCAATGTAAATAACATTGGGTTTACGATTGGGAGGTCGCGGGTTCGATCCCCAGCGGGGTACATGGTTAAATGTCCGCCTGGCTAGCTACCACCATCTTATCTAAATCTGCCGCCAGGCAGCAATGTTAATAGCATTGTTGTGTTCCGGTTGTCAGAGATAAGATAGCCAGTGCCCCAAATGTGTTGGGGTTTCCGGGTCAGTACGCTTCCACCTTCGACCTCATCTTCACTTAACGTAAGGTGTGATTAAAATTTAGATTATTTTTTGCCCACGGACTGTGACGTATTTTCCTCTGTCGCGTTGCTACAAGATAAATCTGTCACAATTTTTCCTTAAGGTTTTACCGAACATTCGCACTAAGCGGTTCGACACTTCATTCATAATGCGAACAGCCAAGGCATGGAACTCCCGTCCAGCGTCAATCTTCCCTGAATCCTATAACCATGGGATCTTCAAGAGCAGGGTGAATAGGCGTACTGAGATCGCGTGCCTCATCTTCGGCCACATCGTCACTTTCCATCAGGTGAGGTTGTGGTCGAACGCGTATCCAGTTAATCATAGAAAAAAGGTATGGTTGACAGAGTCCGTATTTTTACACCGCCTTTGTAGACTACCGCCTTGATTGAAAACAACCGTAACCGACTATTTAACATACCCTCCGAAGCACGGAACCACTCGTATTAAATTGCCACTAGTGGTCACCCATCCAAAGCTAGCCGCACCAGACATTGTTTAACCTGGCTTAACAAAAATAAATAGCGAATATGACTACGCCACAATGTTTCCTAGGTGTTTGTATATCAATCAATGAATCAAATCATTTATTTGCAGTAAATGTGGTTTATAAGGTTGGAATAGTTTATAAAAAAAAAAAGATAAAAGAACATGCAACATTTTAGGTAACTTATTGCTAAATACTATATTTATATTACATTTACATAATATATGATACCTACTTGTCATTTCATATATATAGTCCATTAAAGATCATAATTTAAATACTATTTAGGTGAATGTCTTTGTAAAGGGAGATGTCATCGGAATTTAAGTTATATAATAATAATGACGTTACACTTATCATATCAAATCAATTTATCTACATACATATTGCTTACTTAATAGATATTATGTGAATTAAAAAATTAAATTAAGTACATGTCAAGGAATATGTAAACTTATGAATTTTGCTTAAGTCATTTATAAAATTTATTTATTAATAATTGTCAAGCTTTGTTATCAAAATATTCTTTTAGGGAATAAAAGGAATTGCAAATGAGCCATGCAAACAATTGCTTTCTAAATAGATTGGTTTGCATCATTCTTAAGTCCGCCGGCAAGTGATTATAACTTATATACTTCCAGCACAACTTCCAGTTAATGCTGCAGACACGATTGTATGCAAACGGAAAATGAATCTTCCAGCGCCGTCTTCCCTAATTCCATTTGTCCAAAACGGAAAAGTTGGCAATTGTTTTTATTTTCCATAGTTGCATACCCGGCGAATTAGCGCCACCTGAAGCAGATAAACGCCTTTAATTACCTGTGTACCTCCCCCCGAACCGCCAGCTGGGTTCCCCTCGCTTCGTTAGCACGGATAACGACAAAGATTGCATTACTCCCAGCAAAGAGCAGCGCTGCTGTGGAAGCGATATTCCGTCTGCGAACAGAATATTATGCCTATATTTAGGAAGGTGCACTTCCATTGCCGCTTATAGCGTTGGAAGAAGCTACTACCTATTGATGCACTCCGGATATAGAGAGTGGAACCTGACTGAAGTCAGTTTTTCTAATTTTTGACGGTACTATTATTTATATTAAATAAGTAATAAATGTCTTTGCACAAACACACAGCGCCATCTAGATCCACAGTAAGCATCTAGGCTTGTGTTATGGATACCAGATGGTTGATAAACTATACAAATACATTTTTTTTTTGTAAAAAATATAATACATTTACATGTCTGTATTCATCATACAAACATATGCCTCTAGCGGGATTCGAACCCGCGACCATTTGGTATAGTAGCAGAGTTTCTAACCACTACACCAAACCATTTGTTTTTATATCGTGTTGTGACGTTCATGTTCTTTTTCTGGTTATACATATACCAGATGGAGTCGCCATAGATTCCCACATTCTACCTACCACCACCTCTGCCGTCCCTTGCGCTCTCCCGAAGTTCCTAACCAATAATTAGCAACAACGCCTGAACACTATACCAGATAAAGTCTGCATTCCGAAAGCGTTTCCTCCGTGCAGGATCAACACCTACACCCTTACTAATAAAGTTTAAATTGCCACAGTTAATTCAATGGAATAGTTTGTTATTTTATGCACGATTGTATCGTCAGTGACCTATGCAAAGACGGGTCGTTTAGGAGTAGTTTTATGAGGTTTTGTTTAGTAGTACGTAGTGATTATCATACATTAAAATAATATTGTCGTTAGATACAGCGTTTGATTTACAACAATTGGGTTATTGGGAAGCAAAAGGCTGGTCCTTTGACCTTTTATAATATATACATTATGTTAAGAGCACAGAGGGAAGAGCATAAGTTGGGTGCCTACTTGTGTCAAAATGGCCGAAGCGATTAATAAAAGGTTTACTATTTTCAAAGGCTAAGGTTATCGACATCGTTTTTTTCTTTTTTTTTATTGTTAACTGGATACGCATTTGACCATAATCTCACCTGATGGGAAGTGACGATGTGGCCGAAGATGAAGCACGGGATCTCAGTAGATGATGGTTTGAAAATCTAATATATGTCAAAAAAATACAGCATCGTTTAGAAAAAGTAGTGATAAACATGATGTCAATACAAGAAATAAAGATAAAGTTGCAGGTCACAATAAGTCGCCTCCGGAAAGTCAGTAATTCATTCAAAGGGTTATGTATACGCTTTTTCAATAAAGTTCCTGTTGATATACAAAATCTTCCTTTCAATAAATTTAAAGATACTATAAAACAGAAACTTGTTAAGAAAGAATATCAGATTATTTAGATGATAAACATTCATGGACATAACCAGTCCGTTCGCATACCCAGGCTATTTCACAATTAATAATGAAATATTATAATATAACTAATAATAATAATAATTAATAATTTTGTAATATAAAAACCTTTTTTTTTAAAAAAAAAAGAGCAACCTCTCGTGTTTCTTGCTTGTTCTTCTCAGGGGAAAATTGCCTTTTGAACAAGCAGTACCTTTAAAAATGTAAAATCTGACTATTTTAAGTGTACCCTGTGTACCTACAAAATAAAGCAGTTTTGATTTGATTTGATAAGGTGGTTTCAAGCTGTGTGTTCCTATCCCGCATCTTTGAATAATACAAAGAAATAAAAAATTGCGAACGAATCCTGTAGTTCATAATTACACACATCTTTAGCGACCTGAAAGCTCTCTCTAATGTCCGCGTGCCCCGGGGCGCGGTTGAATTATTATCTTATTATCTCGAGAGGAATCCTGGCAACACACAAAAAGTGTAATTACGATGTGTTGCTTGTGTTTTTTTTTTCCATTTTCCACATCCCGCCGCGTTTGTTTTGATTAGGGATGTTCCGGAAGTGAAAATATCGGATATCTAATATCTTATAGTCATTACGATCCGAATAACACTTGCGATTAACGCTTCGCATAGATAGTGAGGTTATAGCGCCCGTTTATAATCAATTGATAATTCGAATGATGAATTTTAAAACTCCTTGACTTATAAACTGTGTTAACTTTACATGAACATCACCAATCCGCACTGAGCCCGCGTTGTTGATTATGGCCTATGCTCGCTCCCAGTGAGAACAGGCTGTGCCCCATCAGTGGGGATGTGTAAGCCTGTTGATCATGATACACCAAACCAAAGTTAAATATGTTCGAAACAGCTTAACCGCTTTCCATTAAACATGGCAATTTTTTTATTTTATTTTTATTTTATTTTATTTGGGATAACAACAGCTAACATTACATTAACTTACAACAAATAGTTACTTCTCATACAGCCAAAACAGTTATCCACTACTTAAATAATACACACAATTTGTTGTTGAGAGAAACATCTGATACACAAAGCTTTGCAGAAAGTAGGCTGCAATTATACAAATCAAGAAATTCTAATACATTATATAATAAGTAAGAAGAAATATACATAAATAAATGAGTATACATTAATCAATATAAATAAATACAAAAAAATAAATAAATAAAAACAATACATACAACGGATATTGAAGTATATATATATTATTTACATATTTAAATACGATGACATAAATAAAATATTTATGGTTATATTTTGATAATTTACTTGATATAGGTACATAAAATGTAATTTAGATAAAGATTTCTTATAATATCCTAACAATGAGCAATGAACATGTCCCTTTGTTTCCTTGAATTTCTTGCTCGTTCTTCTCTGGGGAATCAGGAAATCTAAAAGAGCGATATTCAAGTGTTATTTTTCTAAGTTACAAAATAAAAATATTTTGTAATATAATTTTGAATGATATCCGAAACAACTATAGGGGACATCTCTATTTTTATATTCAGCACGTAGCTGGTAACGCTTGCTTGATCAGAAACGAGCGTTGAAGCGAGCTTAATATCACAGCCTCAACGGGGTTCCACGCATGTTATTCTCTTTTATATACGTTGGCATAAAAATTTACAATTTTTTTGTTACCGCACAAAATTGCCTCAAAATTACAAAGAACAGAAACGAAGAAAAGTGTTAGATTTCGCTTAGATTTTCTTTTCAAGAAGGTCAATAGACATTCACTATTCGACTGATGGCTGATTTCGCCCACCGTATCTGCTTACTAGTGATGGGGAAGACTCTTACTTACTCCTTTACTGATGTCACACCAATAAACAAATAAATAAAAAGATATTCATTCATCCACTTAAAAAATTATACTACATGATCATTAATTATAGTAAAATGTTCTAACTTAGTGGACAAATAGGTTGGAGCCTCAGCAAAATAACTGTTTTTCAGTCTCCACCTCGTGCATTCACTGATAACAGAACGCATAACATGTCAGTAGTTGTTGCACACTACAATACTATTGGCTACAAGCTGCATGTAAGCAGGCATTATATGACCAAAACCTAGGAGAGAAAAAAATTTTGAAATAATAATAATTGGCGAAAGACACCTACAATTAGAAAGTCGATCTCACTAACAAAATAATAAAATACTTTGTGGCGTTTTCGCCTCAGGTAGGTAGGTTAGGGGTTCCCAATAAAAGATGTGGTAAGTTCCAACCTTTATTGAAGCCTTCAATTTCACTGACCGCCGCAACGTCTCGAGAGCAGTATTAAGGGGATCATTGGCCTGAAGGTCTTCGCTCTTCGTGGCAGGAAGCGTCCACACCTCCGGTCGATAGGGTGTGGTGGCCGTGAGGTTAGGGTCCTCCACGGTCGCCTCAGCAGTGGTGGCAGGTGCCCTCTCAGCAGGGGTATTAGTGCCCGATAGGCCTTTTAGGTAAGCTGGGATCCCTAGAGGGATCCAAAACACTTAAAGAGTTAACTGGTAGAAAATAATCAGATGACCTTCCACCGAAGGACACAGCTGTCGCTCTGTACTTAACTGTTCAAACGCGAGTCGCGAGAGAAAACCGAAGGAAGCCGATTAGACCCGATCGTTAGTCTTCGGAATTCGATCGTGTATTAGGGTACCGCGTCCGCAGCGTCATACGAAGCGAGGAATGAAATCCCTGCGCACGCGTCGAATATATTGTATGCGTAGATTAGAGGTTCCGTATAGTTAATACTGTTATTTATTAATTTCGATCTATTGGTTACAATTATTTTCTTATTTTATTGGCACTTAAACTCCACAACGTTACAACTTAAAGCAAAAACAAGTAGGTCCGAGAGAGATCTGAGATCGTCTTTTGTTAAATAGCAAGCTCCATAGAATGACACTTTAGTTGGTACTTGGCTGAACCATCGAGCGGAGATGAGCCTAATAAAACACCAAAACTTGTTTCAGTGTGAAATATAGATGCCAAGCTTCTTAGCCGCTGTTTGATGAAATAACAATAAACATAGAGTGCGTAATCAAACTCCCCGATTCTCATACCGGATCAGTTTTTTTTACCGTAAGGAAAAAAAATGGACATATTAGGTTAGTGATAGAAGTTATTGGCATAGGTAACTAGCTATGCCAATAACTTCTATTTAATGCGAAAATTCGGCATGTTAACTACATATGGTGGAATAAGATTGTGTAGTTCCAACGCACACTCAACGAAGTGCATCCTGTAAAAGACTGAGAGACAGGCTACCTACGACGGTGTCCGAGGCTCTGCAATTTAGCAGTGATCGAATGGTCACCAAAATCAAAATCAAAAATCAAATTAAAAAATGCTTTATTTTGTAGGTACACAGGGTACACTTAAAACAGTCACATTTTACATTTTTAAAGCTACTGCTTGTTCATAAGGCAATTTTCCCCTGAGAAGAACAAACAAGAAACTCGAGAGGTCGCTCTTTTAAAAGAAAGGTTTTTATATTACAAAATTATTAATTATTATTTTATATTATAATATTTCATTATTAATTGTGAAATAGCCTGGTTATGCGAACGGGCTGGTTATGTCCATGATTGTTTATCATCTAAATAATCTGATATTTTATAATATGCTTTCTTTATAAGTTTCTATTTTATAGTCTCTACCATACCAATGAGTCTTTTGGCGCGTCGTTCCACAGAATCGAGTGCAGCCAGCGGGTACTTGGTTGAACCATCCCAACTCCTCATTTACTACCACTCCAAAACTCTATACCATTGCTATGATAACAATATAAAAATCACAAATTTCAGGTCGAACCATTTTGTTCCTTAAAGATTGCAATGTTCTGGATGGAACGTTGCCGTTAGCTTGGCATATTCATTGGAAGAGGGTGTTGTATCGGAGTTTTCGGTCCATTTCCCTTTCGGAGGGACCAGTGTATGTATACGCTGTTGCTTCATCGCTTAGAAGTTATTGGTGTATCTTACTTGCAAATGGGAGCCTCTGTTTAAGCAATACTTTGCAGCTCTATGGTGTAAATATTCTCAATTGATTTCGTTTGGAAAGTATTTCGAAGAGCAAACGAAAAATAAAGGGATATGGTATAAGACCATATAATCTGAGCCCCTTCAAATACCTTAGTTTAGTGATAGTACAATAAATAGAAATTACATTAAGTTAGCTGTAAGACTACGTTCTGGATACTATCCGTCGAAGAAATTTGTACATGTGATGAAAAAGGTTAATGCCCCAAATTGTGAATGTTGTGACAAGGTGGAAGATCTGCAACATCTATTGCTGGAGTATTTCAGGAGAAGACGAAGATGGCTGCAAGCCACTGTTTAAAAAGTTTAATATACTTCCCCTACCGTGTACGTATATAAAAGCCGTCTGTCTCACTATCAAAGCCAATCCAAGCTATTTTAAAAAGCGAATCGAATGTAACGAAAGGCACACCAGAAGTCAATACAGAAACTTATTATATCAACCTCCTTGCCGCACATACATTTGTAGTAAGAATGTTTATAATATGTGTATTTGCATTTATAATAAATTACCTGACGAACTTAAATTAGAAAATAGCATATTTAGAACGAAATTAATAAAATGGCTTACGTCAAATTGTTTCTATAGTGTTAAGGAATATTTAGAATTTAAAAAATAATTAGACGATATTAAGTGATAATACGAATTGTTGAAAAGTATCTGCTACATTAGTAATTAAACGGAACCTGAAACCATTTGCACACCTGCATGCAGGTTGAACTCATTGTGGACGAACTATACCTAACATCTCTTTTACTGTGTTCTGGCAAATAAACTATTTGTATTTGGATTTGGAGACTCTCATCAGTAAGCTAAAATTAAATCGCTTTGACATAGAAATTGTGCAGACTATATTGTCCTCTCAGACATCTAAGGCAGCTAAGTTACTTTGTCAACTAGCCACTGAACTTTCTGTTTTCTGTGACCCCATTATCATTGTTATATGTTTTTAGTTTTCCAAACTAGCGAAGGGTACAATGGGATTGACATGTCCCAAAGGACAAAGCCCCCAAAATAAAAAAAAATCTCAATTTATGTTTGTTACAACTTTAAGTAAACGTGATGCAGTCCCTGGTTTCGGGCCGGCAAAATCATTTGTAGCTACACGTTTTCTATATTTTTCTTACTTCATTTTGTCTATTTGTTTCTTTTGTGAGTTGGACTTCGGTACAAGAAGACAAAACATACCAACTCTTGACATTTAACCCTTATATTAAACTTATAGTAAAGAGCTCTTTTCATGCGCTTCCCATAATCATTTCTTAAATTCGCTGAAACTTTTATAAAGCGGTTACTTTTAAAAATAAAGCTGCCTATACTTAACTTAATGTTATCCGATAATACACACAAAGTTTAGCTAAATTTGGATTTGCCGTTCCCAAAAAAAAACAAAAATGTTTGTATGGAGAAAACAGTCTTAATGAAATTCTTCATACAAAACGCCAATTTCATATGTAAGGACCATTAGGTATATTGATAAATTTGAATTTTTCTTTTAAATTCCCTCATTTTCCTATTACAACACAACTTCAGTAGCTTGCACAGACGGCATATTCTACATTTAGTACGCAACCCTAAATGTGCGAAGTCCGACACACACTTGGCCGTTTTTTTTTGTACAAAGTGTCGTCCTTCATATTCATCAAAATATACTTTATAGATACATCGGAAAATTTACCGTAACAACGTCACCATTCTCCAAGTGCTCACTTGACCTATCATCAAGACACGTAATTCCCACCCGGACTCTGGCTCCACATAATTCCACAAAGGATCCCGTTTATCAAATACGGCTGAACCTTTTCGGGGATATTTCGTTAGTTCCGATTCGATTTTCATTTTATGCAAAAAGACGATCCAATTTTGGGAGGGCGAGAGGAGCGACGACGGAGGCCTTCAATCGGGATAATACTATAGAAGAATGATCCAAATTGAATTCGCTGGCGACGAGTATCCCCCCCGCCGCCGACGGTTAGCCCCGAAGGGTTGCCAGATGATTTATGTCTTTGTCCCTTGACTTTTATCTTCGACAATAATTATTTACCCATATTTTTTAAATTTTAATTTAATAAATCCAAATGCTCAGATTGGACCAGCGTGGTGGACCCATACTCCCTCATAAACGAGCGAAGGTCTATATCACTGCAGTGGGATGTTTACGGGCTGATGATGATGATGATATATCTAGATATGTCAGTTTTATGTCACATAACAAGTATCTTTATGTATTTATTTAATTTACATAGCCCATTTTTATTCCTTTGACAGGAAAGTCCTGTCTATATGCAACTAGCGACAGTAACTCGTCCGCTTGGGTGCGACAGTAAACCAGCGCTGAGCTCTTATAAGCTCAGCATATAGCTGAGTCGTTTCCCTTTCGCTGCTGCGACACTTATTTGAGTGTTCTGTTATTTTATTTGCCTAACAATTGTTGTATATGTGTCGAAGTGGCGAATAAACAGTTTCTTTCTTTCTTTATGATATATTCACGCCTGTTTCCCGTTGCGGTAGACAGAGACTATTGATTTCAACTTGCAACGATCCTGACCTACTTTTGCTATTTCCACTGTCATCAAATGCTCATACACGCTCGTCGGTGGGTGGTTGACCCACCTGAACCTTTTGAGAGGACGCCAGTCACTTGATCAACGTACGTGCTTCTTTCTTCGTAAGCTGGAGTCTACCGCTCCTCTCCATCTCCATACTATTATTTTATTATTACTAGTACTAGCTTTTCGCCCGCGGCTTCGCCTGCGTGCTGGAATAACTTTATCGCGGAAATTTGTTTATCCCGCGGGAACTACTCACTTTATCGGTATACACAGATATTAACCAGACTTAGGTATATATAATCTACAATACTTACAGCCATGGCAACACTGTCTGCCCCGAACAAAAATACTTTGGCACCGTCTTAAAGGGCTGCGATTCAGCGAGAATTCCCGCGCCCAGTCCCGTACGGTTTTATTAAATTTCCCGCGATATTCCCGGCGCTATATGTTACCTAACAATGTGGAAACGATGTAAACATATGTCAAATACCTTACTCGTTAGCCGCTAGAAAGCGCTTTCATTTCACCGCGAAACTGTGCCAACGCGTGACTGCATATTTTTTTTTCACTCACATAATACTTTGAATTATGAACAGCGATAGGTACTGTAAAGTTATATATGAAATTGGAGTTTTTTTTCTTCGTTAATCATATCGTTTTTCCTGCGATTTTCAAAACTATATCCAAATTTGTTTTTTATTTGGAAAATAAATAATAATAATAATAAATAAATAAATATCCTTAGACATACACACAGCGCCATCTAGCTCCACAGTAAGCAACTATAGGCTTGGATATGGATAAAATGGAATATTATTTCAAGGTTTCACATGAAATATTTTTTTAATTTCTGGGCTAAATCACATATAAAAAAAATTTGAACAGAGCTCTTTTCATGTGCTTCCCATAATCATTTCTTAGATTCGCTGAAACTTTTATAAAGCGGTTACTTTTAAAAATTAACGCTGCCTATACTTAACTTAATGTTATCCGATAATACACACAGTTTAGCTAAATTTGAATTGGCCGTTCCCAAAAAAAAATCAAAAACGTTTGTATGGAGCAAACAGTCTAAATGAAATTCTTCATACAAAACGCCAATTTCATAGGTAAGGACCTAATATTTCTAGTTGGACCTTGTTGAAGTTTCGTAGCATTGACCGCGAAAATTAATATTCTTTTAAAGAATTGTATGGACAATCAAAATAGAACAGTAGTTTGTTTTAATGAATGGAGGAATGTGGAGGTTGAAATATGGTGTATGACTTACGGCTGCATCTCAACCATGAGAACGATCTCCAACCGTATAGGGACTTAGATTTTTTCAAACAGATATATAAGGTCTAATTAACCCGACAAACATTGGCAATGGCGCGTCCATGACAATAAAATAATATATTCATTAAAAAAGTTAGCCTTTATAATGTTGTTGCCGAGTAAAAAAAATAAATGTAAGTGCAAATGAAAATACAAATTAACAGACTTACTTTATTTCGATTGTACCTTGTTTTACCAATGACATAAACAGGCAACGTTCCATTGATATGGAAGACGCCAAAGGCTAACTCTTGGGGCACATTATTATTATAATTATCATTTCATTTATTGCACACAAGAAAAAAACATACAGATACAACATAATAGAGACGACACAACAGGTTGTGCTTATTTCTACAATGAAATTTCTTCCAGCAGACCTACGAAAGAGAGATATGACTGGAAGAGGCAGATAAGACGATAAGGCACATGTGGTACAGGGCGCAACCAATCACAGCAAGTCGCGGCGCCGGGGCAAGCGCCGGCGGCGAGCGGCGAGTGGTCGCCTTTCGGCGTCTTCAAAATACCGCGGCACGTGTTTGTGTGTTGTCATATTAAGGTCCAACTCACAAAATTTACATTTCTCAATTTTATTTTTTGCATAAAATCTGTAATAGGTACCTACATCCTATACATACACTCTAAAGAAATAAAGAAATATATAAATAAATAAATATCCTTAGACATACACACAGCGCCATCTAGTTCCACAGTAAGCAACTATAGGCTTGTGTTGTGGATACTAGATGGTTGATATACTACATAATTACTTTTTTTTTGTAAATAAATACTTATTATAAATGAAAACATCCATAACTCGGTTACACATGTCCGTATTCATCACACGAACATTATGCCCCTAGCGGGATTCGAACCCGCAACCTTTTGGTATAGTGGTCAGAGTTGCTAACCACTACACCAAACAGATCGTCACTCTGCAATGTTTGTCGGGTTAATTTTGTTAGACCTTATATAGAAGTGAATATCTTTCTACTATTTTATATATTCTTTTACTGTTAACGATTCCACATTGTAACTTCCTAGATTGTTTATATCACATATCCCTTATATACAATTGAAACACATTACTTAAAATAAACTATACTGTATCTTTTCACACTGATTGTCAATAGTAACAATTCAAATTTTAAAGAATATTTAAGTTTCTCGGTCGGTGCTACGAAACTTTAACAAGATCCAACTAGAAATATACAACCTTACAGTATTCCTTTTGTCAACACCCGACGAACAACGACGGGTGTTATTGTTTGCCTGCGTTGTATTATGTATGTGTATGTGTGTGTAGTATTTATCCGGATGTATCTTAATAATTCATGGTCCGGTTTTTTATACGCTTCGAAGATATTTTAGTTTTTCATAAAATTGGTTTATTTATCTGAATGATTTCGTCGATGCTTCCCTCGGACTTTTCAAAATTTTCTATTTATAGTTATTTGCTTCCCATTCATTCACAGTTAACATTTATTATGTGTTGTGATGAATACGAACATTTATTCCCGAGTCATGGATATTTATGTAAATATTTATGTATGTTTATCTGTTATCTAGTACTCATATAAGCTTTGCTTAGTTTGGGACTAGATAATTAAAGAAAGAAAGAAAGAAATTATTTATTTGATAGAATACAGTTTACAAGGTCTGATAAGAAATTTAGGAATGATGTATTCAATCTGCATGCAGATGTGTAAAATATGATTTCTGACACTTTACATACACTTTGCCTGAAGCCATTTATTGGTGTAAATGTCCGAAATATTTATTTATTTATTATTTTCATTAGGTAATTATTCATCCATCACTAAATCCTCATCACCCGTGACTCATAGATCTTAAGGCGGTTGTACACCGTCCGAGTGACACTAAACACATAATCCCATTAGTAGTAATTGGTCCGGACTCGATTCCCCGGGAATTAGCTGCACTAAGCCTCTTACTGCCAATTTGGCCGTGTGCGGCCGCAATCGCGATCGCATTACCGAAATGGGAAAAATTAATACGTAGTAAGTACTTGTGTAGCGTATGTATGGGCGGTGCCTTTGGGGACTCTGTCGGCTTGAAATTACATTAGTAGTTCGGATAGTCAATTAAATATAAGAAAAATGAACCGTAATGTCTTTGCATTAACAGCATACATACATACATACATACATATATAATGTCATGCCTGTTTCCCGCAGGGGTCGATGGAGACCACAGACTTCCACTTGCTATACGATCCTGACAAATCTCTTTTGCTTCTTTCACTCTGATAAAGTTAAATCATACACGCGCGTCGGTTTAGGGTACTCTTGAGTTGGCCTTTCTTTAAAACGTCCCCGATTTGGTCATGCTACGTTCGCGGTGGTCTTCCCCTACAACAACCCTTCCCCTACGTCAACACTATTTGTATATCTTCCTATCATGAGAATAATATATGAAGCAGTAGGGGGCTGTAGATTGGAGCCATAGCTTGGGCATCCATCACAAATCGAAATATTATAATTTTAACGTCTATAGAATATGAAATCGAAAATTGCAATAATTTCTTAATTTTTCATTGATTATCAATTTATTCTATAATAATAATAAATTTGGTTCAATAACTTAATTAGGTACATATATTTTATTAATTGAATCCAATATGTTACGGGAATAATCTTACACAATATTCTTTTACCAATAACGTTAGTTTTAATTTGATAACACCAAACACATTTCAACATTCCATTTGTCCCACGACCAACCCTCAGGTTTCAGCAGAATACCAGTGTTTTGCCCGCCTCGGGCAAATCCATACACTGAGCTGTAGCCTTTTTGTATACTGCGGCACACACATAATATTTCTTTGTTTCTGTACTTGTGTTTTATTGTTTTAGTTGTATTTTTCATATGTAAAATTTATTATGTGTGTGTACATGGATGCAAATAAATGCTTATCTATCTATCTATCTATCTATATCTCTTTCGTAAGTCTTATTTCATCCATCCTCTCCACATGTCCAAACCTTCCTCCTTCACACTGCTTAACTCACTAATTACACTATTTATAATTCTATCTTTCTCAGTCACCCCATTCATACTTCTCAATGATCTCATTTCTACTGCATTAATTCTACTTTCATTCTTCTTCTGCCATACCCAGTATTCCCGGAAATAAGTGTTGGAACCAGCACCCCGCCAGGAATAGACAGGTAAGCTTTTTGGACACAACCTGGCCCCTTATAAAGGCAGACAGTGCTCCATTCACCTGGTTTCTGGCATTCAATCTTCTTTTGATATCCTTCTTACACTTTCCATCCCTTGTAAACAGTGAACCTAAATGTACAAACTCACGCACTCCCATTGACTTTTAAACAAGCTATAGGACATTAAGAAGACTCCGAAAGACATGATATAATTCAAATATATCAATCATGTTAAAAGCTAAATATCTTCGAAACGGTTTGATCGGTTTTTATCAAACATGGCTAAGGACCTGTCCCTTCTTTAGTTTTTATCAAACATGGCTAAGGACCTGTCTCGTCTTTAGTTCTTATCAAACATGGCTAAGGACCTGTCCCCTCTTTAGTTATTATCAAACATGGCTAAGGACCTGTCCCCTCTTTAGTTCTTATCAAACATGGCTAAGGACCTGTCCCCTCTTTAGTTATTATCAAACATGGCTAAGGACCTGTCCCCTCTTTAGTTATTATCAAACATGGCTAAGGACCTGTCCCCTCTTTAGTTATTATCAAACATGGCTAAGGACCTGTCCCCTCTTTAGTTCTTATCAAACATGGCTAAGGACCTGTCCCCTCTTTAGTTATTATCAAACATGGCTAAGGACCTGTCCCCTCTTTAGTTATTATCAAACATGGCTAAGGACCTGTCCCCTCTTTAGTTATTATCAAACATGGCTAAGGACCTGTCTCGTCTTTAGTTATTATCAAACATGGCTAAGGACCTGTCCCCTCTTTAGTTATTATCAAACATGGCTAAGGACCTGTCCCCTCTTTAGTTATTATCAAACATGGCTAAGGACCTGTCCCCTCTTTAGTTATTATCAAACATGGCTAAGGACCTGTCCCCTCTTTAGTTATTATCAAACATGGCTAAGGACCTGTCCCCTCTTTAGTTATTATCAAACATGGCTAAGGACCTGTCCCCTCTTTAGTTATTATCAAACATGGCTAAGGACCTGTCTCGTCTTTAGTTATTATCAAACATGGCTAAGGACCTGTCCCCTCTTTAGTTATTATCAAACATGGCTAAGGACCTGTCCCCTCTTTAGTTATTATCAAACATGGCTAAGGACCTGTCCCCTCTTTAGTTATTATCAAACATGGCTAAGGACCTGTCCCCTCTTTAGTTATTATCAAACATGGCTAAGGACCTGTCCCCTCTTTAGTTATTATCAAACATGGCTAAGGACCTGTCCCCTCTTTAGTTATTATCAAACATGGCTAAGGACCTGTCCCCTCTTTAGTTATTATCAAACATGGCTAAGGAC
The DNA here is from genome assembly GCA_949316235.1 of Oegoconia quadripuncta. NCBI lineage: Eukaryota > Metazoa > Arthropoda > Insecta > Lepidoptera > Autostichidae > Oegoconia > Oegoconia quadripuncta. The sequence continues at coordinate 22,259,371 of OX438754.1, forward strand.
CTGTCCCCTCTTTAGTTATTATCAAACATGGCTAAGGACCTGTCCCCTCTTTAGTTATTATCAAACATGGCTAAGGACCTGTCCCCTCTTTAGTTATTATCAAACATGGCTAAGGACCTGTCCCCTCTTTAGTTATTATCAAACATGGCTAAGGACCTGTCCCCTCTTTAGTTATTATCAAACATGGCTAAGGACCTGTCCCCTCTTTAGTTATTATCAAACATGGCTAAGGACCTGTCCCCTCTTTAGTTATTATCAAACATGGCTAAGGACCTGTCCCCTCTTTAGTTATTATCAAACATGGCTAAGGACCTGTCCCCTCTTTAGTTATTATCAAACATGGCTAAGGACCTGTCCCCTCTTTAGTTATTATCAAACATGGCTAAGGACCTGTCCCCTCTTTAGTTATTATCAAACATGGCTAAGGACCTGTCCCCTCTTTAGTTATTATCAAACATGGCTAAGGACCTGTCCCCTCTTTAGTTATTATCAAACATGGCTAAGGACCTGTCTCGTCTTTAGTTATTATCAAACATGGCTAAGGACCTGTCCCCTCTTTAGTTATTATCAAACATGGCTAAGGACCTGTCCCCTCTTTAGTTATTATCAAACATGGCTAAGGACCTGTCCCCTCTTTAGTTATTATCAATCATGGCTAAGGACCTGTCCCCTCTTTAGTTATTATCAAACATGGCTAAGGACCTGTCCCCTCTTTAGTTATTATCAAACATGGCTAAGGACCTGTCCCCTCTTTAGTTATTATCAAACATGGCTAAGGACCTGTCCCCTCTTTAGTTATTATCAAACATGGCTAAGGACCTGTCCCCTCTTTAGTTATTATCAAACATGGCTAAGGACCTGTCCCCTCTTTAGTTATTATCAAACATGGCTAAGGACCTGTCCCCTCTTTAGTTATTATCAAACATGGCTAAGGACCTGTCCCCTCTTTAGTTATTATCAAACATGGCTAAGGACCTGTCCCCTCTTTAGTTATTATCAAACATGGCTAAGGACCTGTCCCCTCTTTAGTTATTATCAAACATGGCTAAGGACCTGTCCCCTCTTTAGTTATTATCAAACATGGCTAAGGACCTGTCCCCTCTTTAGTTGTTATTATCAAACATGGTTAAGGACCTGTCCCCTCTTTAGTTATTATCAAACATGGCTAAGGACCTGTGCCCTCTTTAGTTTTTATCAAACATAGCTAAGGACCTGTCCCCTCTTTAGTTATTATCGAACATGGGTAAGGACCTGTTTATGTATTTAGTTTTCGATAAAATACCGTATTCAAATCTAATTCCCTTGTATGTAGTATGTATGTAGGTATACAATGGGTATACACACTACAGTATTATATTTAGAAGGCATAACTTCTTTATAACAGTTATTTCTAAATACGATCTAAACTAAAGAAGGTAAAACCAAAATCGAATAACTCTGCAATAAAATTGGCTTATCTAGTTGCGAAGAAATTATTACCTGAAACTACTAAATTTCGTTTACCACGTATAATACCGGAGCCTAAATCTGGGGGTATTTTACCATTTATAAGCTATTGTCAGAGGTCAACGGCCTCGCCGCTGTCCAACGCATTAGTCCTGAAACTCGATCTGTCCATCCGTCTTGTTGCTTGTCTTGCAAATGGAAATTGAAAGTTTCGGCGATCGACATCACTGATATTGTTGCTTTACAAAATCTGTTATTGTGATGATGTTTTATTTTACTAGGGATTTTAGTAATAAAATAAAATGATACAACAGTTAAAATACTTATTTCTTTAAACAGATCTTTTAGATATTCACGGCAGCGTAATTATATATTGCTCTGATAGGTCTTTTTTGTAGATCAAATATTGGTTGAACATCTGCAGCCCTACCCCACATTAGTAAACCATAAGACATAACGCTGTAGTTTCGGTAAGTAAAAAGAATATAACCAACCCGTCTCTTCTAGTCCTTCTTCAACGGATTCCTTCATTCGTGATGTGATATCATAAGTGAAACGCCGAGCATCGTCTCCTCCATAGCTGCTTACGTAACGTTGAGTTTTCTTATCAGACCCATAGTCAGAGACCACGTTTCAGTATGTATAATAACTATCTTCCGTGTAAAGCAATTTACAAATAACTTTTTTTTATAAATAAATTCATAATAACACTAGCCAATGCTGTAGTAGGTTAGGTATGGTATTTTTTAAGATTCCTTTTTAGTACATTCAACAGTTATTATTTAGTAACATTTAGTACATTTCAACCGCCTCCGTGGCTCAATATAAATAACATTGGGTTTGCGATTTCAAAGTGGCGGGTTCGATCCCCAGCGGGGTACATATTTAAGGACATTCTAAATGTCCGGCTGGCTAGCTACCACCATCTTATCTAAATTTGCCACCAAGGCAATGTTAATAACATTGTTGTGTTCCGGTTGTCAGAGATAAGATAGCCAGTCCCCCAAATGGGTATCCGGGTCAGTACGCTTCCACCTTCGACCTCATCTTCACTTAACATCAGGTATGATTGAGGTCAAGTGCTAACCCGTTGTGCATAAAAAAAAATTTGGCTAAGTGAATACACGTTTCTTATTTCAGCACCTCACGGGTGCTTCAAACCAAGAGTAGAAAACATCCGAACTAAACCACGCGATTCGATTACTACCGCTGACCAGTCATGTACACATTCTTCCATTTTCCTTGTTTTAAGTTGTATCCGGAAGGATACCAGCAATCTTTTACACAAGGAAATGGGGGCGGGGGTAAACGGCGTGGTAAGTTATGGACGTTTGAGGGGAGGGTGTGTAGTGAAACGTTATATTAAGCTGGGTAGTGGACATATAGCTCCATCGATCTTAGTATAATTTTGTCTTTAATCCAATGATAGCGCTGCCAAAGAAAATATTAGGTCCTTACCTATGAAATTGGCGTTTTGTATGAAGAATTTCATTAAGACTGTTTTCTCCATACAAACATTATTGATCTTTTTTTGGGAACGGCAAATCCAAATCTAGCTAAACTTTGTGTGTATTATCGGATAACATTAAGTTAAGTATAGGCAGCGTTAATCTTATTAAAAGTAACCTCTTTATAAAAGTTTCAGCGAATCCAAGAAATGATTATGGGAAGCACATGAAAAGAGCTCTGTTCAAATTTTTTTTATTATGTGATTAAGTCCAGAAATTAAAAAAAATATTTCATGTGAAACCTTGAAATAATAGTCCATTGTCCAATTAAAAAAGCAAATTTGGATATAGCTTTGAAAATCGCAGGAATTGTTATATAATAATATGATTAAAGAAAAAAAAAAACTCCAATTTCATAGGTAAAGCCCTGCTGAAATATCGCCCGTATCGTTTACATCGGTTTCGCATTTATGTCATGCGACAAGGTTTTGTCGAGACAAAGATGTGACTAAATAAATAATCTTTTTATTACTATATTTTTCATGTTGTGGAAGGTTTGTCAAAAGCAGCTCATTAGGTCATCGATACCTGCGATCTCAAATACAAGGATGTACATATACGATGTACAAATACAGGTAACACGGTGAGAAGACAGGTCCAAAACAAATTCAAAAATGTAGGTACTCTTTAAAGTTTCGGCGACCTGTTTGGTGTAGTGGTTAGCAACTCTGACCACTATACCAAAAGGTTGCGGGTTCGAATCCCGCTAGGGGCATATGTTTGTGTGATGAATACGGACATGTGTACCAGAGTTATGGATGTGTTCATTTATAATAAGTATTTATTTACAAAGAAAATATGTATTTATGTAGTATATCAATCATCTGGTATCCACAACACAAGCCTATAGTTGCTTACCGTGGAACTAGATGACGCCGTGTGTATGTCTAAGGATATTTATTTATATATTTATTTAAGGTGTTTTTACAATTTAATATTATAAAGAATGCGTTTGTTTTGTTTACATGTCGTTGGATAATTTTGATGTTGCGATGTAATACGGTTCATTAATGTTTTATTTCATGAGTCCAAATTGATATTTAGTATCTAGTAACCTTGTACAGTAGGATTTTCTGTTGAGTTAGAATACACTTTTGAAGATGTACAATGGACAATATCGTTCAGATTTATTTGAGGTCTTGCCTCTATCCTTGTTGTAAACATGATGTTTCAAGAAATTCGGTTAATTAACTTTTATTCTGCACTTTCTTTGGCGTATTCAGTTCTGGATCGTCAAATCCGTTTTGACATAGACATAGACGTAGACGCTGACGTAGACGTAGACGTAGACGTAGGCGTAGACGTAGACGTAGACGTAGACGTAGACGTGGACGTAGACGTAGACATAGACATAGACATATATTTATTTGACACCACACTATAGCAACAACAATATCAATAAAAACAAGAAAATTATCACAATATACAGAAACAGATTTTGAAACAGATTTTATATCGCTAATGTGGCTGTCGTATCTGTAGATGATAGACATTCTCAATATGAAACTATGTCGCTAAATGTTGAAAACCGTAGATTTTCTCGTAACAAGGAAAACCTTGGAACGTCCGAAAAGATATTTGGAGCAAGCGGAAATTGGACTGCTACGTCCAGTAACGGAGGAGATTTCTTAGAGAGAGCTTGCTCAAGCGGCGTTAACGTTCATGCCGTGACAGCGTAAACGCGTCAAGTCCGCGATTCATCTAATGTCTGAATAATAACCTATTTATAGCAAGAGCAATAAGGAAAATTTTTGAGCTTGAGCGAGCACGAAGCTCAAAATAAGTCTGGCAGAACGCTAAGTGTTTATCGTCACAGGTTACCACATTCAACCAAGTACAATATGCACTTATGAACGTCACTTGTTTTTAAACTACCACTAGCTCGAAACGCGACCACAACTGAGAAGAGCTATGAAGAGCTGAGAATAGAATGTTTCATTGTTTTAAAGTTAATATTCAAATTATAGTTCATTCACAAAATTGCCTCATAAGAGAAGAACAAGCAAGAAACTAAAGGCTTGCTTTTTAAAGAAGGTTTTGGGTTATAGAAACATTTGTATAACCAGAGTGAATATCGCCGAGCGGCCTCTGAAATTGACGGTTGCGGATTCGAATCCCGCTATTGTGTGATGAATATAATTATTCTCATAGTCATGGATGAATTTAACTGTCCGAAAATACGTCCAAGTGACTCGTTATCGGTTATGTAGTACTCGTTATTACAGACTTTACCTAGTTTTGGGCTAGGTGAATGGTGTAAATGTCAATACTTATTATTGTTAATGTACTTGTAGTACCTTGGATTTTTTTTTATGCACAACAGGTTGTTACTTGACCTCAATCACACCTGATGTTAAGTGAAGATGAGGTCGAAGGTGGAAGCGTACTGACCCGGAAACCCCAACACATTTGGGGGACTGGCTATCTTATCTCTGACAACCGGATCACAACAATGCTATTAACATTGCTGCTTGGCGGCAGATTTCCGGGTTTCCGGGTCAGTACGCTTCTCCTTCGACCTCATCTTCACTTAACATCAGGTGTGATTGAAGTCAAGTACGAACCCGTGGTGCATAAAAAGAACAAAAAGCTAACTTCGCTAATCAAAAAAGAGGTGATTTCGTTTACCTAAGTGCTTTAACTATAAGTGATCGTGAATATCGTCTTTTCTTTTTTTTTATGCACGACGGGTTCGTACTTGACCTCAATGGTGTCGATTCGGATGTACACCAACTAAACTAAACTAAAACCAGTTTTGGAGTGATACCGTCGCATCGTACTGTACCAGGTAGAAACAGACAGTACTACCTCTAAAACCGGTTTTAGTTTAGTTGGTGTACATCCGAATCGACACCATTATCTTTCTTTAATGTAATGTAAGTCGGTCTTTAATGTATAAGTGATAAATACAAAAGTGTAAAAATCATTCATTAACACTAATTTATATCAATTTCAGGTAAGAGGCGGATACTTGAAGATTTAACGGTAAGTAAATACTTCTTCCTCGTGTCAATGCGTCCAATCATATTTGATACGCCCTGAATTCAGCCACGACTACTGCTGTGTCTGCAGCCACGTAAAGGACCAGGCCACAGGTGGAGTGGCACAGAGGACAGGAGAGCAGGAAGCAGCTAGACTTGGCGTAGACGCTAACAATCCTCACGACAATGGTCCAAAATCCAATAAATACTAGATCGTGATCAAATTTAGGTACATGACAACTGTATAACTTTAAACTTAAAAAACGGACCTTAACCTGTTTGATGAACGCGAAATCGGTTTTTAATAAAAAAAAAAAAAATGTAGTGGTTAGCAACTCTGACCACTATACCAAAAGGTTGCGGGTTCGAATCCCGCTAGGGGCATATGTTTGTGTGATGAATGTTGGAAGCGATTTTTTGTTTTCGAAAGCTTGTGATGGGTGGTTCTTAGACTAGTTTGAAGCGTATCAGTCAAAATCAAAATCAAAAAAATGCTTTATTTTGTAGGTACACAGGGTACACTTAAAATAGTCAGATTTTACATTTTTAAAGCTACTGCTTGTTCAAAAGGCAATTTTCCCCTGAGAAGAACAAGCAAGAAACTCGAGAGGTCGCTCTTTTAAAAAAAGGTTTTTATATTACAAAATTATTATTTTATATTATAATATTTCATTATTAATTGTGATATAGCCTGGTTATGCGAACGGGCTGGTTATGTCCATGATTGTTTATCATCTAAATAATCTGATATTTTATAATATGCTTTCTTAATAAGTTTCTGTTTTATAGTATCTTTAAATTTATTGAAAGGAAGATTTTGAATATCAACAGGAACTTTATTGAAAAAGCGTATACCCTTACCCTTTGAATGAATTACTGACTTTGTGGAGGCGACTTATGTGACCTGCAAGTTTATCTTTATTTCTTGTATTGACATCATGTTTATCACTATTTTTCCTAAATGATGCTATATTTTTTTTGACATATATTAGATTTTCAAAAATGTACTGTGACGAAAAGGTTAGAATATTATACTCTTTAAATCTGTCTCTAAGTGACACTGCAGGTCTCAATTGATAAATAAAGTGATATTTACCTTTTCATATCGGGATGATATATCATTACTAAACTCTCGAGGGTATCTGGATGCTGTAACGTATAGATATTATGTTGAAGCTATCGATGTACTGTTTCCCAGGGTCTACAGTTTCCCAACACAACCCACACTACGAGTTCATTACCATACACAAAACCGCGAAATCATCCCGGCCAGTTATATTAATCCCTAGCCGCGGTAATCGGCCCATTGTCCCCGATGTCCCCATTGTCCCCGACTGGCTGGTCACCGACAATGGTCTGTCTACAAATCAATTGTTTTACCGGCCGCGATCAACGCAGATAAACAATATGTGTATTTATATTTATACGTACACATGTGACGCAATGACTTATAACTGAAAAACTAATTATTATGCCGTCTAGATAGACCAAACATAATAGTTAAATTTCTTTGCAACGGCTTAACCGATTTATTAACCTTAATCGAGATGCGTTCTTATAGTAACAAATAAAAATCTGTTTAAAAGAGCAACCGTAGAGTTACTTGCTCGTTCTTCTCTGGGGAGTCAGCTTTGTGAATGAGCCGTAAATTTAAATGTAATATTAATAGTGACGTTTTCAAGTGATAATTTTATCCTATGAAATAAAATATTTTGATTTGAATTGAGTATTTAGCTGGCGCCGACCACCCGAACACGACCAAAACCGAACATGTGTAAAGTGGTCGGTCCTTGGATGTGGTCGGCTCGCCGGCGCATCTGACAAAATAGGCAACTGAAGGTTGGATTGCCGACCGTCGGAACGTCTGTAGCAATGTCGGAATGGTTACTACGTCGGCCCCAAATTGACTGGCGCCAACCAAATTGCTTGGACGACCGAAGTAGATAGTGACCCTGTCAGCGAAACCAACGGTTGCGGGTTCGAATCCCGCGAGGGGTAAATGTTTGTGTGATGAATACGAACATTTATTCCCGAGCCATGGAAGTTTATATAAATTATTGTATTAAATATTTATCCGTTATCTAGTATCCATAGCACAAGCTTTGCTTAGTTTGGGACCATTTAATTTAATTACTTATGTACATTTATCCGACTGCTCTTAAAAGGTCAGGAAAACATCGTGAGGAAACCTGCATACCTGTGAAATAAGGTCGAGGTCTATATTTCTGCATTGGGATGTTTACGGACTGATGATAATGAATGTGTACACATTACACAGTATACACATAGGTACCAGACATTTTTAAAATAAATAGCAAACACCTATAGACTCAAAAGATTGTAAACTTATCCCAAGAGTGGATAAGAATGTTCCCCGTCAGCGGTTCACAAAGTTAAATTGATCGCGTTCTATTAAAATTATACTTTGAATTACGTTTCGGTGCCCATCTCTTGTTGGAGGCAGTTTAATTTGCTCTTTATATATATTTTTCGAGTCATTGACTTGCTGTGGAGTGAAAAAAAAAATAGAAAAAAGTGTATTATTTTGTTGAAAAATACGCGTAGGCGGCGGGTTCGCGAGCAATTTCACTTGCTTTTGATGTGTGTTGCTGCGTGAAACGTGACGGGAGATGGACCGCGAAATGGGAAAATATTGTGTTTTGTGTTATCTGTGACGAGTCGGCGCTGCGGCGAGACGTGCGATGACGGGACTGGCCATCTATTTTCTTTCTTTCCTACTTTTCACCCTTAAATTCTTTCTTTAATTAGTCTGGGGTCACGTAGGGCACCGTCTACCTTCAGTAGGCGCCGTGTCGAGTACCACTATTGATCTTGGCTTACAGGAGTTAAAGTGGGAGGAGAGCGGAGGTGGGATCTGGCCATCTATTTATGGGTTAAGATTTTTTTAAATTCCTTTAATTTAAACTTACATCACAACTAAAGCCTTTTTTTATGCACGACGGGTTCGTACTTGACCTCAATCACACCTGATGTTAAGTGAAGATGAGGCTGAAGGTGGTATCGTACTGACCCGGAAACCCCAACACATTTGGGGGACTGGCTATCTTATCCCTGACCACCGGAACACAACAATGCTATTAACATTGCTGTTTGGCGGCAGATTTAGATAAGATCGTGGTAGCTAGCCAGGCGGATATTTAATATGCCCTACCACCAACCAAACCGAGTACTAAATATGTACCCCGCTGGGGATCGAACCCGCGACCTTTTAAATGTCCGCCTGGCTAGCTACCACCATCTTATCTAAATCTGCCGCCAAACAGCAATGTTAATAGCATTGTTGTGTTCCGGTCATCAGAGATAAGATAGCCAGTTCCCCAAATAAGATGGGGTTTCCGGATCAGTACGCTTCCACCTTCGGCCTTATCTTCACTTAACATCAGGTGTGATTGAGGTGAAGTGCAAATAAAAAAAATGTGATAACCTGTATTCCTGATTACTTCATCCAAAGTTTGCCAATAGAGATATTGGGCAGGTATGGTATCCCAGGCCTCCGTCGTTTTTTCCACCACCCTCACCAGTAGATTTAAAATTTAAATGTGCATCAAACCGCCCTCTATCTGTTACTAATTGGATTTCGGTCGTCACTTTGTTTACAACATTCCCGCTAATTGTTTCCATTTCACGTAAACATTCGCGTTAAAAAGAATATCTTCATCTGAAATTCAAATGATTATTTAATTGTGAGAGTTTAAACGGGAGATTTGCGTTTCGTTTCTTGTAAATTTGAATATGCAAATGTAATAATTTCATTGATTTCATAATGTACGGGGCATTATGATAATGTGTTTGAACAACGCTCGTGTGATTTAGGTTAATCTTTGCCCTTTTTACGTGTCACGACTGTAAAGCTTCTTGTACATTTCTGTTTGACAACGATGTAAACTATATTTCTAGCTCTAGAAGTGTCAGTCACAGAGTGAAAACATTAATTTAGTTATAACACTAAATATGGGTATTACATACTTATTTATTATTTGTGCAACAATAGAGAAAAAAAAGAATGGAAACATCCATTGACGTCAGAAGTAGATATCGAACCCACTACCTCCATTTTATAGACTCTATATTGTTAATATTGAGCCACGGAGTCGATTACCCCCACCACAGATTACTAATGGTTGTTCTCGCAATATTTTTTTTTGACGCGTCTCGATCGCAAAAAGAATGGCTCAAGTCCCTGCATGAAAAGAGTGAGACATTCTACTTTTTTGCATTCTGTGTTATGATGTATATTCGCTTAGTTTAGTACGAGCTGTATCGCGGATATGTTTAATTTGTTTATCCGCATAAAAATGTCTTAATCCAGGGTAGGTATATTCTACCTATGCACCAAATTTCATCCAATTCCGTTCAGCCGTTTCGCCGTGATTGAGCAAGAAATAAACACATAAACAAACACATAAACAAACAAACATCCAAACTTTCGCATTTATAATATTAGTTAGATTTCGGTAAATTTTCCCAGATATTAAATAACGCTGGGTTTTTTATTCCGACTTAGAGTTCAAATGCAGTAAATATATATCCTGATGAATGCCAACTAACACGCAAGCTAATTAATTTTAAGAATGCACTGGATACTTTGACTGTTATCTCACCTGCCATACACTGTATCAGCCTACTAAGTTATATATATAAATTATCTTAAAACTTTTTACACGCGCGTGACTGTGACTGGTTTAATAAATAGGCGGGGACAGCGGGCGTTGCTAGCGACCGGGACGTTGCCAGACATCTCGTGGTATAGGGTTGCTCGGGCAATTGCGATATTATGTCAAGCTGCTGTTAAGTGAATATATCAGAATGACACTAGGATTTAATTGGATAAGATAACGGTCTGTCACTGATAAAACAGGCCCGATCACCTTAAATTCTTTGAGGAGGCAATCACAGACTACTTCATGCGAAACCTGACACACTTACCGGTGAAGGGTATACAGTTACATTCTCCTCATTCCATCCGACTTGGCTCTCGCATGCAAGCCGTGGGATTCAACCGGTCTAGTCTACAATCCCTCCTGCTCAAATTCCATGATCAGCTTCTTATCAAGTAACGACTCACCGAATCCTTCCATTCAACGTAGATAATAAATAATCAAAGTCACCCACCCTCGCTGAAAGTGTTGGTCCATCTCTTTCGACGGCCGGTAGCATTATGAATGATCGACCGTTATTGATGTGCAGACCTAACATTACTGTAAACGTCACCGCGCCGCTTCCAGCGATACCAGCGCCACATGATTCACTTCCGTTAGCAAACCGCGTACCATGGTAGTCTTGCTATGGCCAAATTATAAATGCCGTCGCTAATTTATCACTATCTACGACAAATAAATGCTTATATCATTGTGATGGAAAGTGACATTGCGGTCGAGAAACATGCGATGTCAGTAAATGCATATTGAATGAATTCGCTATTTTGAAAATATTAGTCACATCATCTAAGTTCTGCGACTTCCAGTTCTCAATATCTCTGCGCCTTCCGAATGGGTCGCAGCAAACATATCATAAGAGTGAGTAAATCATAGCGCATTCACTGGTACATCTCAATGGCCTCTGCCACAATGGACTCGACGCGCTGTAGCCAGCCACTGGCGCTAGTCGCTGGCTACAAATATTACAATAGAAGTGACAGCCGCAAGCTTCCGTAGTACGACATGATTTATCTCTTATACCTTTATCAACAGCCTATAAAATACTACTGTACATATTTGTACTGTACTCGCTCGTTTGTTACCTTGCCATGACATAAAAAAATATCATTGTCTACCAGGTGAACTAGGAAAGTTGGAATCATTAGACAAGCAGTTATTAAGGTCTTTACCTATGAAATTGGCGTTTTGTATGAAGAATTTCATTAAGACTGTTTTCTCCATACAAACAATTTTGGTTTTTTTTTAGGAACGGCAAATCCAAATTTAGCTAAACTTTGTGTGTATTATCGGATAACATTAACTTAAGTATAGGCAGCGTTAATTTTTAAAAGTAACCGCTTCATAAAAATTTCAGCGAATCTAAGAAATGATTATGGGAAGCACATGAAAAGAGCTCTGGTCAAATTTTTTTTATTATGTGATTTAGCCCAGAAATTAATATTATATGTATATATATATAATAATAATAAAATATTTCATATGAATTGAAATAATATTCCATTTATCAAATAAAAAACAAATTTGGATATAGCTTTGAAAATCGCAGGAATTGGTACATATGATTAACGAAGAAAAAAAACTCCAATTTCATTGGTAAAAACCCAATATAATTCCGAATGGATAAAATTCTCAATTATAAAAATTGTTTATTTTGCTCATCAGAAATTATGTTTTACGAAGAGGCTTTAGTGCTAGGTAATACATAGAACACATTCGTGGGAAGACAGGTGCCTGAAAAGGAAGAACCAAAATTACAAGTCACCAGGCCCCCCAGCCATGGACATAGTGTATTAAAACAGATCGGTGATAAGTATGGTGATTGAGGAGAAAATAATGGGAACAGCCGAGGCATGGAACTCCCTTTCGGCGTCAGTCTCTCAATCCTACAACCTTGGGATCTTCAAGGGCATGGTGATTAGGCATCTATTCAGATCGCGTGCTTCATCTTCGGAAACATCACCGCTTTTCATCAGGTGCGATTGTGGTCAAACGCGTATCCAGTTAATCATAAAAAAAACACAAACACACACACACACACAAATGGGAAGGAAACCACGAAACATAAGACTTGGTTTTTAGGTTGGAGTATTGTGCACTGTTTTTAGAGCGGAGTTTCAGTGTTGTGCACTGTTTTTAGAGTGGAGTTGCAGTGTTGTGCACTATTTTTAGAGTGGAGTTGCAGTGTCGTGCACTGTTTTTAGAATGACGTTGCAGTGTTGTGCACTGTTTTTAGAGAGGAGTTGCGGTGTTGTGCACGGTTTTTAGAGTGGAGTTGCAGTGTTGTGCACTGTTTTTAGAGTGACGTTGCAGTGTTGTGCACTGTTTTTAGAGTGACGTTGCAGTGTTGTGCACTGTTTTTAGAGTGGAGTTGCAGTGTTGTGCACTATTTTTAGAGTGGAGTTGCACTGTTGTGCACTGTTTTTAGAGTGACGTTGCAGCGTTGTGCACTGTTTTTAGAGTGACGATGCAGTGTTGTGCACTGTTTTTAGAGAGGAGTTGCGGTGTTGTGCACGGTTTTTAGAGTGGAGTTGCAGTTTGTGCACTGTTTTTAGAGAGGAGTTGCGGTGTTGTGCACGGTTTTTAGAGTGGAGTTGCAGTGTTGTGAATTGTTATGTAAGAAATTAGCCTAACACTTATTATAATTGTAAAACATTCGCTGTTCGTATAGTTCTCATTTTGTGAGACATCGTTTATTTACATTACAGCATTTTTTTTTAATCCTCCGTCAAAAATAAATTTGTTTAAATAACTATTTAAGTATTTAACAATCAAGGAGTTAATTATATTCTTTGCCGAAACCACACCGAACATAACAAATAAACCACAGAACCTATTTATACAAATCCAGTCACAAACACGGACTCAATTCAGGGCCGTACCCGCGCTCACATATTCGCATAACGGCTTCATTTCTCCTGATTTATCTTTAAAGTATATTTGGAATGCAAAGGATAACCGAATTGTTCTCGTGAAATATTAGCTTATACATTTGAGAACCGGACGGAATACAGAGTAATCTGAACCGAAGGGTAAAACGGTAAAAATTTGGTAAGAACTAATCAGCAACATTCTGAATTTCAAGTGTTTATTAGAAAGTAACAATAAATGGTAGGTTTTTAGTCGATTCGACTTGTCCGTTCCTTTGGCGCATCCTGTAGCCTAAACGACTTGACCGGTTTTAAAATGCAAGGTGTCGTTAGATTTGTCTTATTCCCTGGAGTGTCACAGGATGCATTTTATAGTAAAAAAGCCAACATAGCGTCCGCAAAATACAAAATATGCTGTTGGGTTTTTTTGTTTTGAAAATAATTAAATAGTTGTTAGAAAAAGTAATCAGTGCATATACTAGATTTTTGTGTACTGCTTGCGTGTATATAGTTTCATTAAGATGGACCTTTGCGTTTTAATGATATTTGATATAAATTAGTATGAGGCAACTCTTGGTAAAGCACCTTAAAACAGTTCGCAAATGGATCCAGTCTTGAGGCCTGTTACGTTTATCCGATTAATATCTCAATTATGATCACAATTAATAATAAATTAATTAATGTTTTTGACACTTACACCAATATCTAGTCCTAAACTAAGGAAAGCTTGTACTATGGATACTAGATAACGAAACATAAATATTTATATAAGCATCCATGACTAGGGAATCATTATTATATTCATCACACAAACATTTACCCCTAGCGAGATTCGAACTCGCAACCGTTGATTTCGCTGGCAGGGTCACTATCCACTACACCAATCAGTCGTCGTAATGAAAGGTTAAACTCTTCGAGTTACTTGCTTGATCTGCTCAGGCGAAATAGCCTTTTGAACAAGCGGCTTAAAAAATATAAAATTTGACTATTTTAAGTATACTCTGCTGTGTCCCAACAAAATAAAGAATTTTTGACTTTAATTGAAATCGTTTTATTTAGAGGAACCTTAATGTGAGGCTCCGATGCCAATCAAATCAAAAATGCTTTATTTTGTAGCTACACAGGGTAAAATAGTCAGATTTTACATTTGCAAACACCAACCCCGCCTACAAACCCTCCAATGAAAAACGACTCAATTACTTTAAGCCTTGGTATGACTATAATCAAATTACTTCTCATAAAATCTGTAACCTCCTAGAATTAAGGTTGATAATTCAACCTCAAATATAATGGTCATAGAAGCGTTGAAGAAGGGATCTATGAGGAATTGAGGGAAATCCTCTCATATAATAGGCACATATAGCGATTTTAGTAATTACACCAACGAGTCGAGAATTTGCTTCAGAAAGTATCATTTGGTGAAGTGGACCTCAGAACTGCGTTTTGGAAAATTCTTTTTTTATTTAATAGAACACGCTTCCAAGGTGGCCTCATGTTAATCCATATTTTCGTTATTTTGACGATTGTTTTTTGTTTGATAGTGTTTATCACTAGGATGGTCCGATATAAATTTGGTTAAGATCTGATGATGCACTCCGGATATAGGGAGTGGAACCTTATTGTATTGTATTGTGTTGTGTTGTTGTGTTGTGTTGTGTTGCTGTGTTGTGTTGTTGTGTTGTGTTGTTGTGTTGTTGTGTTGTGTTGTTGTGTTGTGTTGTTGTGTTGTCGTGTTGTCGTGTTGTCGTGTTGTCGTGTTGTCGTGTTGTCGTGTTGTTGTGTTGTATTGTATTGTATTGTATACTAGAAATCTTGAGATTGGATGATTTGGTAAATAGGTCTGTTTAATACAGTGGACAAAGTTGAGATTGTCGTTTTTACAATTATTGCAGTCTCTCTCGGCTAGTACACGTTTAGAGATTATTTGGGAAACAGAGGAGCTAACTTCAGCGGTAATAAAGTTTATTACCGTTGAAATCAGACACTGCCTTCGTGGCTTAATATAAACAACACAAAGCTTAGCTGGTACGATGCCCAGTGAGGCACATTATTAGTACTCGGTGTGGTTGGTGGTAGGGCAATTATACATGTCCGCCTAACCAGGGTGCTTGTTGTATTCCCGATGTTTGAGTTGAGATAGTTCCTCAAATATGTTAGATGTGCCAGGTGAGCACGTATCTTCCTTCAGCCTCATCGTCACTTAACATCTGATGCAATTGAGGTGAAGCGTGAACCCGCTGTACAGAATCAAAAAGTGACTTTTTTTTTATGCATAACCGGTTGGTACTTGACCTCAATCACACCTGATGTTAAGTGAAGATGAGGTCGAAGATGGAAGCGTACTGACCCGGAAACCCCAACACATTTCGGGGACTGGCTATCTTATCTCTGACAACCGGAACACTATTAACATTGCTGCTTGGCGGCAGATTTAGATAAGATGGTGGTAGCTAGCCAGGCGGACATTTAAAATGCCCTACCACCAACCAAACCGAGTACTTAAACATGTACCCCGCTGGGGATCGAACCCGCGACCTCCGAATCGTAAACTCAATGTTGTTTACATTGAGCCACGGAGGCGGTTAAACTGACTGTATTCAGATAATTTGCGACTCCAACCTTATCATACTGAGGGATTACTTCCATTATAACGTTATGGTTTTACAGTGGGAAACATTACAGTCCGCAATGAACCAAGGAGTTGTAAAGTATAGTTACTCGAACGCAAAGTGGTAGTTTGTTCGTGAGTTCACACCTCTGTCATAGAGCACAAAACAAACGGTAAGTTGACTAGTCACCATGCAGTAGCCATGAGGGGATATCTATTTATACAAAAGTGTAGATGCACTTACAAGTTACGATACAATAATAAACGATTAAACGCAAGCCATCCGCAAGTACTCATTCATGAACCATCAACTCAAAAACATTGACCATTTAAATAAAAGATATCACGCACTTTTAAACGGAACGGATTTTCATTCTGTAGTCATTACACTCACCATTACAGTACGCTGCCTATTATCTAACTCTGTAATAACTCGAAATGCCGGCTTATTCACGTGATGCTTAGGACGGAATATAATATTATTCTCCTCAGCGAGTCGATGGCAAAAACATCAAATTCTTTAGGACCAGACCAGCCACGCGTACAGCATTGTCTGTGCATCGTAGAGGCCCTGTAGCGTACAATTGTGAGGACACGCAGGGCAGTAAAGAAAACGCCAAATAGTTTGTTGTGTATCACCGCACAAGTACATTGTATTGAATTATATGAATCCGATAAATATCCGATAGTAGTATAGAATAAATTCGCATAGAGTTCATGACATTTGAGGAGTGGAGGAACGAAAGGGCAATAGTTAATTTCTGATACTTGTCAAAGTCAAAAATGCTTTATATTGCGGTACACAGGGTACACTTAAAGTACTCAGATTTAACATTTTTTGAGATAGGTACTGCTTGTTCAAAATTGATTTTTTCCCTGAGAAGGACAAGCCAGAAACTCGAAACACTTGAGCTGTGTAAATACATAGCTTCAACTGACTGATATTTATGATTTCCTGTAGTTCCTGTATCTTTTTATAAATATTTTTTTTTCAACAAAAAAGCGCTTCTGTTAGTTACGCACTGAAAATTTGCACTATCCTCGTCTCGACTCCATCATAGAGTTATATCACTGTCTGTTTAGTTAACTATGCCTCTGTGTATAAAAGTTGCTTCTTATACGGCGAAGTATGAAATGTTATAATATTTGTAGCAAAGATCCCTAGGACCTCGCTACAACGAGGAAATATGGGAAGTAGAGCACCCTTTTGTTGTTGATTTGAAGTTAGGTGCTCATGAAATCAGTAACCTCCTAGAAATAAGGTCGATAATGCAATCTCAAATATAATAGGGCATTGGAGGTTTGAACGGAGTTAAAATGTAATTTCTTTTCATTCTTATTACCCTACTAGGGTAATAAGAACTTTATTTGATCCATTCAGCGACACACATTCATTATAGATGACGACCGATTGGTGTAGTGGATAGTGACCCTGTCAGCGAAACCAACGGTTGCGGGTTCGAATCCCGCGACGGGTAAATGTTTGTGTGATGAATATGAACATTTATTCCTGAGTCATGGATGTTTATATAAATATTTATGTATGTTTATCCGTTATCTAGTATCCATAGTACAAGCTTTGCTTAGTTTGGGACTAGATGATTGGTGTAAGTGTCCGAAATATTTATTTATTTTATTTTATTTATAATTATTTGTCGCGTTGTATGCACTACATAATACAACATAAAAATATGGACCTGACGACCTATATACGACGAATATGGTGTAGTGGTAAAAAAATCTGACTGCTATACCAAAAGGTCGCGGGTTCGGATCCCGCTAGGGGCATACGTTTGTATGATGAATACAGACATGTGTTTCCGGGTTATGGATGTTTTTCATTTATTTATGTATTTATTTAGAAAAAGAAATGTATTTTGTGTAGTTTATCAACCATCTGGTATCCATAATACAAGCTTAGTTGCTTAGTGTGGAACTAGATGGCGCTGTGTGTATGTGCAAAGATATTTATTGTAATTATTATGGATGTTTTGGATGGTTATGGATGGATGATGATGATTATGGATGGATGATGATCTTAAAGTTTAAAATGATATAACAAAATAAAAGTCATTATTTTTTGTTTGAAATGGGAGAGGTGGGTTAAGTATCTGAATTCTATTGAATTCGGTTACTGTGATAATGATTAGCGTTCATATTGGGGTCTTAAAAAAGATTATCATGCGACAATAAGTCGTTAGTCTACGAATGCCACAAGGAATATGCTCAATGCGGCGACGGCACGGGGATCCAAATCAAATATGCATAGCGTTGGTAAATGCATTAGCGGGATGCACCGCATTCCGCACGACACGCCGCATATAGGTGGTAACGGGGAGAGTTTCTCAATGTTAATTGAAATATAAATCAAAGTGAATACCGTAGCCAGATATTGTCTTTTCTTTGTTCAAGATTGTTTTTTAAATTTTTGATTGAGGCTATTGTTGAAGGAAACTAGGAATTAGGTCGAATGGTTAACGTACCTTCGGAAGTATGGAAATATATGTATGAAAATCATAATACTTTTTTTTTTTTTTTATATGAGAGGGCGGCAAACGAGCATGCGGGTCACCTGATGGAAAGCAATCACCGCCGCCCATGGACACCCGCAACACCAAAAGGGTCACAGATGCGTTGCCGGCCTTTGAGGAAGGTGTAGGCTCGTTTCTTGAATGTTCCAATGTCGTACTCGTTCGGGAATACCGCTGCCGGAAGTCCGTTCCACAGGGTGGTTGTACGTGGTAAGAAGTGGTCAACCACCCGAAGACTGACCGTCTCAGATATTTCATAGTTTTGCTATTTGAAAACAAATAGGGTTAATTCCTATACAGAGGGAAAAAAAACTACCGCGAAAATAATTAATTGGAAACTCATTCAAACTTCGTGAAAAGTTAATTAACTCATCCTGGGCGGTTCAGTCATACACACACACCCCCCCACATACCCCCACACTTACTCACACACACACACCCACACATATCTACACACACCCCTACACACACCCCTACACATCCACACACACCCACACCCATCCACACACACCCACACTGCGATTTTCTTCCCATGCTTTCCCATGGGAACATTTTCTTTAACATCCTCCTGGGCAGGCGAGTTGGTGATCACTGATTTTGAGTTCTGCTGCCCGTTAAATAAATAATAATAATAAATATTTCGGACACTTACACCAATCATCTAGTTCCAAACTAAGCAAAGGTTGTACTGTGGATTCTTGATAACGGATAAACATACATAAATATTTATATAAACATCCATGACTCCGGAATAAATGTTCGTATTCATCACACCGTTTACCCGTCGCGGGATTAGAACCCGCAACCGTTGGTTTCGCTGACAGGATCACTATCCACTACACCTACCGGTCGTTAGTGTTGAAAATGAAATAGTTCGGTTACAAAAATGCACAATCTTTATTTAAATATTATTGAGTCTTCACTTTTCGCGCGCACTCTGTACATTTTAGCCGGCCGGATGCGTCATTTCGCCACCGCTAAGGCCACTGACACACTTGCCGACCACAACTACGACTCAAGTTGCAATCGGTTGAAGTCTTTGATAAATAGTCAATTGTGTGTCAATCAAGATGGCCCACACCCAAGTTTAATGGAGATTAATGTACAGTTTTGATATAATGCTCTATCAGACGATATAAGGGCTATAACGGGGCGAATACTTAAAACGAAGTGTAAATGATCGGTCAAAAAGTATTACTACTCAACTAAGCAATATTTTGACGAAAATTTATTTAATAATAATCAAGAATAAAATTTTACAATAATAATTATTAACATATAATGTAATACTGACATAATTATACTGACATTTGTATAAAATTAAATCATCAATAATATTTGCATGTTTGTATCTAGACAAATTTTACTGTGTCAATGTAATTATATAATTATACCCAAAACAATTTGCAAATAAACAAATTTCACCCTGTATATTAAATAAAATAGAAGTAAAAAACTAAAACCCGACTACCTAAAAGAATAAATAGAAAATGAAATGGGAGAACTGCAAAAACGCTTATCTTTAAATTAACAAAAGGTCCTGTTAGTTGTCAAATATCTTATTTATCGTGTTTATTTTGTCAAATATCTTATTTATCGTGTTTATTTTGTCAAATATCTTATTTATCGTGTTTAATTTGTCAAATATCTTATTTATCGTGTTTATTTTGTCAAATATCTTATTTATCGTGTTTATTTTGTCAAATATCTTATTTATCGTGTTTATTTTGTCTAACTACCATATAAATTGATTTTCCGTAGTCGGAGGTCTAAACAGTTGCAATGAAGACGCTAAAATATAATTTTCTTTACAAGTTAACGGATTTCAGCTTTCAACATGGACACTGCTCTACTCCGACACTGCTGTAACTCTGATACTATGGGAATAGTCCCATTACAGTAGATATATCTGATCAGTCTGATTGTATGACTGCACCTTAACGCTGTAGGTATACAATATATTCATGGACCAGTCGAAGGCAGATTAACGAGGTGAGGTATCGCTTTCGTAGCACTGCTCTAACCCTGCTCCATTCCGACACTGCTCTGCTCCAACACTGCACAACTTCGACACTGCTCTAGTCCGACAGTGCTCTAGTCCGACACAACTCTGCTCCGACACTGCACTACTCAGACACAGACACTGCACTTCCGCCACTATTCAAGTCCGACACGGCTCTAGTCCGACACTGCTCCACTCCGACACTGCTCTACTCCGACACTGCTCTACTCCGACACAACTCTGCTCCGACACTGCATTACTCCGACACTGCACTACTCCGCCACTATTCTAGTCCGACACTGTTCCAGTCCGACACTGCTGTACTCCGACACTGCTCTACTCCGACACTGATCTACTCC
Organism: Oegoconia quadripuncta; assembly: GCA_949316235.1. Classification (NCBI taxonomy): domain Eukaryota; kingdom Metazoa; phylum Arthropoda; class Insecta; order Lepidoptera; family Autostichidae; genus Oegoconia; species Oegoconia quadripuncta. The sequence continues at coordinate 22,280,352 of OX438754.1, forward strand.
GACACAACTCTGCTCCGACACTGCATTACTCCGACACTGCACTACTCCGCCACTATTCTAGTCCGACACTGTTCCAGTCCGACACTGCTCCACTCCGACATTGCTACACTCCGACATCGCTCTACTCTGATACTATTCCAATTAGAGTAGGTACATCTGATCAGTCTGTTTGTGTGACCGCACCTTAATGCTGTAGGCATACAATATATTCATGAGCCAGTCGAAGGCAGATTTACGAGGCGAGATATCGCTTCCGCAACGCCGATAGAAGCATCGCATTCTCGAGACATTGGCCCCTTGTGGTACAAGAAGCGATACCTAAGGTGAAGGTTTACTTTACTCCTTTTTTACCCGACTACCTAAAGAAGGAGGGTAATGTTTTACGAGTGTATGTATGTATGTAGATTTCTATGTTACCTCCTGTAACCTAAACGGCTTGACCGATTTCGGAAGGTGTCGTTAGATTGGCATTGATCCCTCGAGTGTCATAGGATACTTTTTATGGTAAATAATCCAACATGGCGCCCGCGAAATGCAAAATTTAACGTCGGATTTTTTTGGTTTTTGAGTCATATCGTTAGGGTTCAGTATTCAAAGGGTTTAAACGGAGCCTTATTAGTGAGATGATGTATTAATACCAAACTCAAGTCTTCATTACTCATGAGTTTTAAGACAAGCTAACCCTCGACTAAAAACGAGAGGTGTTAAGTGTTTGTCGGCGTTTAGTGTGTGTCCAGTCTTTGTCTGGACGTATCTCTGTAATGCGTGGTCCTATTTTAGTGCGGTTTTGTGATATAAAAGACTAAACGAGGGGACAAATTGAAGATATTTAGCTTCTAACACAGTTGGTACCTACATCTTAAATTTATAATTATTATTACCTACATTGGGTTTACGATTCGGAGGTCGCGGGTTCGATCCCCAGCGGGGTACATGTTTAAGTACTCGGTTTGGTTAGTGGTAGGGCATTCTAAATGTTCGCTTGGCTAGCTACCACCATCTTATCTAAATCTGCCGCCAAGCAGCAATGTTAATAGCATTGTTGTGTTCCGGTTGTCCGAGATAAGATAGCCAGTCCCCCAAATGTGTTGGGGTTTCCGGGTCAACACGCTTCCCGCTTCCACCTTCGACCTCATCTTCACTTAACATCACGTGTGATTGAGGTCAAGTACGAACCCGTCGTGCATAAAAAAAAAGTGGAAATCAATAGTCTCTGCCTACCGCAATGAGAAACAGGTGTGTGTAACGATAGCCCACATGCCAATGTAAACGGAGGCATTCAAAGGCCTTGCTTGAAGACCTCCATTGGAACTGGCTATGATAATGTAAAAGACAATCCCCTATAGTAAGAGAAGAGGTTATATTAAATATACGAACATAAATAATTAGTTGGACAATAACGCGGAGAGCAACAACGCAAGTGTCCTTTATTATTTTCGTGTTGCGCCTAATTGCTTGTTGGGCCTCCATTAATCAGCGCGCCTGACCGTGCGCGATACATGCGCTGAAGCGGGAGCGGAAAAGGTATAGCTGTATGCAATACACGGTTAATTCCCAACGGCCACCACTAAATTTGCCAATATTGCCAAGCGCTCGTGGCTAAATCTCATTTGACGGCCGATTGGTGTAGTGGATAGTGGCCGTGTCAGCGAAACCAACAGTTACGCGATCGAATCCCGCGAGGGGTAAATGTTTGTGTGATGAATAAGACAATTTTATTCCCGATCAATGTTTATATAAATATTTATGTATGTTTATCTGTTATCTAGTATCCATGGTACAAGCTTTGCTTAGTTTGGAACTACACCCCCGTGGCTCAATGTAAACAACATTGGGTTTTGACGACCGGTTCGTGTAGTGGATAGTGACCCTGTCAGCGAAACCAACGGTTGCGGGTTCGAATCTCGCGAGGGGTAAATGTTTGTGTGATGAATACGAACATTTATTCCCGAGTCATGGATGTTTATATAAATATTTATGTATGTTTATCCGTTATCTAGTATCCATAGCACAAGCTTTAATTGCTTAGTTTGGGACTAGATGATTGGTGTAAGTGTCCGAAATATTTATTTATTATTATTTATTTATTATTATTTACGATTCGGAGGACGACGAAATTTGTGGGGTAGGACGAAGTTCAATCGTCTCCCGCGCATTCGTTCACTCGTTGGGGATGCCACGCGTTAAACGGCAATTCCAAATTGGCAGAATCTATTGCCGACTTGGCGACAATGTTACAACGTCAGTTTCAACAAAGTGTAGCAAATGAAATCCAAAAGCAGCACTAAGTTGCCCTATGAGGAACGAAGTCGAGTGGAAGCTATACCATAAAGTTTAAGGTAAAGTAACGGTTTAAGTCTTACCTTGTCTAACATTTAAGTAACGCCGGAGAATTTGACCATTTCTACTTCACTCTAAATCACTCTTTCCTTCTATTTGTAAATTACCCAGTTAAAAAGAGAGTAGGAGATAAGTCAGCGACAAAGAAATAGTAGGGATTTTTCTTCCTCCTAATCCTTCACATTTGTGTCAACTTCATGGTCGCTAAAGTCAATTTTCCTGAAACGCTTCCCCTCATCACTTGATACCTAACATCATAGTACGTTGTGGCTACACACGAATACAAATCACAAACCAATTACTTCCCCGTTAACTCAACCATGGCTGGCTCTCCACCGCAGTCCACCCAAACTGCTCCGGTCGGTGCGCAATGAACAGCGATCAATGTCTATTGCTTTTGTTTCCACTGCCCGTTTCACTTGTTGTTTGTGTCTGCGTGGGAGTCGTTGTGAGATTCAAATTTTCTTTAGCGCTGACAGGTTTATGTGATTCGAATATGATACTCTGTTGTTTTGCTTTAAGAGCGAGTATGACCAGATGATGGGATTCGCGAATTGAATTTTACTTTAACGTCAATTCTCTTTAATTCGAGCGCTGTTTTGAGCCGTTTTTAGTTCTTAATATGTCGCTTCTCTATATGTCTAAACTTATAATGACATTATTAATGTAGTCACCAGCATGTTTAGTGTAACAAGTCAGTTTCAACACTAGATGATTAGTGACGGATCCACAGGGAAAGTCTCTAGTTCCCGTGGCCTTATCAACTATATTGGTTTGGTTGGTGGTAAGGCATTTTAAATGTCCGCCTGGCTAGCTACCACCATCTTATCTAAATCTGCCGCCAAGCAGCAATGGTAATAGTATTGTGTTCCGGTTGCCAGAGATAAGATAGGCAGTTCCCCAAATATTTGGGTTTCCGGGTCAGTACGCTTCCACCTTCGGCCTCATCTTCACTTAACATCAGGTGTGATTGAAGTGTCAAGTACCAACCCGTAGGGCATTAAAAAAATTTTCGGTCCGAACCATGATGGATATGCGAAGTACTTGTTCTGGACTCTTTCTACCTTTCACGCTTTCACAAAGACACAACCAATTCGGTGTCTAAGTTCAGCAGTCCACTGTGAGATCATTCTCAGCTGTTTACTGAATCTCCAGGTCACAAGACCATCCTATGGGGATCCAAAAGTTCTATATGTAATTCCTACCATTATTATCTTGCGCGCCTCTTTATACTAAGGGTTCATAGTCGTGTTCGAAGTCTTCCATCTCTTGGGGCACAGCTTCCTTTCAAAACCAGGTGTCCTCGTTTGGTGGAATAGTATCAGACTAGTCGTCACCTGACAGTCGGTGTATTCAAGCCATCCTATGGGTTAATCGACTTAGTTCAACGACTGCCATCAATAATTGAAAACACCCGATTTCGAATCAAAATCATCAAATCGAAATCAAAAAATATTTATTCCGTAGGATAAAAAATGTCACTTGAAAACGTCACATTTTTACCTTATTATTATATTAAAGTTTTTGACATTATTGCTCATTCACAAAGCTGATTCCCCAGAGAAGAACGAGCAAGAAACTCAAGGATTGCTCTTTTAAAATAAGTTTGGGTTTCAATTATATTATATTGTATAATTAGACTGAATATCGCCGAGCGGTCTATGTCCATGCTTGCTTATCATCCAGATAGTCAGAAATTTTATAATAGTCTTTGGTAAATAATGTCTGTTCTATAATGGTTTTGAATTTATTTAAAGGTAAATTTTGAATGTCCACTGGAACCTTATTATAAAAGCGTATATATTGCCCCTTAAATGACTTTGTGTAAACGGCTGACATGAATAGCAAGTTTTTTTTTTAAACTTGCTGTTCATGTCAGTAAACAGAATGTTACTCCTAATACTTGTATAAAAATACCACTAGTTGTCACGAACCCAAGGATTGACCGAACCAGACATTGCATAATTTAACTTATATAATAAATAAATAAATAAATAATAAATAAATAAATATTTCGCACACTTACACCAATCATCTAGTCCCAAACTAAGCAAAGCTTGTACTATGGATACTAGATAACGGATAAACATACATAAATATTTATATAAACATCCATGACTCAGGAATAAATGTTCATATTCATCACACAAACATTTACCCGTCGCGGGATTCGAACCCGCAACCGTTGGTTTCGCTGATAGGGTCACTATCCACTACACCAGTCGGTCGTCGATTTTTTATAAAATTTAATAAAATAAAAATGTTTATTTCGTTCCTCACAGTACTATAACTAGATCCAGGGTTGAGACCTCCTGGTAAGTATTAAGATACTTGTATCAGGAAGTTTCGCTCCTCCATAAACAACTTGTCTCAGTAATAAACATCATCGCAACACAAATATAATTTTGAAAATAAATCAGTTATATATAAGAAATAAGATTGCAGCGAGTGTTCTGTATTATGTCATAATCATATCAGCCACGTGGACTGCTGAACATAGGCCTCCCCTTAGATTTTCAAAGCGATCGATTGGAAGAGACCTGCAACTAGCGACTTCCCGCGACCTTTATTAGGTTGTCCGTCCACCAGTCGTGGTCTCTCGAGAACTTTAATGCCCCATCAGCCATCAGTTCTTCGAGCTATGTGCCCTGCCCACTACCACTTACTTACTGATTTGATGGACTAGTCCGTGACCTTCGTCCTCTACGGATTACTTCAATCCTAATTCGATTCGAAATGTAACTCCGAGCATCACCCTCTCCTTGCGTTGCGTGACATTGAGCTTGCGTATGAGTCCCATAGCGAATGACCACGTTTCAGTGTCATACATAAGTCATCTGGTAATTCACATTGATTGAAGACACGTCTTTAAGCACTGAGATATTTTGAACGAGAAGACGTTAACTTGTTAAAATATAACAAGAACAAGTTCCACGTAACGTATATATAGATACGGAGTTCACCCACGCGTCTAGACCCACAGACAAACAATGCTGCTGACATATCACCGAGCCACGCCCACATCTTTGTTATCTGTAGTCGTAGATAATATTGCTAAAACCAGACCTCTGCTCTCTATTCAACATGAAGTTAGACATCATTAGCGATAATCGAACCGCTTAAGAGTGGCCTAACAAATTTTTTACAGCGAAAAGTATTTAGTAAGTAAGGTATCACTGGTAACATAAAATAAGGTATCACTGGTAACATACAATACGTTGGATGCTCTGCAGATAAAATTTTCAACCGGCACGAACTAAAATTGGCAAAACAACGGTCTGCGATAGGTTCCATTATCCACCTACGAAAGTGCATGATCAGATCGTAAACAATTATATGGGACTCTGGCAGTAAACCCTATCAAACAAAAAATTAATCAACAGAATCGGTTAATAATTGACGAAAATATCGAGTAACAAACGTTCAAAAAAAATCTACTTGAGAACCTTATTTTTTTATTTCACTCTGTTACAAAGAGACACTAAAAGTTACATTTAGAGGTAAATTCCTTAAGTTCTTTTCTACCATATTTCTTGTTCGCGAGAACCCTTCGATAGCTCAAGCAGACGCTGATCCCTGTTTTTCTATGGGTAATTTTCAGGCATTTCACTCCAGATATATGAGATATACCACTCACCTTGACTCCCAGGCTGAAGACGATGAAAATTCAAACGGGGTCTCCACTCCGGGTTATCTTCAAATAATGAACGTCCTGCTGGCCAGCCACCACACAAACACAAATAGTTCCAAAATATAAGAGAATTGTCAAGACATGAGTCCGAATAATCCAAATTCCACCAAAATTAAACCGCCGAAAATTAACAAGAGAGATGCGAGCAATGCCGATATAAACCGACCCCCACCCGAGGTCGCCAATCGTAATATACCCACATAGAAAAGGATTGCAATGCCTAAGCATTTCTTTATACTAATATATTTATTTATTTAAAAACAGTAACAAATAACGAGATGGAATTTAAATATAAACTAGAACAAATGTAAAAAATTGGGGCCGCGAGGCAAGGTACCCAAAACGCTGGCAGCGTTTCCTCGTTGTATACTTAAGCGGTGAGCGAGGACACTACCAGCTCTTGGGTCACCAGTCACATCGACTAAGCGCTTTGAAATATTAAAGAAAAATTTAAGAGCGCCCGGCCTCCATATTTGTTCATTTTGATTTTTTCCGCCGTCTCGGCGGCTGCACCTAGCCTCCTTGAGGTTCCTTGGAGGTGAGACGGGGCGAGAGTGTCGACAATATAATATATTGCTTCACTATCATTCTATTCTTCATGGAATGTGCCCATGACCAAAGTCACTTCAAGAATCTTTTGTTGCGCTTCCCTTGCTGTATTATAAGTCATATGATAAAGACAGATCCCACCTCCATACTCCTCTTACTGTAACTGCTGTAAGCCAGGAACATGCTACCTAACAGATCTAATGCTACCTTGGACCCCAGACTAATTAAGAAAGTAAAAATAGGACAGAAAGAAAGTCCCACTTTCCCCCAGCAAAAGGGAGTGAAGCTAATGTGACGCAAAAAGTCAAAGAGGCTACGCGTATGGGGAGAGATTATGATAAAGACAATGGAAGGAGCACGCAGTCTAACCGCCTCCGTGGCTCAATGTAAACAACATTGGGTTTACGATTCGGTGGTCGCGGGTTTGATCCCCAGCGGGGTACATGTTTAAGTACTCGGTTTGGTGGGTGGTAGGGCATTTTAAATGTCCGCCTGGCTAGCTACCACCATCTTATCTAAATCTGCCGCCAAGCAGCAATGTTAATAGCATTGTTGTGTTCCGGTTGTCAGAGATAAGATAGCCAGTCCCCCAAATGTGTTGGGGTTTCCGGGTCAGTACCCTTCCACCTTCGATCTCATCTTCACTTAACATCAGGTGTGATTGAGGTAAAGTACGAACCCGTTATGCATAAAAAAAAAAAAAATCACGAGGGGTAGGATATGGGCATTGAAGTATGCATCAGGTACGTCGTCGATTCCTTTCTTTGTTTCATATTATATATATTTACATACAATCATAAACTCGGCAGCCACTGGGGGCCCCCAGTGGTTGAGTTATCGCCGCCCACTCCGCTCACATTACTGGAACACGGTTCAATCCGACGGATAAATAACAATCATGTCGCCGCCCTTCGTTCCGCTTCAGCACGAAGGCAGCACCTGCATAAGAGCAATTTATTTTATTTGCCACTTTCCTCATATATTATGTAGCTGTAGTCACTCATATTGAATTCGGCAACATTTATTTTTCATACCAAATATCTGACTAGTAATATTATAAATGCGAAAGATTGGATGTTTGTTTGTTTATTTGTGTGTTTGTTGATCAATCACGGCGAAACGGATAGACGGATTTGGATGAAATTTGGTACATAGGTAGAATATACCCTGGACTGAGCCATGGAATATTTTTTATCCCGATAAACTAAGTAGTTCCCGCAGGGTAAACAAATTGCCGCGATAAAGTTGTTATTCCATAATATAATAAGTTTTGCTAGTACTCATTGAGCAGATCGCTGTTAGAGAAACGCCTTTTAGGCGATCCCTTTGCTTGGTGGTAGGCATTTATAAAAAAATGTCAGCCTAGCTAGCTGCCACCATTTTATCTAAGTTTAAGGATGTTAAGTGAAGATGAGGTCGAAGGTGGAAGCGTACTGACCCGGAAACCCCAACACATTTGGGGGGCTGGCTATCTTAACACTGACAACCGGAATACAACAATGCTATTAACGTTACTGCTTTTACGGCAGATTTAGATAAGATTGCGGTAGCTAGCCAGGCGGACATTTAAAATGCCCTACCACCAACCAAACCGAGTACTTAAACATGTACCCCGCTGGTCGTAGTACTGTTTTATTTTTAAACGACTTCAAAATAGGAGGAGGTTCTGTATTCGGGGCGTATTTTTTTTTTTTTTTTATGTATGTACACCGATATCTCCGATTGTAAAAATATATACAATAGGTACTTTTTGAAGTCGGTGCCTGCGTAGCCTATAAAATACACAATCTAATGAAAGTAAATAGTAATAACTTAATTTATTGAATATTTAAATTGTATGAAAATTCCTTTGTTAACCGACTTCAAAAAAGGAGGAGGTACTGTATTCGGGGCGTATTTTTATTGTTTTGTTGATTGTGTATTTTATAGGCTAGGCAGGCACCGACTTCAAAAAGTACCTATTGTATATATTTTTAATTTCATTATTATACCTAACTATTATTGTATAGCATATAAATTGTATTGTATTCTCATTATATATAATAGTGTATATATATCTATAAAGAACATTCTGCTCTGGTTTATTATTTCATTGTTTTCGTTATTATTATTGCAGTAGTTTAATTAAATTATTTTTTCCGGGTTTTTTGAAGTCGTTTTTTTTAAAATCCTTTTTTATCTTTGCTGTTGACTGTATATAAACTTTAACGTTTGCCAAAAAAACTAACTCAAGAAAGGGTATACTTATATACGAGTACTTACATAACTTGAATATGTTCTAATACAGATTCCATTCTTTTAGCAAAAGAACTTTCCTTATAAAAGTAAGTTAGGTATTGAACGTGAGGAGAATTCATTAGGCACCAGCTTTGGGAATACTTTTCTTTATGTAATATGTTTAGAAGTCGTTCTCAAGTCAGTTTTCAGAGCCTGTATTGGGGTTATATGAACACAATGATATACACCAACTAACCGTTGACCCCGACTTTGTTTGCTTGAAATCGCAATTTCAGGGAAACAACAACGTATCTATATTTAGATTTATCTGTTTGGTGTAGTGGTTAACAACTCTGACCACTACCAAAAGGTTGCGTGTTCGAATCCCGCAATATAATAATCGAAATACGGACATGTGTACCCGAGTTATGGATGTTTTCATTTATAATAAGTATTTATTTACAAAAAATTATGTATTTATGTAGTATATTACCATCTGGTATCCAAAACACAAGCCTATAGTTGCTTACGTGGCGCTGTGTGTATGTCTAAGGATATTTTTTTTTGTTTGTTTGTTTACTTATTTATTTATTTATTTATTTATTATTTATTATCTGTCAATCAGTATATCTAAACTCTGTAGCTCGGGTAAGGGGAATGTGGGAAACGAAGTGGCTCAAGAAAATTTATAATTTCGTCAAGTCTGTCTGTATGTCCTTATATCATAACTCTTAATTCCTCTAACTCTGTCATGAGTTTTTTTTTATCCACATCACACCTGATGTTAAGTGAAGATGAGGCCGAAGGTGGTAGCCTACTGACCCGGAAACCCAATCTTATTTGGGGGACTGGCTACAATGCTATTAACATTGCTGTATGGCAGCAGATTTAGATAAGATGGTGGTAGCTAGCCAGGAGGACATTTAATATGCCCTACCACCAACCAAACCGAGTACTAAATATGTACCCCGCTGGCGATCGAACCCGCTACCTCCGAAACGTAAACCCAATGTTGTTTACATTGAGCCACGGAGGCTGTTAAGTTTATATACTTTAGGCATATACAAGATATATCTAAAACAACTCTTTTGATATTTATATACTCTACTGTGTGTCTATGTCTTGCTTGTCATGGTATCGTAAATTTCTTGCAAATTAATAAAACTATTATATATGTGCAAATCGTGCATTTATTATTCAAAGCTAGTCTTTCTTCAACCTCGCTACAGAGGCGGTTAGAATTTAAATTTGATTTTAAGCATTTCGCCAAATGTGGTATCATTCTTTCAAAATACAATCTGATGAGTCAGAACCCCCTCCCCCCCGTAATAAGATTAGATTAGATTTATTTAGTTCACTTTTACAATATCCTAACATACATACAGTTCCGTAAATTAATGTTTTCTAAAGTAAAAGTGATTGTCAAACATAAAACAATTACATTATACATACATTTCAAAAAATTGTAGAAGGAATGAGTATGTGAGAGGGAGTGTAGAAAGTGAATCGATTGGCTTGATTTGGACATGTTATAATAAATAAATATTTCGGACACTAACACCAATCATCTAGTCCCAAACTAAGCAAAGCTTGTACTATCGATACTAGATAAAGGATCATATTTATGTATATTTATCCGTTATGATATGATGATGATATAAACATCCATGACTCGGGAATAAATATTCGCATTCAACACACAAACATTTACCCCTCGCGGGATTCGAACCCGCAACCTTTGGTTTCGCTGACAGGGTCACTATCCACTACACCAATCAGGAATGAAACGTATGTTAACAGGAGAGTACCTATGGATGTCGATGGTTGGAAAGGATGAGGAAGACCACGGTAAGGATGAATGGATTGCATGTGAGGTGATATGAACGAAAAGGACGTGAATGATGAGGTGACGTCTGATAGAGGATTGAAAGAAAAAGACGTACCGATTGGTACCGACGTAATCGACGACCGATTGGTGTAGTGGATAGTGACCCTATCAGCGAAACCAACGGTTGCAGGTTCGAATCCCGCGAGGGGTGAATGTTCGTGTGATGAATACGAACATTTATTCCCGAGTCACGGATGTTTATATAAATATTTATGTATGTTTATCCGTTATCTAGTATTCATAGCACAAGCTTTGCTTAGTTTGGAACTAGATGATTGGTGTACGTGTCCGAAAAAAAAAAAAATTGGAACCCCGTGTGGGGACACATGTACTTGTGTATTAGAATATACAAGTACTGTATAGATACAATGTGACGTCAGCTGCACGGTGTATAACTCTAGTTTATGCGCCGGAGCTCAGCCAGTTGTTTCCCACGCCGCGCCCTCTGCACTCGCCCTGTGTTCCCGAATGTAATATCGGTGATTAAGTAATAGATAGTTACATAATACGTACGTATACAAGTACGAAACTCTTAAGAGAGCTATACTGGCCATTTACCAAGACTCTCAAGGCCGACAAATCGAGAAGCTCGTCATTACGTCGCATGAGAGGCTTGGCTAAAGATATAATCCAGGTTAATAAACTCCATTACTTAATCACCGATATTACATTCGGGAACACAGGGCGAGTGCAGAGGGCGCGGCGTGGGGAACAACTGGCTGAGCTCCGGCGCATAAACTAGAGTTATACACCGTGCAGCTGACGTCACATTGTATCTATACAGTACTTGTATATTCTAATACACAAGTACATGTGTCCCCACAGCCCGATTGCCTATTTCATAAATAATATCAGCACAAGACTACCTCCACTAGGTAATTCCGAATGTTATTCAATGAAAACATCTCAGTAGTTCATTTACGTCCAAATTACACTTACGCGAATAATCTAATAACATAGCAGTCCGGTCCGTACGACTGATTACAAAGGATCCAGTAGCGGTTCCATAAACAAAGGGACAGAGTAACAAAGGCGTGATAATATCAATAAAACAAATCACGGCGACTCCTATCTGGAGTAGGAAGTAAATGAGCGCGTCACACCAGCTCCGGGCGGCACCTCGGCAAATTTACACTGCACTCCACTGGCAACACTGACTATTTCACTCATATACCACGGCCTAGTGTTGCGCGACTGTCGATGGTTGGAATATCGATAGGTTGACCATGGAAATTTAGATAGTTTTATCGAAATTTACATATATGTTAGTCCAGGTTCTAAAGTGTCTACCAACCAAATTCCATCCAAATCCGTCCAGCCGTTTAGACGCGAAGAGGTAACAAACATACATACATACACACACAAACTTTTGCATTTACAATATTAGTTGGGATTTGATGCGTTTTTTTATGCACAACGTGTTAGCACTTGCCCTCAATCACACCTGATGTTAAGTGAAGATGAGTGCGTGATACTTTTCCAAGCTTAGTGATAATAAAGTTTGTATTTTGTGTGTTTTTAAGTTATATCTATCAATAGAGACTTGTAAATGGTTTGGAAGTTTCTATTTAAAACTAAAAATTTGACAACCTGTTGGTGTAGTGGTTAGAAACTCTAACTGCTACACCAAAAGGTCGCGGGTTCGAATCCCGCTAGAGATGCTTGTTTGTATAATGAATACTGACATGTATACCCGAGTTATCGGTGTTTTCATTTACATAATATGTACATATTTACCAATATAAAAATGTATTTGTAGTACATCACCTATCTGGTTTCCATAAAACAAGCGTAGTTGCTTAGTATGGAACTTAATGGCGCTGCATGTATGTTCAAGGATGTTTTTTTTTATTTCGGACACTTACCCAAATCATCTTGTAGTGTATGAATCACCTTTCCCCGAACATATGTAAGGTAGTCTCTACCCATCTTTTAGTCAGTAAGTTAATTAGACAATAAACGACCATCGTCGAAGTAACTTGTGTGTTCTATTTCCAAATTAAGCAAAGATTGTAATATGGATACTAGATAACGGATAAATACATATATATATATTATATAAACATCCATGACTCGGGAATAAATGTTCGTATTCATCACATAAACATTTACTCTCAAAGGGATTCGAACCAGCAACTGTTGGTTCGCAGACAGGGTCCCTATTCACTATACTAATCCGTCGTCATTTACTATTGATAGTAACAAGAGTCCAACAGTTCAAGATACCATTATACCAATATTATTGCTGATTTCTTATTCATAATTTTGTACACTATAAAAAATTTAACTTAAATATCCTTAGACATACACCCAGCGCCATCTAGTTCCACAATAAGCAACTATAGGCTTGTGTTGTGGATACCAGATGGTTGATATACTACATAAATACATATTTTTTTTGCAAATACTTATTATAAATGAAAACATCCATAACTCGGGTACATATGTCCGTATTCATCACACAAACATTATGCCGCTAGCGGGATTCGAACCCGCAACCTTTTGGTATAGTGGTCAGAGTTGCTAACCACTACACCAAATAGGTCGTCAACTATAGACGGACGATTGTGATGACAGCATGTCCATACCATCGATACTGTCTTTCTCAATGTACAACCCTACCACGGCCATCAGGACATTGTACTAAAACGCTTGAAACTAAATCACACGTGTCTACCGCTATGGACATTAAGCTGAATATCCGTCATCAACCGATCACATAGCCGTATTATTAAAATTGTCATCTGAATTCCACTTCTATTTTTAGGGATATACCTTCGGTATTTGTCACAGGATTATAAACTGTAACATGTTTAATATAAAAGTGTGCAGGTTATTGGAGCTGACGAGTCGCGTGGGTCGGAGGGCCTAAGGTAAACTAATTTATGATGGGATGGGAGTTCTTGTGTTACTTTTAAATGCCACTCATGAATTGTTTAACGCTTCTGTTCCTTTGCTTTTAAATGCTTAGTCATTGCTTACATTACCACTCTATTTAGATATGTGGGTAAGTCTTTGATCAATGTGTGATGCCAGTGATGACAAATTGAATTGAAACGTCGGTCACTATGGACCTCATAAGAAGGCTTAAAAGGTCACCCATAGGGTGGTAGAGTGACTCTGAGTCGCATCAGAAATGAGGACATCCGCAGGAGAACCAAGGTGACCGATATAGCCCGAAGAATTGCCAAACTTGTGTGGAGCACATTGCTCGTAGGACCAACAGCCGTTGAGGCGGAAAGATTCTTGAGTGGCGACCACACATCGAAAGACGCAGCGTGGGCAGACCCCCCACGATGGACCGACGATTTGGTAAAGATCGCGGGAAGCAGCTAGATGCGGCAGCGTAGGAGATCTTCGGCGGAGGCCTTGTCCAGCAGTGGACGTCTTTCGGCTGATATGATGAAGAGGATGTAGGTACTGGTCTATCTATCGGGGACGTCCTGTGGCTGATATGTCGGCTGTAGGTTCGTAGGCATCGAAAGATATCAGTCTCTTCATTAGCCCCCAGCGACGAAGCGACGTTTTGTAATTGACGGCGTTATGCGTCCAGTCTCTCCGATTTGAGTTCAGTTTCTTTTGTATTTAACTTCGTTATGAGAAAAAGAGACGACTCTAACTGTACCCGATGCGAGAGAGAGGACCTCCTCCATTTAATTCTCGAGTGTAAAATCAACGAACAACCGAGGTTAAATCTCTTAAAAGAAACTATGTGCTCTGCGGGGGATCTCCTCTCATTTTTCCATCAAATTTTAAGCTCAGGGTTCACTGTCGAATATAGTGATAGATTTTTAAGTTTCATCATACACTCACTGAATCCTAGGTTTGAACATTATAAAAATACTCTTTAAGCAGTAATCCCAAGTTTACATTAGAATAACAATATAATGTTTTTTTTTTGTTTTAAAGTCACACCTAATGTTTAAGTAACATTGTTTTAATTTTTGACGACCGATTGGTGTAGTGGATAGTGACCCTGTCAGCGAAACTAACGGTTGCGGGTTCGAATCCCGCCACGGGTAAATGTTTGTGTGATGAATTTGAACATTTATTCCTGAGTCATGGATGTTTATATAAATATTTATGTATGTTTATCCGTTATCTAGTTTCCATAGCACAAGCTTCGCTTAGTTTGGTGACTAGATAATTGGTGTAAGTGTCCGAAATATTTATTTATTTATTTATTATTTATATCGGTGTACATACATAAAAAAAAATACGCCCCGAATACAGAACCTCCTCCTTTTTTGAAGTCGTTTAAAAAGACTAACTTTCCATCCGTGGCTTAGCCTGCGCGGCATATTTTTATCACGGATATGTTTAATTTCTTTATCCTACGGATACTACTGACTTTATCGCGATAAACAATATGCTGTGTTTTAATCCAGAGTATGCCAAATTTCATCCAAATCTGTTTCGCCGTTATTGAGCAACAACAAACATCCTAACTTTCGCATTTAGACTAGTTAGATTAAACTAGAGGAAACGCCTTTGTCCAGCAGTGGACATCTTTCGGCTGTTATGAAGATGACAGGAAACGTTCTTACCGTAATAACTTCGTAGCTATATTTGACCTTTTATAGTTATTTTACTAATGTTTTTTTTTATTTTATCCTATTTTATTTATTTACATAGAATCAACAGCATTATTACGAATTCTTATACAGAAAACTAATACTAAAATTATGCCAATTAAAGATTCTTATTATGTTGCTGATAATGTATACCTACTCACTTTAAATTACTTATATAAGTAATAAGTACCGCAGATGCTGTATATGGGTAATAAGTAATGATTATGTATAGGTAATAAGTACCGTATCTTATATACGGTTATACGGAAAATTATATATTGTATGCTCTATAATAAAACTACATAAATCACTTGTGTTAGACCCAAATTGCATATTGTTGCCCCTGGTGAAATTGTAAGGACCAATTTTGCGATGAGACAGTTTAATAAACAATCTCAACATTTATATAGCCAGACTAATAACATCTTAAACATTATCCTACATCGTCACATGAATATAAAAAGCATGTTAAAGAGTGGATAAAGCTGCTAAGCTATGATGATACTGAATCCTTACTGAAATATATTACCTAATCTAGATTAGAGCTTACTTAACTCACTCACACACATGCAACTTGCACGTACGCACGCACGCACGCACGCACACACACACACACACACATATATATATATATATATATATATATATATATTTAACAAACAACAATTGTGAGTTATGTAGATACTTAAGAAATTTTTTGTTGTTCTTTCTTTGTTTCATTTTGGTGGTGTTGTTATAGTTATTAGTTCTGTTGTGTTATAATATTTATTTTATATAATGCACATACACACACTCAAACACACACACACACACATACATACATATATATATACTTAACAAACAACAATTGTGAGTTATGTAGATACTTAAGAAATTTTTTTTTGTTCTTTGTTTCATTTTGGTGGTGTTGTTATAGTTATTAGTTCTGTTGTGTTACAATATTTATTTTATATAATGCACACACACACTCAAACACACACACACACATTCGATTTTCAAGTTTTATTTAACTCATATGATAATTGGTAATTTTTCTTTACAAAGCCTGTAATTATTATGGAAGAGCGAAAACACCTGATACATATACTTAAGCACTTACTAGGTATTTTCAACCCAAATATTGATGTAAAATCTTTGTTAAAGAAATAAAATATTTTTGATTTTCGATTTTTTTTTTATTTTTTGAATAATATTTTTTTATTTCAGACATTTAGTCCAAATTATGTTAGTACACATTTTATAAACTTATACACATCTTTTTTTCAATTTTCTCACTTTTGAAAACTTATAAAAGAGTATTTACAATTAGCGTTTATAGTTATGGGATGTACGATTATAGATGCATATACATATACAGCATGTAATTGAATTCATGCATGACATGTTAATAGGTAAATCAACTTCTGTTTCCTAACAACTTTCCTCAAGGACCCATAGTCAATTTCCACCGAAAACTTTTCGATTTCCCCTAAAAACTACACCATTCTCTCAAACCAAACTAAGACTGGAAGTCGAAACAATTTCAGTCCAATTCGACTATGATTCCTTGGGGAATATTGTGGGTGAAGTGAACAGGAGTGGATTTACCTCTTAACACGTTTTGCACTACTTTTAATTACACCTTGTATATTACATACCTATAAGCCGTATAATTGTACTTTTTTAATTCAGCATTCGTGACGAATTCGCTATTTGTTTTGATTACCGAAGTTAACGTTTAAAAAGTTTGATTAAAGAAGTAATGTCTGGCGCGGTCAGTTCTTGGATGGGTGGCCGCTAGTGGTATTTTAATATGTGCTGTAATGGAACCAATTTGACTTTTGATTTACAAAAAGAATCACGCGAATCAACCGTCAAATCTCGGACTATCGGTATATGTCAGAAAGTGCATATCGTCAAATTGGTTCCATCGTATCTCAGAGCAATCGGTTCAGTAGTTTTTTTGTAATCATGATAAACAGCAGAATAGCATTACATGTTTAGACGACGTATATGACGACCCGTTTGGTGTAGTGGTTATAAACTCTGCTGCTATACAAAAAGGTTGCGGGTTCGAATCCCGCTAGGGGCATATGTTTGTATGATGAATACGGACATGTGTACCCGAGTTATGGATGTTTTTCATTTCTATATTATGTATTTATTTACAAAAAAAAAATGTATTTGTGTAGTGTATCAACCATCTGGTATCCACAACACAAGCCTAGTTACTTAGTGTGGAACTAGTCGGCGCTGTCTGTATATGTCCAATGTGTCTGTCTGTCTGTGTCTGTATATTATTTTTATATTATTACTATATTTAGAATATTGCATATTTAGATGACTGTGTAGTTTTTGTGAAGAATAAGCGTGGAGAAGATCAGTGTGATTACCAATAAATATGATAAATCGAAGATCATCAGATCGAGCTGGTATATCCCAAGTGAAGAAGGGTCGCCATCGCACAAAAATGATCAAGGATATTGGCAAGCACAAAAAATAAGAAAGTGATTGAGGTCCAGTATCAACCTGTTATACATAAAAAAAAAGAACTACAAAGTGAAAAATAACAACTTTATAACAAAATAAAATTCACTGGTCTAACTTATAAATATATTTTTCATATTGTAGAAGTAATAACAATAGGACAGTGAACATAGAAAATAATTGATTGAGAGTTTGTAACGTATCAATAAAATTATTATTTTCTTTGTAGTAGCTGATTCGGTGAAGTCGATTTTTTATTATCCTTCTTTTACGTCGTTACACAATGAAGGGTAGGAGAGGGACATCAGCTACTTTAATCTTTTTTTTTTTTTGCACAACGGGTTGGTCCTTGACCTCAATCACACCTGATGTTAAGTGAAGATGAGATCGAAGGTGGAAGCGTACTGACCCTGAAACCCCAACACATTTGAGGGCTGGCTATCTTATCTCTGACAACCGGAACACAACAATGCTATTAACATTGCTGCTTGGCGGCAGATTTAGATAAGATGGTGGTAGCTAGCCAGACATTTAAAATGCCCTACCACTTATGAATGATGATGAATCTTAAACCCAATCTGGGGGCACGGCAGTGCCCCCGCCAAGTCGAGCGCGAAGCAAACACTGCCGTACCATCCTTTACTGGAACCATTTCGCCGCATTTTCAGGCCCCTATTTTAGAACCTCTGAATAAGACTAGAACGCAGAAATTTTCGTCATCCAGTAAGCTATAATCACATACTTAAAATCCAAAATTCCAAGTCTGTAGGTCATTTAGTTCCGAAGTTAAGCGAAAGCAAAGTTTCGCATTTATGACACTCACTCACTCACTCACTCACTCATGATCATCAAATAGAACTAGTACTTCCCATAAACTCAGAGAGCTGAAATTTGGTACAGAGTTATGGTTCAATGGCCACATAAAGGGAAAACTATAAAAACTAGGATAATCGAAGATCTGGAGTACCTGGTGACCCTGATTAGGAAACACAAGAGCCCAACCAAACTATTAGAGATCGACATATACCGCCTTTACAAAAAATATTCAACTTCACCGGGCACAGTGAAAGCGTTAAATTTTGGAAGAACTATTTATTTATTTATTTATCATTTATTGCACATAAGAAAAAAAAACATACAGATGCAACATAATAGAGACGACACAACAGGTTCTGCTTATTTCTACAATGAAATTTCTTCCAGCAGACCTACGTAAGAGAGGTATGACTGGAATAGGCAGATAAGACGTGCACAATGGAAATCTAAAGAAATGAATAAATATGACAGATAAAAAAAAACCTAACTGAATATAACTATAACTACATACTAATAAGTACATAAAAACATTTACTACTACAGCGATTTAAGAACGTTTATCTCACGGTAGTTCATACTAATTTTCAAGTTCAAATTTTTCGTAATGAAAAAAGTGATTATAATGAAACTTTTAAATAGATCATTTTATGCACGACGGGTTCGTACTTGACCTCAATCACACCTGATGTTAAGTGAAGATGAGGTCGAAGGTGGAAGCGTACTGACCCGGAAACCCCAACACTTTGGAGACTGGCTACCTTATCTCCGACAACCGGAACACAACAATGCTATTATCATTGCTGCTTCGCGGCAGATTTAGATAAGATGGTGGTAGCTAGCCAGGCGGACATTTACCCAATGTTGTTTACATTGAGCCACGGAGGCGGTTAAGGCGGTTAAGGCGATCTAAAAAGTTAGTAGAGAAAATTGTCGAAAAAGAGTGTTGAAACAAAATTAGAGCAATTTTAAGTTTTCCATAGTAACAGAAACACGAAATATATTCTTTTAAATTCCATATTTTGAAAATGTATTTTTTTTTGCGTGGTGTGGCTGCTGGGCGTCAACAATTTGATATTTTTGCCATCGACTCGATGAGAAGAAGAATGGTGGATAGGGAGACATATATTGTGAACGCGTGCTTCATCTTCGACCACATCGTCACCGTATATCAGATGAGATTGTGGTCCAGTGAATCATTGCCAAAGTCAATAATGCTTTATGATGTAGGTACATGTATACTTAAAATAGTCAGATATTAAATTTTTTAAGCTGCTGCTTATTCAAAAGTCAATTTTCCCCTGAGAAGAACAAGCAAGAAACTCGAGGATTTGCTATTTTAAAAACAGATTTTTATATTACAAAAAGGCCAAATAATACCTCTATGCCACCTGTTCTGTTGATTAGTTTGGCCGGCAGAACTACTGGGAATTTTTTTCCCATTAGTTCTGTGACATATAACACTAAGCTTTACACCGGGCTTCAATCTCAACTCTTCCTACCTGTCCCACTGGTAGGACTACGGGTAATTACAAATAACAATAAATAAATAATAAATGTCTTTGCACAAACACACAGCGCCATCTAGGTCCACAGTAAGCATCTAGTCTTGTGTTATAGATACCAGATGGTTGATAAACTACACCAATTTTGCTAAACTTTGTGTGTATTATCGGATAACATTAAGTTAATTTTCAAAAGTAACGCTTTATAAAAGTTTCAGCGAATCTAAGAAATGATTATGGGAAGCACATGAAAAGAGCAATTTTTTTTTATTATGTGATTTAGCCCAGAAATTAAAAAATATTTCACGTGAAACCTTGAAATAATATTCCATTTTCCAAATAAAAAACAAATTTAGATATAGCTTTGAAAATCGCACGAATTGATTACAAATGATTAACGAAGAAAAAAAACTCCAATTTCATAGGTAAAGACCATTGCGTCTTTATTGATATGTATTGACATGTATAAATTAAAAACATCCATAACTCGGGAACACATATCCGTATTCATCATACAAACATATGCCCCTAGCGGGATTCGAACCCGCGACCATTTGGTATAATAGCAGAGTTTCTGACCACTACACCGAAAAGGTCGTCTCAAAAAATATATATTTAAACTTCAATCGCCCTCCGCTAGTGCTTCGACCCTCAGGTATCGGTAATAAAGCTAGTGTTAACAACTGGTATCGCGTGTTAAACCGATTTACGACTCGCTGTATTTACAGCTGACATTCTATTGGCCGTCATTTGTTCAATCCAGGTGAATGTACAGGTGCGGTATTATTGACATTGATGCGGTGACGGTATAACTTTGAAACAATTCCGAGGACTACAATCCAATGAACACTTATGATAATGCCGCTGGTGATCACCCATCCCACTGGGATATAAGCCGTCCCTCGTATAATGACGACTTGTTTGGTATAGTGGTTAGCAACTCTGACCACAATAAATAGACAGTCACCGAAATAAGATGTATTTTCCGGGTCAGTACACTTCCACCTTCCACTTCGTCTTCACTTAACATCAGGTGTGATTGAAGTCAAGTAACCCGTCGTGCATAAAAAAAAAGGTTTACCCAAAATTGATTGATCCAAACCTACATCGTATTGAAATTGTCTCATCAGTGAATCATTTCGATTTCTAGCACATTCCATCAACAAGTGTTGGACATCCTCAACTACTACTACTAAGAAGAGGCCCCAACAGTGGGGACGAGTATTTCTGTTGATAATACCGCTCGCGATTATTACCGGCCGGTATACCGCACTAGTATGCGAGAGGTGTTTCTGCGTTTGCACACTGTTCCTGGCTTGTTATTTAAATTATGTACGTACATTTTATTAATACAGATTACAAGTCATTTGCATTTTCATGTGGGATTAAAAAAGGTCGTGTGAAGGTGATTGCTCTTAATAACATTGTTTAGTGGATTAATCCCCTAAAGAGCATATTTTGCCCATTTACACATTATTTTAATACTAGACAATAGATAAACATACATAAATATTTATATAAACTTCCATGACACGGGAATAAATGGTCGTATTCATCACACAAACATTTACTCTCCGCCTCCGCGGCTCAATGTAAACCACATTGGGTTTACGATTCGGAGGTCGCGGGTTCGACCCCCAGCGGGGTACATGTTTAAGTACTCGGTTTAGTTGATGGTAGGGTAGGGTATTTTAAATATCCGCCTGGCTAGCTACCACCATTTTATCTAAATCTGCCGCCAAGCAGCAATGTTAATAGCATTGTTGTGTTCCGTTTGTCAGAGATAAGATAGCCGGTCCCCCAAATGTGTTGGGGTTTCCGGGTCAGTACGCTTCCACGTTCGATCTCATCTTCATTTAACATCAGGTGTGATTGAGGTCAAGTACGAACTCCTCGTGCATAAAAAAAAAAACTCTTCGCGGGATTCGAACCCGCAACCGTTGGTTTCGCTGACAGGGTCACTATCCACTAGGTACACCCATCGGTCGCCACAATGCCTCCATAAGTATGGTTTTAACGACCGATTGGTATAGTAGATAGTGACTGTCACCGAAACCCACGGTTGCGGGTTCGAACCTCGCGAGGAGTAGGTACCTATTTGTGTGATGAATACCTACGAACATTTATTCCCGAATCATGGATGTTTGTACCGGATGATTTTTTTCCGTAAGGAAAAAAATAGGGCATATTAAGTAAGTGAATTAGAAGGTATTGGCATAAGTAGTTTAATTTTTTAATTCTTTTCAAAACCACCATCGAATAAAGCGTTGTGTCATTTTACGGTCGCGTTTGTAGCCTATTCCTCATAATTAAATGAATAAATAAATATCCTTAGACATACACACAACGGCATCTAGTTCCACAGTAAGCAACTATAGGCTTGTGTTGTGGAGATGGTTGATATACCACATAAATATATATATATTTTTTTGTAAATAAATACTTATTATAAATGAAAACATCCATAACTCGGGTACACATGTCCGTATTCATCACACAAACATATGCCGCTAGCGGGATTCGAACCCGCAACCGTTTGGTATAGTGGTCAGAGTTGCGAACCACTACACCAAACAGGTCGTCATTACACCATTAAATTAAATAAATTAAAAAAACTTGGTCAAAGTATGACTTTTAAATCCTGAGTCTTCGGCAGGCGCGTGCGAGGATGATGGTTTTGAAAAAAAAATTAAACTAACTATGCCAATACCTTCTATTTCACTTACCTAATAATATATTTCCTTACGGTAAAATAGTATATTTCAATACAAGTGCGGAAAGCTTGTCATTGCAAAGGGTTCCGACAAATGTCACCCGAGCCGAGGCGCAGCCGAAGGTGAGGGTTGACAGTCGGAACGAGTTGCAATGACGGTTCCGCACGTGTACTGAACGACTATTTTTAATACAGTTGCGAAAAAATTAAGCAATTTAATAAAATAATAAAAACACAATAAACTCAACTAACTAATCATTTATTTCTTACAAAAGTTATAATTCACATATACATTGAAATTGGTACAGTTTTTTATAGTAACTGGGGAAGTTTTAGGTTGCACATTTACTGTTTGAGACAAAGTTAACTATTAAAATTGGAAAATGGCGCCAACCGTAAAAGAATACAAGCAGAGACTATGGCAGTATACGTCATACAGCCAACTTTTTTATATTTATAAATTTAATTTGGCCGATATTAATATTAATTTAATGTTTAAATTTCAATTAAAATTACTTTTAAATCTGATATTGAAACAAATTAGTAGCTTTTTTTAGAAATATTTGCATAAACCATAAAAACTTCTATGAATTTTTTTAGTAAAAACTTCATGGTTGGTTTTTTCTTTTTAATAGACATTATTTTGACAGTTTGCAAAGAAAAAGCACTAGTTCGGGAAATCCCACTTCCCGCACGCTACACGTCCCTGCAATATGCCACTTTTTGAGCAACTGTATTAAAAAAACTTATCCGGTATAAATATTTATGTATCCGTAGTACAAGTATTCCTTAGTTTGGGACTAGATGGCGCTGTGTACATGTACAAGGATATTTATTATTATTCTTTTCTTTTTTTTTTATTAAAAACTGGTTTGCGTTTGACTACAATCTCACCTGATGGAAAGTGACGATGTAGCCGAAGATGTATCACGCGCACCCAATAAATGCCTATTCACTCTAGACTTGAAGACTTTATCGCTCGTTTTCAGTAGTTTCCTGTAGTAGCAATTGTCATAAAGCTAGATTATGAATAAGAGGGTTTTTACCACATACAGTGGTGGTTGAAATACGCAAATAGACTGGGCCCCATTAGGTGAGGCGTGGGAGCGCACGGCTGTGCAGTCGTCGGTTCGATTCCTTTGTTTGCATTCACTGAATTATATAAATAATTGGCCAAATTACCATTGGAGACAAGAACTGTTCGAGCTAATACCCGCTGCTCAATTTAACCGATACACTTCTCGCCGAAAATTAAATTTCCATCCACATCACCTGGATGAGTGGAAGTCTACCACTGTACGTTTCTCAAGAAACTTCTTACCACGTACGACCACCCTGTGGAACGGACTTCCTGCAGCGGTATTCCCGAACGAGTACGACATTGGAACCTTCAAGAAACGAGCCTACACCTTCCTCAAAGGCCGGCAACGCATCTGTGACCCTTTTGGTGTTGCGGGTGTCCATGGGCGGCGGTGATTGCTTTCCATCAGGTGACCCGCATGCTCGTTTGCCGCCCTCTCATATAAAAAAAAAAAGTAACGAAGAAATCCTTGAGTGACGTTACCAATCACTCAAGTTATGTACGAGTATGTGTCATGTACTATGTAATACGCTTTGAAATAACTTTATAGGAGATATGTTTAATTTGGTTATCCCGCGGGAACTACTCACTTTATCGGGATAAAAGTACTCTATATCTTAATCCAGGGTATATTCTACCTACATACCAAATTTCATTCAAATCCGTTCATCCGTTTAGCCGTGATTGAGCAACATAGCTCAACAACATTGAGCAGCAAAATATTAGTTAGATTCATATAATATGTTACCCGTTGGGAGCGTCGGTGGCTCAGCGGTTACGACGCGATCTCCCAATTTGAGAAGTCCACGTTCGATTCCCGGGCAAGCCATGTACCAATGACTTTTTCAATTTAATTTAATCACTATCTAAATATATATAACTCAAAGGTGACTGACATAGTGATCTATCAACGCCCAGCCCAAACCACTGGACGGATCGGGCTGAAATTTGGCATGCAGGTAGATGTTATGACGTAGGCATCCGCTAAGAAAGGATTTTGATAAATTCTACCCCCAAGGGGATAAAAGTCTATCTATAAAGTTATACTCCTACACCCAAAGGTTGCCTGGAAGAGATCGCTTTTAGTGATAAGGCCGCCTAATTGTACTCTTATAAGTATTGTGTTTTGTAAAATGTATGTTCTCCTTTTGTACAATAAAGTGTATTTGTATTGTATTGTATTGTATTGTACTCGTGTGCTCCGACTCCGACTGCTCTTAAACGGTTAAGGAAAAGATCGTGAGGAAACCTGCATGCCAGAGGCCCATACTCCCTCATTATATGAGGGAAGGCCTATATCCCTGCAGTCATATGGGTGACCACTAGAGGCATTTTCATTAGTGTTCATTTTATTGGTAGTCCTCGGAATTGTCCGAGAATTGCAGCAAATGTTACTGTAACTTCATACTCATAGTAGGGGCGTTTTGGAGGGTGCATTCTGTAGGCATTCAATAACCCTTCATTACATTTATTGCATTCAACAGACTCGTTACCGAGGGGTTGCGTAGTTGACGTCTGTCTTTTAGAGATGGGTTCGAGTTAGTCTAAATATTATCTGTTTTGTTAACTTTCACATAATAAAGAGTATTGAAAGGTAATTCTATTCACCATTAAACACTAATAACAAAGGTGACTTGTCTCAGAAAAAGGGATTTTTTTTTTTATTTTATTTTAACACTTTATTGTACACACACACAAAGAAATGGTCATTAACAAATATGTTTGTTGTTTAACGTTCTTATTTATTACTAGCTTTCCGTCCGCGGCTTCGCCTGAGTAGAAGAATTTTATCGCGGAAATTTCTTTATCCCGCGGGAAATACTCGCTTTATCGGGATAAAAAATATACTATGACTCAATCCAGAGTATATTCCCCCAAATAAGATGGGGTTTCCGTGTCAGTACGATACCACCTTCGCCCTCTTCTTCACTTAACATCAGGTGTGATTGAGGACAAGTGATAAACCGTTGTGCATAAAAAAAAATTCTACCTAAGTATATACCAAATTTCATCCAAATCCGTTCATCCGTTTTGCCGTGATTGTGCAACAAACAAACAAACATCCAAACTTTCACAGTTATAATATTAGTTAGTTAGACTATATATAGGTATAGCTGTTACCCGCGACTTCGTTCGCATGGACCATTTCATCAAAATCGGTTCAGCAAAAACATTTAAGTCTAATTTTGTCTACCAACCAAATTTCATCCAAATCCATCCAGCCGGTTAGGAATTAATAATAATCGTTTCGCATTTATAATATAAGGTTTAATTACTTGGTATTGGGATTAGTTGGGTTAATATTGCCAGCCCCCCAAATAAGTTGGGGGTACCGAGTGAACGCGCTACCATCTTCGGCTTCATCTTCACTTAACATCAGATGTGATAACGGTCAAACGCTAACACGTACAAAACAAAATGTTACTCCCTAGTTAACCATAGCATCACTTTTCACCAGGTGAGCTGCTTGCTCGTAGGTATATGACACATTGATATAAAGAAATCTTTAACGCCATACAAAAAATAAGCAGCAGATTTATTCGAAAGCGACGCCTATCCCTTCATTAGCGCGGTCGACCCGGCTTGACTAGACTAAGCACCAGCCGATAACCTCTTTGTCCTGACTGATGTATGTCCTCGTAGCGGGACATTATGTTAGGATAAATGACTGTTTTTATCTGAAATTGGAGAGAATACGAGAATTTATATACCTGTACATAGGTATGTAATCAACATGGTCCTTGCAGCTTGAGTCTAGTCGACATCTGGATATATAGGTCTTAATTTATTAGTATAGATCCATTGACACGTCATTGTGTACAATCCAACGTACGTATTTCCAATAACACTTATGTATAATAACAATATAAGTTTAAAAAGCAGAAAACTCGACAGCTAATTTAGTATTATACCTATGAAATTGTATTGAATTGTATGAAGAATTTCATTAAGATTGTTTTCTCCATACAAACATTTTTGATTTTTTTTTGGGAACGGCAAATCCAAATTTAGCTAAACTTTGTGTGTATTATCGGATAACATTAAGTTAAGTATAGGCAGCGTTAATTTTTAAAAGTAACCGCTTCATAAAAGTTTCAGCGAATCTAAGAAATGATTATGGGCATGAAAAGAGCTCTGTTCAATTATTTTTTATTATGTGATTTAGCCCAGAAATTAAAAAATATTTCATGTGAAACCTTTAAATAATTATCCATTTTCCAAATAAAAACAAATTTGGATATAGCTTTGAAAATCGCAGGAATAAGTACATATGATTAACGAAGAATTACCCAATATTTTGCGGGCGCCATGTTAATTTTTTTACGTATTCTATGACACTACAGGGATCAGAACAAATCCAACGACACCATAACGACAGAAAATGATGAAATATACTATAATGATTCTTACTATACCTAGTGCTGGTCCACCAATAAATCCTAATGTGATCACTTCCGCCATTTCCGAATCCCATTCGGGTCTTTTCGGCTGTGCCCGCTGCGCTCGGGCGGCGATATTTCAGCGCTTCCCTCGTAATGACGGCGCGCTGTAGTTTGCCCCTTTTGTCGGATACCCTTACTTCCTGGCCTGGTGGCGGACCCTCATGCACGTTAGAAGCACTGGAAGTGGTTATATTTTCACACTATTACCATGGTAAGCTAATAAAAACAATAAACTATTATATTATGATTAGCTTTTTAACGTGCACAATATTTCGCCACCGTCACGGCATATTCGATTGACCTTTAGCACGCTAGAAGCGCTGGAAGTGGTAATATTTTTTAGTGATGCAACGCAACTCTGTTTCTGTTTCCCCAAGTACGGAAGTTCCGCGCACTTTTCAACGTTCGTTTCTGCTTCTGTTTCCGCTACTTTTATAACGGAGATACAATCAGAAATTTACGACGGCTGAGAGTTACGATATTTATCTTTTTTTTTCCAGTTTTATCTTTTGCCATTAGTGCGCCAATATTTGTGGGTACCCCGCAGCCGCGTCGCCAGTGAACAATTATTTAGAGGAGCTGGTCTTATATACGAAGAACACCGGAACAGATTGTTAGGTGCAAAAGCTGCCAAATTACTTTTCATAAAATATAACTTACCACTACTTAATTTTGAATATTAATAAAATGTTCAGTTGCAAAGTTGCAATATTGTTTTCTATAGTAGATTTCTAATATATCTATTTCTAATCTAGATTTGGTGTATTTGATACTTAATAAAGAAATATATTTGTAAATTAGTTTTTTTTTATATTATTTACACTTCCGTTTCTGCATCCCTTTCCGTTTCTGCTGAAATTTACTTTTGACATCTGTTTCCGTTTCTGGTTCCGCTAAGACACTTCCGTTGCATCACTAATATTTTTACATTATTACCACGATAATCTATTAACAACGTTAACTAACATATTATTATTAGCTTTTAACGTATACATAATGGTCCGCTACCGCATGGACGGACCATGATGAATGTAAGAAGTGCTGGAAGTGGTAATAATGTAACGATAATAGTTACCAGCGCTTCTAACTTGCATGATGGTCTGCCACGAGCAGTAAAACTAGATAAGGTTTTTGCTTCCGTGGCTGAATGTAAGATACATAACGTGTATAAAATGAAGCGCGGGATGAATACCCAAAGAGACGGGCAGAGCGCTCCCGCCCGGTGACGCTGTAAAGGTCTTTTGACTAACAGGAAAAGATCCTGCGCAAAAAATAATACCCATTGTGTTTTTTTTTATGCACGACGTTCACTTTCACGTTTAGTACGATTTGGTAGGTCTTATCTAAGTTTGTCACACAACAGCAATGTTGTTAGCATTGTTGTGTATAAGCTGCTGGCGTATGTATGTATATACAGGGTGAATTTGGGAATTTTGGGAATTATTTTTGGGAATTTTGGGATGAATTAATGTCTTTTTTTTTTTTTTTTATTTCAATTCGTCTAATTCCCATTAACTGGTCACGCCACTCTTGATTACGCACAACATTCCCCAAAGAACCATAGTGAAATACGATCAAAAAATTACCCATACAAAGTAAACCATTCTGAAACACATTTAGTATGAAAATCCAACAATTTTCGTTTGGTGACTCCATTTCTGATTACGAACAACTTTCCACTAGGAACTGTAGCCGAATTCAACAGAAAATTATTAGACCTCCACCTTTTGTATGGTTACAGAATGTTACTTTCTATGAGTAGATAATCAAAAATTTTTTGAACGCATTTCGACTATGATTTCCTGGGGAAAGTTATTCGTAATCAGGAGTACAGTCACCAGTAAACAGGAATTACATGAATACAAATTCACCCTGTATAGCTATCTATTATAACCCACAGCGACATAGACCCTTCAAATTCGAAATAAACTATACCTAAATAATAAAAATATGTAACAATGACAAACAGATTTATGTATGTATTACTTTTCGTTTAATTTAAACGATCTAAGTTTTACTGAAATAGTAATTCACCAAAGTCCGACTCTCGCGTTCAGTACGGAAACTGAATGAATCAGTTTGATCATTTGTTGTTGTAGTATCTACCTACATATTATCATGTGCGTAATGCTTCCTAACCAAAAGGTTGCCTGGAAGAGATCGCTTTTAGTGATAAGGTCGCCAAATTGTACCATCCCCTTTTTCTTATGTTTCTTTTTGTTGTACAATATAGAATAGTTTGTTAGTATTTACGAAATTTTGGCGAGTAAATTATGACTTTTTCATAGAATATTTTATTATCCTTTATGTACTCTACATACACAATTTGTTCAAGCTTCGTTTCTCTGTCCCATCTAGAAACTCTATATTAACGCGTCCAATACCTCAGGACATCCCAAAGCGCATCCGGCTGGGATTTCCTGGTGACTGTAGCAGAGCGAGAGGTAATAACGTCGATTTGATCGCTGATTCTGAGCTACCATAGATAATAAATGATAGTCTCACTCACTTGATAACCATAGTATAAATGCATCCCCATTGGCCGTCGCTTCACAGCGAAATATGATACAGGTTTGATGGACACTGCGTTAGCCGACGGTGTACGTCAAATTTACTGAATCTCGAAAAATCTTATAAAACCCAGCTACTTTTTAAACCTCGATGAAAAATCGCGGGTGTCATGTGTTTGACGGGGCGTTGTGTGTGTGTCCAGTTTTAGGCCGGATGTAGCGTTCAATGCAAAGAAGAGAAGAGAGACAATGCTGGGACATCTTATACGACACGATAATTTCATCAAATCCATAATAGAAGGAAGAATAGAGGGGAAAAGAAAAAGAGGAAGACCGAGAATAAGCTACATGCAGCTAACGTCGTGTCGTATCAGGAGGTCAAGAGGATAGATAGATATGGAAAAAACTCCACCGACAAGAGCATGGCTCTTAAATAAATAAATAATAAATAAAAAGATATTTATTCATCCACTTAAAAAAAATATACTACATGATCATTAATTATAGTAAAATTTACTAACGTAGTGGACAAATAGGTTGGAGCCTCAGCAAAATAGCTGTTTTTCAGTCTCCACCTCGTGCATTCTCTGATAACAGAACGTATAACACGTCAGAAGTTGTTGCACACTACAATATTACTGGCTACAAGCATTATATGACCAAAACTTAAGAGAGAAAAAAATAAGATGATGATGATGTATCTTTCAAAATAGGGGAAAAGTTGATGAAAATCGATTCAGTCGTTTCAAAGCTAACTTTTAGCAGTTGCTTTGTGTATCTGGATGACATTATAAGTTATCGGGGGTTTTCTAAAATAATTTAAGTATATTCTGTGCCTCATTAAATTATTTTTAAGTTGTGTACAATAAAGAATTCTTCTTCATCATAGAGAAAACGGATCATCTTTGGATACATAGATGTTTGTTTGTTTGATTGTTTGTTTCTTGCTGAATCACGGCTAAACGGATGAATGGAATTCGATGAAATTTGGTAGTTAGAACATGCACTGGATTAAGACATAGGATATTTTGTATAAAGTTATTCCACCCAGGTGAAGCTATTATTTGAATAAATATTTTATTTTCAGCATTATTGAAATGCAATTCAAGTTAATTACAACATAAACTCTAAAGACTCCAGTAAAAAAGTCAAAACTTCTAAATTTTTCATTTCAACTATTCCATGGATCTTGTTAATTTATTGTAACTAACGATGAATGAATTTCGCTTTGGCTTCGACTAAGGGTGATTTGGACGGACTCAGTTCAGTCAAATTATTCGTGATTAGGCTCTGTCCCCTCTGCCACCATCTTTCACTATTTATTCAGTTCATTATCTAATGCCGTTCTGTTGTATATTTGTCGTTCGATTATATGCTTTATTATTATCCCAACTAATATTATAAATGCGAAAGTTTGTGTGTGTGTGTGTAAGCCTAACTACTCTCTCTCTCACTTTCATCTAACCTTTTACATTGCCAAGTTTTTCTTTCCGTCGCGGCGTCAACGCTATAACTTGTGAAAATATTAGCGCTTTAGAGGGCTGAGACTCAAAAAACATCGCTCGGAAAGCGAATGGCGCACATTGTGTCAACAGCCCCCGACGACTCCTGCAAATATTTGCTATGACATTACCGCTGTTTGTGCGCCTGCGTGTAGTTATGCAGACGACTAAATTATGCCTCCCATTCTTTGCTATATTTTGCATTTTGATAGGGTGTTCTCATGTGGTATTTCTCGGCCAAAAGTGGGAATAGCAAATACTTTAGAATCATCTCGGTGTGTTTCTGTTAGGGATGAGCTATTTCGAAATTAATATAGTTTTAGAACCAGAAGGGAGATAGATTTAAATAAAGAAGGTAAGGCTTACAAGAACAAAATAATTCATTTATTTGTCAATCAATAATTTATAAACCAAATTGTACCCTAACAGTTTTATCTTTTATCACCTGGTCTTGATAAAAAGTAGCACACATATAAATAAATAAATATCCATAGACATACACATTCATCATCAGCGCCATCTAGTTCCACAGTAAGCAACTATAGGCTTGTGTTGTGAATACTAGATGATTGATATACTACATAAATACATATTTTTTTGTAAATAAATACTTATTATAAATGAAAAACATCCATAACTCAGGTACACATGTCCGTATTCAGCATACAAACATATGTCCCTAGCGGGATTCGAACCCGCAACCTTTTGGTATAGCCGTCAGAGTTGCTAACCACTACACCAAACAGATCGTCAAATTTTATTTTTAAAATGATATTATAGTATAAAAACTGGCCAAGTGCGCGTCGGGTCGCGCACATTGTAGGGTTCCGTACCTGCCCTGTGACGATATGCGGACTTCCTGATTAACTTGTAAAACCACTTAATTGTGATAGTTCTACTTTTAACTTCGTTATACAATTATATTATACTAATAGCGTCAATTTTTCGGGAGGGATATTTGACTTTAACAAAGATTAACACTTTAAAGCTTAACGTGTCGCATTTTTTCACGATTTAATTTTACCACTTTGTCGGCGTGATTAATATGTATATATACATACATAACGTCACGACCGTTATCTCAAATGGGGTGGTCAGAGATATTCCAAACAGTCCCTACTGTTATGGATACGGAAATGCACACATGACAAGGGGTGAGTTCGCCGCTGAAACGTGCCAAATAATTACTGCCATAATACAAATAAATGCCATTTGACGGAAAGTCCCTGCGTCACCTTTAACGACACCCACGGAAAGAGACGGGTTGGTTTTATTCTCTTTGGTGCCGAAATCAAGTCATCTCCCATGCCAAATTGCAGTTTTCTAGTATTGAGAGCCTCTGATCTCTCATAACCAGGCTATTTCACACACATAAACAAGCTATTTCACACGCATAACCAGGCTATTTCACACTCATAACCAGGCTATTTCACACTCAACCAGGCTATTTCACACGCATAACCAGGCTATTTCACACTCAACCAGGCTATTTCACACGCATAACCAGGCTATTTCACACTCATAACCAGGCTATTTCACAATGAATAATGAAATATTATAATATAAAATAATAATTTTGTAATATAAAAATCTTTTTTTTAAAAGAGCAACGTCTCGAGTTTCATGCTTGTTCTTCTCAGGGGAATATTGCCTTTTGAACAAGCAGTAGCTTTAAAAATCTGACCATTTTAAGTGTACCCTGCTGTGTACCTACAAAATTAAGCATTTTTGATTTGATTTGATTTGAGCTAAATCGCGGACAGACCGACAGACCAAACCCTGTTGTGAACCCTAAAAAGCATAATAAATATGAAATGAAAGCAAGGAAAAGGAAAGTAGCTCTCGATATGGAGTTACACTACGATGATACCGCGCCGAGCGCCGACAAACAAATAATCAGCCCCCCTTGACGCGCTTCTTTATACAGGAGGGTAGTTTATACCAGACTTGTTATCAAGCTGAATAGCTATATTGATGAAATAACGATAAATATTACATTCTACAAACTTATTCTTATTATTAAATCATTTCTATATACCCTCATCTAATTTGATAAAATCTCTAAATTAGCTATTGTGTCGCCCCCTACACAAATTACCTATGAATAACGATCATTCGCTAATTGCAGTATTCATGCAAAGCGTCCGTTGAAGAGGTTGAGGTTGTTTGGTACACGCGCCATGCAGTACTGTACGTGTGCCACTGCCGTTCGCTAATGAAGCCGCGAGGAGAGTCTGGGGTATACATGTGTATAGATATAGGGGAGAATGACGTTTGCAGAAATTAAGAGCATTAAGACTTGTGATTGTGGACTGTCCCATTGTTAACAAATATTTGTGTAAATATATTTCGGAAATGGAGATAAAACTTTAAGTAGGTACTAAAGTCTAAAAAATGTCTAAATTGTGCGTTTTTTATGTGTAATAATATTTACTTATTTATTTGTTCTAGACGGTGAAGGGTGAAGGTTAATAACCGATCGAATAAAACGAGGACTCAGTAAACCGGTCATTCTTTCCCGTGACTTTTCCTCTACGTTGTCATTGGCAGAATTTATTGTGTCAATATGGCACGATAACAAAGGCCATAAAAAAAAAAAAAAAAAAGATTTGTGATGTTTTGTAAACAAAATTGATAATATATTCTTCTTCATTCTATCTGACGTTACTTGTGACGACGTGTGAATCCAGAATTGTGGGAGTTCAGACATTATGGGACAATGAAACTTGGCGCTCATGATCACTTTCTGAGCAACCGTGTTGTTCAAGCCTGGAATAAGCTGCCGGAAGAGGTTGGAGAGAATAGGTTGGATAAATTTTTAAAAAACTAATGACTTAAATATTGACTGAATAACAACATAATGAACAATGTGAACTCTTCCAACACTGGGACATAGACACACTAGCAGTAATGATGCTCGGCTATAATAATATAATAATAATAATAACGATAATAAATCTTTCTATTTTGCAAGCAAAAGAAAAATAAAACTTACCGGGTGAGTCTTTTTACCGTAAGGAAAAAAATAACCATGTGAATCAACCGCCAAATCTCGGAGATATCGGATTACATACATAAAAAAAAAAATACAGAACCTCCTCCTTTTTTGAAGTCGTTTAAAAATGGAGCATAATCGGTAAGTGAAATAGAAGTTATTGGCATGTTTGTAGCCTATCCCACATAATTTCATCTTTAAATTAAATAAATAAAAAAAAAACTTCTCATGATATGAACCCTACTAATCCCATCAGTCGCATCAGTCTCCGGTTGACGCGAATATCTAGGAGATATTGGCATATAGTTTATTTATTTTTTTCAAAACCATCGTCGATTTTCGCTTCGACCGGAGATTGATAAGCGACTCGTCACTTACCTAATATGCCCTATTTTTTCCTTAAAAAACTAACCGGTATATAACATTAGGACATTAGATAAAGGATAGATAACAAACTTTATTCAACCCAATTCCGACACGAATAATGAAGTATACGTAGTAGAGAGATAATATTGGGTCTTTACCTATGAAATTGGAGTTTTTTTTCTGCGTTAATCATATTGTACCAATTCCTGCGATTTTCAAAGCTATATCCAAATTTGTTTTTTATTTGGAAAATGGAATATTATTTCAAGGTTTCACATGAAATATTTTTTAATTTCTGAGCTAAATCACATAATAAAAAAATTTGAACAGAGCTCTTTTCGTGTGCTTCCCATAATCGTTTCTTAGATTCGCTGAAACTTTTATAAAGCGGTTACTTTTAAAAATTAACGCTGCCTATACTTAACTTAATGTTATCCGATAATACGCACAAAGTTTATCTTGGATTTGCCGTTCCCAAAAAAAAAATCAGAAATGTTTGTATGGAGAAAACAGTCTCAATGAAATTCTTCATACAAAACGCCAATTTCATAGGTAAGGACCTAATACTTCATCAAGTACAATAAGGAAGGAACATGATCTTCACCGTCTAATAGTCATTATCACAAAGTGAAACCAAAAGGGTATCCCAACTGCGCATGAGTTATAATAATACATTAGTAGGTAAACATCCATGACTCGGGTATAAGTGGTCGTGTTCATCCCACAAACGATTTTCCCTAGTTATTTCGTAAGTTATAAAAATAAGATTTATTTATTTAGGCTCACCAATAGAATACCTACATTACATCTTAGATAAACATTTAAACTAAAATTATCTGGGTATGAACTCCAATTACGGACGAGCACAACACTCAAATGCATGTAGTACGATAACCCCATAAAACTGTTGGCACAGAATTTAAACTGTAAAGAAGAATTTTGAAAGTATCTTAAATAAGTTTGGATAAGTTAAATAAAATATTTTCAAAATTTTACGACTGACTACTTATCTAAGTATGGGTAAGGGTTAAAGGTACATTTTTGCACCAATTACACTGAACACTAAAATAAAATAACAATAACAAAAAGCAGATACAGTAGGCGAAGTAGTCGTCAGTCGATGGAATCTTCATTATCTTTCGATTAAATATGAGGAGCAAGTCGTGGAATGTCTATATCAATATGAACATTACAAATGAATTATATTCGCTACATATTCTAGTAATAGACGCATTGTAGCCAATATTTGTGCTGGAAGAGGGGCAGGAAAAGACTTTATATCTGGGAATATGGTAAGGGACACTTAGATTTATGTGCTCTACGATTTTAGATGAGGTAGTCAGACCAAAAGATTTGAAAGTTTCATCACATACAATTATCGTTCATTCACAAGGCAGACTCCCCAGAGAAGAATGAGCAAGAAACTGAGGACTCTAAATACTTTAATATTTATGAATCGAATAAGAAAAAAGAAAATAATAGACTGGATATCGCCAAACAGTTCATACCCATGCATTCTTATCACCTAATAGTCGGAAACTTTATTAATAGCCTCATGCATATAGTTTCTCCGTTTAATGGTGGTTTTAAATTTATTTAAAGGCAAATTTTGAATGTCTACCGGAACCTTGTTATAAAAGCGCGTACATTGTCCCCTGAACGACTTATTTGCATTATGTATTTCACTATTCTTAAAAGTATTTTGGACACCGATCGGTGTTCGCGTCCGCCTAAAGGTTAAATAATTGCAGATTCTTTCTTACGTATATTAAGTTTTCGTATATTGATTTCCTTAAATTTATTCCTCAGAGATACTCTTTTGAATCCGCAACCCTTGAAGCCGACGACTAGTGAATCCATCGGATTTATCAAGGGTTATATATAATATTATCGGGTTACATTCCTCTTCTTTCTTTCCCTTCCGGTCCTTCTATCACATTAGTTTTTCTTCCATTACCTTATATTGAAATAAGTGTACGCATCATTTCAAGCCGAGTTCCTTCAACAACTTTCTCGATTACCTTTCCGCGAGGACAAATCCACGCGTCGCTACTGTTTCACCAAATCAAATTACCACTAACACATGTTGCACCATAAAGTTTACTCAATCACCAGTTTTCCTTGACCCCACACTTGCAGCTAAGTATCTGATTGGTGTAAATACTGGCAGGCCTAGTTATAATGGCCAGGGCTGTTGACCCGGTTCAGGAAGTAAGAACCCTGCGAACGGAAAGTGTTTCGGATGGGGAAATGTCTCTCAAATGATAGGGCTGTGTAAAAGTTTGAACGACTTTGATTTAATGTTGGAGATTTTGCTTAAATTCAACAATTTTGTTGAATTCAAACTGAAAAAAGTTTTATTTCGTAAGTTATAAAATAACATTTGAAATCGTCATGATATACAATTATTGTTCATTCACAAAGCATGTTCCCCGGAGAAGAACCTCAGGGATCGCTCTTTTTAAATAAGTATTTTTACGATTTATAATTCGCCAAAAAAAAGACAATAATAGACTCCAGTCCATTATTGTCGCCGAGCGGTTCATGTCCATGCATTGTTATCATCTAGATAGTCCGAAATCCTTTGGCATGTTTATGGTGGCTTTAAATTTATTTAAAGACCAATTTGGTATGTCTACCGTTAAGTTTCTAATGACTCTTTAGAAGCCACTTTGTGCTTAACTTAATCATTACTTACGCATAGCATCCAAGACACATAAACTAGTACTCAGAAATTCATATTACTTTACCTATCTGATATCTAAAATCAACTTAACGTGATTACATGGTATGCCTTCTTTAAATGTTTTTTTTTTTTTTTTTTTTTATTAAAAAACTGGATTCGCGTTTGGCTACAATCTCACCTGATGGAAAGTGACGATGGAATGTAAAGGAATTTGGAGAATTCCACAAATTGTTCTTATTTTTGTTAGTTCAGGCCCTAGCGTTATAGTTTCAATAAAGTATTATTATGTAGATTTTATTTGTTTTGAATTAATAAATATAAATTTTAAATAACTGTAACAGGAATACTGTTTACAGGTTTAATGTTGAATACAACGCACTCATCGACAACGAAACTTCTACTGTGTCCACCTTATTTTTTACAAAGGATATGAGTCATGTTTCGGAACTATCAAAAAATGTGAGTCGATGTTTCAATACAAAAACCAAATTACTGAATTGTGCAATAAGATCGATTTAAAATCAAAGTCATTTCGAGTTCTCCATGTTGTCAGAGTTACCACTATACGACTAATGGACGAATTGGCACATCTAGCTATCTTTATTACATCGTTCTGTTTATAAATAGAAACATTATCATAATCATCATCATCACTATATCATGGTTACCCATCACGTTACGCCCGTTTATCATCAAGACACACAAAATTAATACCATTCAAAGATAACATCTCACCGGCATCTAATTACAATGTTAAAATTCGTAGCGCTCAAACTCACACGCTATAAATAATATCCAATGTCTTCGGAACAAAAAACTAGATAAGAACAATTTATGTGAGCGGAAGTGGTGGTGTAATAATATTAATTTGTTCTCCGGTCCGTGTTGGCGCGCGGCCCACTGCATCGCATCGCACCCACGGGATTGCGACCCTTATCTCTGTCTGAGACGTAGAAAACAATAGCGAATCTAGATTTGTCGTTGAAAAGAAAGAACTGTGTATAGGAACTCTGTACATTGAATAAATATTTGTAGACAGTGAAGACAGAGCTCCAACAAGTACTAAGCATATCTCTCAAGATTCGGTTCGAAAAATTAAGATGGTTGACGGGGCCATGGAAGGTGATGGGTTAGCCGATGATTACACACATTGCTGGATGAGTACCACATAACGACTTCATTGAAGAAAATGTAAGAGGAAACAAAGGCTAGGATAAAGAATTCATTACATAATATAACGCAGTCATATCGTATAATGAGGTGACAGTTGAGTTTTCTTTGACGGATCTGTTGAAAGACTTGTATCAGATGCACCGACTGGAGCAGAGCTTGAGCTTTGAGCTGGAGAGAGACTTAAGAATGTATCGATTTTGTTTATCTAAATATCCTTAATCCCTAATTCCAGAATCATATCCTAGGATCCTAGCCTCATAAGATCGCATATTTAGTAATGTTTGAAGAGTAAGAGCTTGTAAGAGTATTTCAATAAAAGATATACCTCCTAATGTTCCTGATATGGTATATTGTAGATAAAGGATTTCATTTTCATTCCTATAAATGTTACAAGCATAGTATATAGCTGAAAATCAGTGCTTGCTCATTTATTGAGCATTTTTAATGCGCTGAGCTATGGCCTTGTTGCATGACTGTTGCACACATACCCACATATATTCTATATAGTCTTGAAGGTATTTTTAATGTTATGGTATATTTGTTTATATCTGTTTGTATTTGTTAAAAATTGTATGTCTCTTGTTTTCTTATTTGTTCATGTTTCTCCTTTGTATGTGTGCCAGTTTATGCAATAAACTTTTTATCTATCTATCTATATATTGACAAGTAGTATATCAAAAACTCTTCTAGCAACAACCGTAGCATCTTTGGTTAAACATTCGACTACCTTTTAACATTTCATAGTAATGTTCATACTTTCTTTGCATCCCTTATCTTAACTAACCACCGTTATAGTTGAAGGGGAGCAAAGTTTTTGTCTGCTGAGTCTCATCTTCACGATTTATTTTATGATTATAAAATTAAGTACTCTTGTTGTCAAAGCAGATAATGGTGATAATGAAATTTAGTTATCACATTTAGTATTTGACTTTGTAGTTTATAATGGATTGCAGTAGGAACGCTGCATTATTTAAAAGTGATCCCTCACATGTTACTAGCGGTTTAATTGGAAACTATGCTTCTAAGTTTGTTGTTTTTTCGCACAAGTCTCATACAATCCAATAATATTTTTCTGTGTCCTTTTAAACACACAAATCTAAGTTTAAAAGTTAATATAAATATCATTGCACATACACACACATACACATAGGTCCACAGTAAGCAACTATAGACTTGTGTTGTGGATACCAGATGGTTGATATACTACATAAATACTTTTTTTTTTGTAAATAAATACTTATTATAAATGAAAACATCCATAACTCGGGTACACATGTCCGTATTCATTATAACATATTAATAACATTGTTGTATTTCGTATGTTTGAGTTATGTAAGAGAGCCAAGTCTCTCAATAACTTGTACATTCTGTGTGAGTAGTGTACTCACCGTCAACATCAGGTATACTTGAGGCCAAATGAAATCATAGAAAAATCACAAACAGCAATTATAATTTCATAAATAAGTTAGGAAGCCTAAATATATTCATAATTTATTTGCATAATTTTTGTAAAGGAAAATCACCGACTTTGTAGAACGCCACTTTTACATATTTTAATATTTTCAAGAGACTGTGAAATTTGTAAATTTTTATATTTTTCATTACAGAGTAGATTAAACATTCATAGGTAAATTTCATACACTATTATGGGCAACCACTCTAATCGATTTAAGATGTGTTAGATTATGAGGAATCGTTTGAACGCATCTGGGACACCGTAATTTAATGTAAAAAATGTGTATTTTTGAAAGTTATATTGGGCATAGATCGATCATTTCTAATATTGATCACTCTAAATATTGAAGAAGCAACCAAAAATTTTTTTATAAGTAGAAAGGTCCCTATCCTATATTATGTTCTGAGGTGCACGACTTGGCTTCGCGATGATTTCCACTGCTGCCACACTGTCTACAAATCTGTATGCTTGCACAATTTGTACATTAGACCTAATGGCAGCCCTACGGTGCGTGGTGAGGAGCATGGAAGTGACAGTTTATTTGGTTAACGCTAACAACTGATTGACCTGGGACTATAGTTGGCATTCCAGGGCGAACATGTTGTAATGGAAAGCGTGTGGGCAGGTGCTGTGCAATTTACCACGAAATTCTAAATATCTCTAAAATAACACAATCAATTTTCGTTTAAAAAAAAAAAACTAAATCGTCCATAATTAAAAATAATAAATATTTCGGACACTAACACCAATCATCTAGTCCCAAACTAAGCAAAGCTTGTGCTATGGATACTAGATAACGGATAAACATACATAAATATTTATATAAACATCCAAGACTCGAGAATAAATGTTGGTATTCATCACACAAACATTTACCCCTCGCGGGATTCGAACCTGCAACCGTTGGTTTCGCTGATAGGGTCACTATCCACTACACCAATCGGTCGTTACTTATTTTTGTTACAATTATTTAAGTTGTTTTGCTTTGAATAAGACTGTCTGATTCAATACATCTTATTTCCATATTGTAGAATTTATGCCAAGCAACATTCTTCATAAAGAGTCAAATGAACAGTTTTATCATTCAAATGAGGGCACAAATTTCTCCCATTCATGCCATTATAAAACGGAGGAGCATTCGGAAACGCTTTGGCACAAATTGTCACCCACGAGTCCTCAGGGTTTAAACTAAAGCCAAATATTTATTCAGCCAATGCAAAGGCTAGGAGGTTGCAACCGGCAGTTGGAGGCAATAAATTCTAAAGACAAGATTAAACTTGTCAAGGGACCCCATTTACTTAACGCAAATTTATGTAAATTCCCCTCCTCCTGTTAATGCGTCGGCAAATCGCGGAGATGTTTTTGTTTGGCGATAAGAAGTGCTAAATAGTTGGCAGGATAGTTGATTGGATCGATCAATCAATGCTCCGATGGCCTTCGCTCGAGCAATCTCGAGCTCCAACGAGAGAGCGGAGCACTGCACTCTCTATTACAACCTATTTACACAATCCCTTGCTCAGCGCGAATCTTGAATCTGCACATAGTACGGAGTTTTCTCCAAGACGTTTTATAGAGTAGATTTTGCTTAAGGTCTCAGAAATAAGGTTTTAAACTAATGAAATCTAGTCTTGCGAAATCAATCTTTAAATACTCTGTAGCAACATTCACTCCTTATTTTTCTCATTACTGAAAGTGAATGGGCTTGTAATGGAAAACCAAAATATTAGTGTACAAATTCGACTCGAAGCAACATTTCTTCAAATTGTGCGTTTGATTTACGTGTAAACAACAGACCAGGAAAAGAGCTTTTATTTTTCACTTCCATTATATTCCGCTTCGTTGCACACCGTCTTACATTATGGGTATCTTATAACGTCTTACTTAAGATTTATAGTGCTCCGAAAGAAATCACCACGAGCTCCCAATTCTCCGCCCTCGAGAGCCGTGTCTTCATTAGATAAACGTTTTTTATCTCCATTGTACTTATGTCCGTCTACTATTTCCTCCGATGCATCAATGTAACGATTAGACACTTCCCCGTGTACCGGACGATCTCATTCATTAATCACGCCCATATGAAAACTAATCGCATTTGCAACCACTACACTAATGAGATCCTTGTTTGTTAAAGCATAGAGTTTAATTTTACTTACTAAATAGATTTTGGTAGTAAAGGCGTTGTTACACACATTGTTCTCTTTTGTGTTGAGGATTGATTTTAATTTAATTGCAAAAAGCGTTTAAAACTGGCGTTTCAAGTGATAATTTTATCCTACGGCTTAAAGGTAGGTACATCAACAACAAACGGGTTGAAATCCTCCCCGCGCCTTGTATTAATATCATAATAATTAATAATAAATAAATAACTATCTTTAGACATACACACAGCGCCATCTAGTCCCACAGTAAGCAACTATAAGCTTGTGTTGTGGATACCAGATGGTTGCTATACTACATAAATAATTTTTTTTTTGTAAATAACTACGTATTATAAATGAAAACATCCATAACTCGGGCACACATGTCCGTATTCATCACACAAACATATGCCCCTAGCGGGATTCGAACCCGCAACCTTTTGGTATAGTGGTCAGAGTTGATAACCACTACCACCAAACAGGTCGTCAATCATGCAATGGTTTTCTTAAGAGTTATTCCTTTGGTACCGTTTCGATAATTTTGAATAATTGAGGCGGGGTACTACGTCATCATGCACAGATCCTTACGTTGCGGGATTGAGGCTCAGGCTGATTGATCGGCGCGCGGCCGCAGATAGGTGATGGGTCAGAGATCATTGCTCGCTAATGCCCCTCCGCAGGATTAATATGATGGATCACGTTTAAGCTTCTATTCCAATACTGTAGGCAATCTATGCCTCATTCGAACGGCCTATACATGTCCAAAGCTGGTCGTAAATATAGATATATATTATGGGTACGTGGAATGTTTTGTTTACATTCTGGATAGCTCGACGTAGCTACAACGACCTGTTTGGTGTAGTGGTTAGCAACTCTGACCGCTATACCAAAAGGTTGCGGGTTCGAATCCCGCTAGGGGCATATGTTTGTGTGCTGAATACGGACATGCGTACCCGAGTTATGGATGTTTTAATATATATTTTATGTTTGGATAATAAGTATTTATTTACAAAAAAAAATGTATTTATGTAGTATATAAACCATCTGGTATCCACAACACAAGTCTATAGTTGCTTACTGTGGAACTAGATGGCGCTGTGTGTATGTCTTTTTATTACAATTATATGTATCTGTGTCGCTAAATGGATCAAAATGTTTCTGCAAACCCACTATGGCTATATCCTTTGGAGCGACTTTCAATGTTTTCTCAAGGGAGAATTTGTCATCATCGCAATGTTAAGCAGGAGAAGTTAATGTTTAAGGCAGATTTTTAAGATTTCCGCACCAAAAGAGGTTTTTTTTTGGTTTATGGCCTGTGGTTATTTGCTTTGTCGGTAAATAATTAAAGAATAAACCATTAAAAAAAAAACGAAAATCGAGCCCGGTACCCCTTGGCGCCAACCACCATTAAATAAATAAATATTTGGTGCACTTACACCAATCATCTAGTCCCAAACTAAGCAAAGCTTGTGCTATAGATACTAGATAGGTAACGGATAAACATACATAAATATTTATAAAAACATCCATGATTCGGGAATAAATGTTCGTATTCATCATACATACATTTACCCCTCGCGGGATTCGAACCCGCAACCATTGGTTTCGCTGACAGGGTCACTATCCACTACACCAATCGGTCGTCAAAAAACAAAGGACGTCTAAGCTGTCAAGCCATATTTGACATTACATTATGCATATGAATCTTTAATGCCAGGAGTTTAAGTCTTATTTGTCAGTGAGTGATTAATCACAAGGATAATAGGCAACTTTTGGACCAAGTATGTGACGGTAGTCACAGCTGTGGCTAACAAACTTTAGGCTTAAGAAGTAAAACAGTTTATAATATTTAATACTGTGTCAATACTGTAATCATCAGTATTGATACGATACAGATAGCAAGCACGCTAAAATACTAAAAAGTGATAAAAAAAGCAACCGACTTCACTGAGTCATCCACTACAAATAAAAAAATAATTTTCTTGAACCATCGTATCTTTCAGTCAGATATTTTCAATGTTCACTAAAGTAATTATTATTACTTATTTCTACTATATGAAAATGTATTTAGACGTCAGCTGATTAAATTACAGCTTTCTAATATCCAGAGCCTAGATAAACCTCGGAAAGACAGGCGGACATGGTGAAACTAAGATTGCATGTTGATAAATAACATCCCCAAAAAAACGGAATTCGTATTGCTCTGATATAACGACCCCATCTAAAACCGTTTTGAATCTGGAACAAGGCCCAGCCATCCACGGTCCGGAGTAAATCATCGAATTCCCACAAGTTATCTCACAAGGACCCCACACCTTATCCCAGATCCCGGGGGCCTTCCGCAGTGGTCGTAAAAACCAGCCAGCCTCCGCGGGCCGCCTCGCATGATTAATGTCCATTCTGACACGCCCGCGCTGTATTGTGCTGGAAATGGTATTCAA
The DNA here is from genome assembly GCA_949316235.1 of Oegoconia quadripuncta. Taxonomy (NCBI): domain Eukaryota; kingdom Metazoa; phylum Arthropoda; class Insecta; order Lepidoptera; family Autostichidae; genus Oegoconia; species Oegoconia quadripuncta. The sequence continues at coordinate 22,324,899 of OX438754.1, forward strand.
TAGGGACTGGAGGTTCGCGGTGACGGAGGTTGTTGGGGGATGTAGCGATAATGTCGTTCCGACAGGGTCCAAGTTGGAGAAATGGCTGGAGTGTTCAGATCATTGTTGCCTACGAAGATATGAATCGTGTTCCTATTTGGATCTTCGCTAGCTTTGAAAAAATGCTGTTATTATAGTCGGTCATACCGAGGAGAGAGTGACGTTTGGGGTATTAAAGTTTTACAGTGGAGACCACGTACAGCCAGAATCAGATAAAATTCGTCCTACATAATACAAATTACTTTTCTTAAGAAATCATGAATAGTTAGTTAAGCTGAGTCAATACGCTGTAGGTTTGGCTCAATCAATTTTGGGTAAACCTGGATCAATAGCGGCCAGATTATTATATAATATGTTTGTGTCTTCTCATCAGTGAATCTTGGTCAGGGTACGATGGGACTGTCATGTCTAGAAGGACTCAAGTCCCTAAATTAAATAAAGATTAAAAAAAAAAAATGAATAGTTAGTAAATGTTTTTATGATGAATACGAACATTTATTCCCGAGTCATGGATGTTTATATAAATATTTATGTATGTTTATCCATTATCTAGTACCCATAGTACAAGCTTTGCTTAGTTTGGGACTAGATGATTGGTGTAAGTGCCCCAATATTTTTTTTAAATAAAGGAAGAAAAAACCAATCTTAATTTCAATCTGTCATTACAATTTCGAACAAATTGCCTATTATAATGCCCTGGCTTCTTCCGAAAAGGGACAAGCTAAGATACTATTACATTTGCCAATGTCCTCATTTACTATTGATGGTAGCAACTGTCGTCTTTGTGCCTCATTCCGCACACATTCAATGTGTGCATGGTAAACATCTTCTACCAAATCGCACCTAGCATAATTTGCAGAGTTACATTTGCACATCAGAAAATTTATTTCCGAAATAATATTGAAATTAGCGTTTTGCATGAAGAATTTCATCTCCATACAAATATTTTTGATTTTTTTTTTGTGAACGGCAAATCCGAATTTAGCTAAACTTTGTGTGTATTATCGGAAAACATTAAGTTAAGTATAGGCAGCGTTAATTTTTAAAAGTAACCGCTTTATAAAAGTTTGAGCGCATCTAAGAAATGATTATGGGAAGCACATGAAAAGAGCTCTGTTCAAATTTTTTTTATTATGTGATTTAGCCCAGAAATTAAAAAATATTTCATGTGAAACCTTGAAATAATAGTCCATTTTCCAAATAAAAAATAAATTTGGATATAGCTTTGAAAATCGCAGGAATTGGTACATATGATTAACGAAGAAAAAAAACTCCAATTTCTTAGGTGAAGACCCAATATTAGTGACCCTACCCATTCTGCATTTTTCAAAGCAGGGCAAGGGCAGGGAAGTGCAGGCTGTTTTTGCTTTTTGTTAAACGCAGTAATTGCTGTAACTAAACAAAAGAATATCGAAAAGCGTTTATGATTTCCTTCCTAAGAAAAATTACAAAACAATACTAATACTCTTTATTGCAAAAATAATGTACAATAATTGTTGATAATAACAATAGAACACAATTAGGCGGCCTTATTGCTAAAATTCCAGATAACCCACAGCTATCGGAAATTTGTAGCTCGATGAACAGGTAAAAATATTAAGTACGTATCCAAAGAAGAGCGTCGGTGGAGCGGCAGTTAAGACGCGGTCTCCCAATTTGGGAGGCCCGGGTTCGATTCCCAGGCAGGCCATGTACCAAAGAGTTTTTAAATTTAATTCAATTACTTATGTGCATTTATCCGACTGCTCTTAAACGGTGAAGGAAAACATCGTGACGAAACCTGCATGCCTGGGCAATAAAAATTCTAAGGCATGTGAAGTCCCCAATCTGCATTGGGCCAGCGTGGTGGACTATGGCCCATACTTGCATACATACATTATACGAGGCAAATGTTCGCATTCATCACACAAATATTTATCCTTTGCTCAGTCTTTGACTGTTTTCAAGGTAGGAGTTAAAGAGTTTTTTTTAATCCTTTAATCTACTCTTTCTCTTTATTATTGTTATTATTATTATTTTTTCTTTTTTTCACTGGTCATCATTAATTAGTAATTTTGCTTTACAAATTCTTTCATTATTTTATTATATATTTATAAGGTACTTATGTGTGTATTGTTTTGTTATGTATGTGTTATCCATCTATATATATTTATATATATATATAACTGTTTATGTATATAATATATATGTATAAATGTATGGTTTTAATTTTTGTTTAGTAAATAAGTAATTAATTATGTAGGTATTTCATTTCTGCATCCGTATTTTGTACAACCTGCCTGTTCTATAAAGTTATACTCCTACACCCAAAGGTTGCCTGGAAGAGATCGCTTTTAGTGATAAGGCCGCCTAATTGTACTCTTATCAGTATTGTGTTTTGTAAAATGTATGTTCTCCTTTTGTACAATAAAGTGTATTTGTATTGTACTGTATGTATCCTTCGCGGGATTCGAAACCGCAACCGTTGGTTTCGCAGACACCAATCGGTCGTCATTGTACTTAATGAATAGTGTCTGCATTCTAAATTGCAGACGTATCTCAAAACCGTTAAGAAATCCTATTCTATTACAAAATCATCTCTCAAATGCCACAAGTGTGGTATTAGCAAGAACAATGAGCAGTAAGTCATATTTTGATGCAAATGTTAATGGTTCAGTTAAAGTCTATCTTGGGCCCTTCATGAGCCGGGTGCATATGCATTTTATTTCCTACAAAACGCCAATTCATCCAAAACGCCAATTTCATAGGTAACGACCTCAATAATACTAATTTTCAAGTACAACTTTTCAAGAATAAATAGACCGATTCTAATGAAACTTTATACGTATATAACGTATACAAAGATCTAAAAAGTAAGTACAAATCATTTTCAAAATATCGAATTCAATGGAATATATTGCATTATTTTCTGTCACTATGCCAAATTTAACGCTCTAATTTAGTTTCAATATTCTCTTTCGAAAATGTTCTCTGCTAACTTTTTAGAACTATATTCGTGCTATAAGTGTGAAAAGTTTCAATAGGATTCATTTCGAAATATTTGAACTTGAAAGTTTGTATGGAATATCATAAGGGATAAACCCTCTTTAGGCGTACCTTTATCCCATACACGTAAAGTGGGGATGAATTTTCTTTTCTTTTCGTACACCATCGTGTGGGGAGTCGTTGGATAGGTCGTTCAAAATTATTAGAGTTAAAAGTCCCCCCGCCTGATAGTTAAACGGTTAGTTAAGATAACTATCATAGATAACTAGGTTTTATAAAGTAATAATCGAAAAACTTATAAAACGTACTTCTCGTTGAAACTTATTTATCAGACAACAAAAAGTCCACAAAGTCCGCATATCGTGAGGCCAAGTACGGGCCCATACATTATTGCTTAAAGTCTCGAGGACCCGCGTTATCAGAGGATGGTATGAGCGTGTAAATCCTATACGTGACAGCATTGTCGGGATCTTCTTCATAATTGTATTTCTATTTTAGCTATAATTTACCTCTTCTTTGTTTTTGTATCGTGTTGTGGCGCTCATAATAAACTATTCTTATTCTTATGTAGGCAACTTAACATATACCTAAATACAGTGTGTTTAGTTTTGATTTAATTTCGTAAGTGTAGGCACGTCTGCGTCGACTGTCTAGACAAATGCCAGAAAGTTTTGGGTTTCATTATAAAAACCGTTTATAACTTAGTTCTGGAGGTGCCCGTGATATTTTATAAATCTGTGTGTTCGCCCACACACGCCCACACACGCCCACACGTCGCGTCTCTGTGGGTGACGTGTAATCACTTCACAACACAGTTGGCCACGTGTTTTGCGATGTTTTTACATGAATATTGGTAATTGGTAAAATGAAACATTGCCATGTAATTATTTGTTAAACAATAAATTGCCGAAAATAGTATTGCTAACTGTAAAATTGCGAAAAGTTGTTTTGCCAAATGAAAATTTGGGAAACATACTTTGGCATGTGATACTTTGGGAAACGTTTTTTGCCCAAAAATTAGTAATCCCTACCGAATACCAGCAATGTGTCCTCTTAACACATCCAATATATCGCTGCTTCTAACACCTTCAATGAAACTAGATTACCAACGCATATCACACTTATATCATAAACTAGCAAATAAATTATTTGTGGTACAGTTAGATAAAGCTAATGGAGACATAAACAGTCGGCCACCATTTAATGAACATCTATATAAATGGTAATGAGCCAGCTTTATTAACGTTAACGGCTGCAGTAATGAGGGAACATAATAAAATCGTGTATAATCTATGTGTTTAGAGGAACCGTATCAAAATGTTTTAGTTTCTCACCCGATTAATGACTATTAGTAACAAGTGGGAGTCGCTGAGATAAATGGAGACATAACTTATTTTATGGTAACGATGGGAACACCCGAAAAGCCCGCGGTTATGGTAATGGAAATTGTTTTCTCAGAATTTCTGTAACTGTTGTGTTATTTATTGAGTTTTTATTTTTCAATTAAACCTATGTGATTGGATATCTTACACACATGACGGTGGACAGACGACCTGATGAAGATCGTAAGGAGCCTTTGGGTGTGGACCATTTCCAACCTGTTGTTTTGGATATCATTGCTGGAGGCCTAAGGTCAGCAGTGGATGTCCTGTGGCTGATATTTTTTTTTTATGCACAACGGGTTGGTACTTGACCTCAATCACACCTGATGTTAAGTGAAGATGAGGCCGAAGGTGGAAGCGTACCGACCCGGAAACCCAAATATTTGGGGAACTGGCTATCTTATCTCTGACAACCGGAACACAACAATGCTATTAACATTGCTGTTTGGTGGCAGATTTAGATAACACGGTGGTAGCTAGCCAGGCGGACATTTAAAATGCCCTACCACCAACCAAACCGAGTACTAAACATGTACCCCGCTGGGGATTAAACCCGCTACCTCCGATTCGTAAACCCTATGTTGTTTACAATGATAATGATTGGATATTATGACATCGAAGTCACAGAAATATCAACATCTAGAAATTATGTCAACGGCTTCCTTGGTTATCCTGTTGACATCAATTCTGTAATCACAGAATAAATCAGCTGTTCCATAGATATATTGTTATAGCAAAAGACTCTGAAGCCAATTCTAATTAAGCAAAACCTCCTCCCCATGCCCTCCCGCGTTAATTTAAATGCTTTTGCCTTGTGCGGTTGAGTGCCTGATTTATCGCTCGTATCTTCTCTCTGATCTTCTTGCCTCCGCTGGTTCTGGCTGATACTGATTTTCTTGTAGGGTCCTGCCCGGCGGGTATAAATCTGCACAGAAATCATCCATGTTTGCAAGAATTCCAGTAAAATTACGGATCACAGCCGGCTGAACAATAGGCAATTACCACTAGCAGGGTCTACCTCAAACTGAAACTTAATAGGCTCTACATTAAAATTACTTTATAAACAACCTTCACCTACTCCATCATGATTATTATCACATATCATATAAATATGAGTAACATAAAGTCCACTTCGACCAGCTCTCCAAAATTATAAAATTGTATTAGATACTTTATTTAAAAAAAAAGAACAACAATGATCCTGTAGGTTTCTTGCGCCGCTTCTTTTCCCACAGATGATTTCCCTTTCCGAAGCGGTAGTAGCTTGGACATACCGACTGACAGATAAATGCAATAAACCTTTTTTATTTCCAGTAGATTTAAATTGACATTCAAAAAATGATATCATGTATCTTACATGCATATATAATGTCACGCCTGTTTCCCGTTGGGGTAGGCAGAGACCATAGACTTCCACTTGCGATGATCCTGACACACCTCTTCTGCTTCCTTCACTCTCATAAGGTTGTTCATACATACTCGTCGGTTTAGGGTACTCTTGACTTGGCCTTTCTATAAGACGTCCCCGATTTGATCATGGTACGTTCGCCGTGGTCTTCCCCTACCAACACTACCATCCACATTCGCTTTGTATATCTCTTTCGTAAGTCTTCTTTCATTCATCCTCTCCACATGTCCAAACCATCTCAGCATACCTTTTTCAATCTTTGTCACTACATCTTCATTCACACTGCTTAACTCCCTAATTACACTATTTCTGATTCTATCTTTCAGAGTCACCCCATTCATACTTCTCAATGATCTCATTTCCACTGCATTTATTCTACTTTCATTCTTCTTTTGCCATACCCAGCATTCACTCCCGTAAGTCAGTGTTGTAACCAGCACCCCGCCATGAACAGCCAGACGAGCTTTTTTGGATACATTCTGGCTCCTCATAAAGGCATGCAGTGCTCCATTTACCTGATTTCCGGCATTCACTCTTCTTTCGATGTCCTTCTATGTATCTTACGTTGAAATTAATGCTTGAAGTTCCATCAAGGAGTCCCAGTGGTGATCTTCTAGCTCCATCTTCAGGCCCTCGTGATGTGTAAAGGAAGTGCTTATGACAACAAAACAAACGACCCAAATTCGACTATCGTTCCATTTGCCATTAGGGAGTTCCAGTTCCTGCTCCATCATCAGGTCAGTTCGATGGTACCGTAATATAACATTCGTACCGAACTTACATAAGTATGCCAAATTGATACCAGAAAGTGGTTGAAAAATGGTTTGCAAATTTTGAATCGGATACTTCAAGAAATCTCTTACAGAGATAAGCTCGCCTTTTGTGTATTGTAATTTCTGTCCTATCTTTGTTCAATGTCTGTTTGTATACTTATATATTCAATAAAGTGTTAAAGCTTGTAATAAAAATAAACCGTGTTAATTTTTTTTCTCAACCGGTGTTGCCACCTAAAAGTTATTTGGCCTAGACTCACGCAGTTTGGCGTGAACACATATGGAACACAGATTTTTAAATTATTTTACCAAAGCTGTACAAGCTTTACAATTTGAGGGAAATTATTCCCTTTTATCGTATGCCTTTCATTCACGGGGTTCACTTTCAACGTTATATTTTATTAAGTACTTCCAAGCTTTTGACAGATCTCGCTTTGAGCCGGTTGATTTGTGAATGGCGCGATACCTACTTAAGTTATTGTTAAGCCGGCCGAAAGAAACGGAAACGGGCCAACTGCGTGTCGGACACGTATCCACTTAGGATTCCGTAGCATGTAAACTCGGCAGGATTTTCAAACTTAGAAATAAATACTTCGGACAGTTACAATTATTATACTAGATAGTAAAACTAGGCAGAGCCTGTTCCTATGTTTACTTGATAGCGGTAAGCATATATAAATATTTATAGTATATAAACATCAGTGACTCGGGAATAAATTTCCTTATTGATCACATACCGTTGGTTTCGCAGATAGGGTTACTACCAACTCGCTACGCAACGCTCACTAACCCCCATGCGAGTCGCATGAGGGTCGCGGGCGGCCACGTCTCGGGGCGATGTAGTCGTTGCATTGGGCCCTGTCGCGCTTCATACTGCTCGCTAACAGCTCCCTCCGGGAAAAGGCTTCCCCTTGTGAGGGGGGGGGGGACCTTCCCAGTAAGGTCGCCGCGGGGTTTTAGTGGGTATCCCTCCCGACACGGAGGGGAGTCCCACATAACCGTCTCGCCGTCCCCCAGCGCACAGCAAAATCGAAATTTTGGCCTCCTAACTCAATATATCTAAAAATCATGCAGTAACATACTATAATTTGTTTTTTAAACCCCCGATTAAAAAGGTTGGGTTATGTGTTTGATGGCGTTGTATGTGTGAGTATGTCCAGACCTTGTCTAGATGTATCTCAGTACTGCGTGGTCCGATTTCAGTGATGAAAATCGGTTAAGCCGTCTCGAAGACATATAACTTTTAACACATTTAGTTGGTATCGAACTTCAAGCACAAATTTCAATGTAAGATTCATGATATCATTTGTTGAATATCAATTTAAATCTACTGGAAATATGTAATAAAAGGGCTTATTGCATTTATCTGTCAGTATGTCCAAGCTACTACCACTTCGGAAAGGAAAATCATCTGTGGGAAAAGAAGCGGCGCAAGAAACCCACAGGATCATTGTATTAATATTCTTTTTTTAATGTAACTGTCAAACTCAGAAAGCGTTCGAAAGTCTCATCGAAATACACTAAGAACTGTGTTAAAAGCGAAATATATATGAAACGGCTGAACTGATTTTCATCAAACATAGCTAAGATCCCCTCGTTTAGTCTTTAATATAAAGAAACCGCACGCACTAAGGCCCGTATTAATAAATCAATCTCAATAGAAGTCTTGAGGCTGTATCAACCGAGATGCGTCTTAAGCAGTTGACGCTATCTCAAGCTCCGTGCTAATTTATAAACCAATCTTGAGGTCTACTCAGCTGAGATCACTTCTCAAGTATTCGCCTCAGCGGCAAATGAATTATTTAAAAATAAACTTATTAATAAGCGCATCTCTCAAGTGAGTACTGCTTGAGTACGCACGTGCTTTTCAGGACTCAAGTTAGGTTTATTAATCAACACGTTTACTTGAGACCGGTCACAAGACTGTTCTCAATCTTGAGAATGGTTTATTAATACGCGCCTAACATATGTGCACAAAGACGGACACACACACTTTTCGTCAGCGGTTGAAAAACATTGTAAACTGACATACGGAGACGATCGTAACGAAGCCGTTTTTGGTAATTTGGCAAGCGGATCCCTAAATCTTGAATTCCCCAGGTTATGTGATAAATTATTCAGACAGATAATGATATTCGTTCTGGATACATTACAATAAGTTTAAAAAGGTAACAATCTATATTATACCATCAATATTGAGCTGGAATTTTGGCACGTTTACGAGTGCAGACAGAGAAATCGAGTTCGTGTCCGTACGAGGATTTATTGCGTGTGCAGTATTCAGAGAGTTGTTAAAGTTATGGGCGCATTTATAAGTTATGAGGTCGTAAGCAAGGTGAACCACGAAGACCTCTTTCACTCAAATCTTGCTATTTTCCTTAACTTTCTTGAATATTTACGAATACAGAAAGATTACAATAAGTTATAAAAACAATTTTTAATACTCCGTCATGATTATTACATTATCAATCTTTTTTTTATGCACAACGGGTTTGTACTTGACCTCAATCACACCTGATGTTAAGTGAAGATGAGGTCGAAGGTGGAAGCGTACTGACCCGGAAACCCCAACGCATTTGGGGGACTGACTATCTTATCTAGTCTAATATTCACATTAGTAAGTCGAAGCACTCGTGGCGCACTTATATTCACGGTTCATTTGATTAGAGAAGTTCAGACCCTCGTCATCATTTGCCATCAGGAAATTCTTACATAAGGCCCGTATTTCAGAATGTTGCTCAAGCGTAGATCTGCGCTTGAGCATAGTTAGAAAGAAATGCCGCTATACAAGTTACATAAAGCTTGAGTAGCATTCGGTAATGCCTAAATGTGCGCGATCTGTGCAAGTGGTTGAAAAATGCTTAGAAATTTTGAAACGGACAACTTACATACGAACATTGCAAACTAAATAAAAGCTTGTAATGACTTGTTATGTTATGCTCCAAACTACTTGATAAAATCCAATTCCAAACTTTCCAAGACTGTCGGAAGAAAACTTGGTTTTCACCGGTCGGCCGTCCGAGGTCGGACGGAGTAAGGAAATTACCACGTTTTATAACTAATCGGAGGCCATTTGGGAAGTATAAAGAGTTGGAACATTAGCATTACCATTGGAAACTTCTGGAACACGCGAATAAAACAATGGGGAAGTTCAAGAGGTGAATTGAGTGGCTCAGACAGAAAAGTGAAAATTTTAGGGAGTATTATAACATTTTATAGTAAACTTTCAACTTTCTTAACGAATAATTAAGACTTGAGTTTGAGCCGGTATCTGTAGATTTATTAGTTTAACATTTAACTTGAAATTCAACTATAAAAGCATTGGTGACGCCATCTATTAGTAATTAAAGGTATTGATTCATTATTTCTCTAATGGTGTCGATTCGGATGTACACCAACTAAACTAAACTAAAACCAGTTTTGGAGTGGTGCCGTCGCATCGTACTGTTCCAGGGAGAAAGAGACAGTACTAGTTTAAAACTGGTTTTAGTTTAGTTGGTGTACATCCGAATCGACACCATTAGAGAAATGTCTCGTTTCCATTCCTTATCCCTTTCTAACGTGCACATAACGCGCCGTGAGTAAAGTGAACGGCAATATTACAATGGCGGCAATCGAAGAACGCTTCCCGTTTTTGCCGCCGAGTCGCTGTGTCATTACTTTATTTTTATTTTATTTTATTGATAATACAGAATCAACAGCATCATTATAAAAAATATTACACAAAATTTACAAGCCAAAGTCATGCCAATTACAGTGTCATTACAAATTTTGCATTGCGCAAGTAACTGTCGCTAAATTTTGGATATAAGCAATTGTGTTAAATCCTCGCTATTCCGCTCTATCTCTGAGGAATTGTGAAAACAGGAGCTCCTGGTGACTTTAGTGCTAAGTGAGGTGATCCAGGGCGGGCTTGAGCTGAACTGTCTGCAGGCTTGAACGCTGATCGAGGGTTGTGCACGTTCATCTCCCTAGTTTCCTAACCCTAATTCATTCGTGAGACATTTTCTTTTTAGTTACTATTAGGTCCTTACCTATGAAATTGGCGTTTTGTATGAAGAATTTCATTAAGACTGTTTCCTCCATACAAACATTTTTGTTTTTTTTTTGGGAACGGCAAATGCAAATTTAGCATAACTTTGTGTGTATTATCGGATAACGTTAAGTTAAATATGGGCAGTGTTAACTTTTAAAAGTAACCGCTTTATAAAAGTTTCTGCGAATCTAAGAAATATTATGGGAAGCTCATGAAAAGAGCTGTGTTCAAATTTTTTTTATTATGTGATTATAGCTCAGACATTAAAAATATTTCATGTGAAACCTTGAAAATATATTCTATTTTCCAAATAAAAAACAAATTTGGAAATAGCTCTAGAATCGTAGGAGTTGGTACATTATGATTAACGAAGAAAAAAATTCTCCAATTTCATAGGTAAAGACCTAACATTTTACGCTAGTAATTTTTCTATACCCGCCGTAGGTTGGAAGACCATTTGGCGTGACCAAGCATTGAAATAATGCACATAACTAGGTATCCATGCTCGTATACCCGTGGCCGCGTTCTGCCTTCGTTCCACGTAAAAAATTTCACGTTCGATCGCTAAATTTAGTACCACGTAAGTGTCCAGAAGTAAATTATGGTAACTCGATACGTCTATCCATTAGACATTTTTTTTCTATTTTTATGCACAACTGGTTGGTACTTGACCTCAATCACACCTGATGTTAAGTGAAGATGAGGTCGAATGTGGAAGCGTATTGACCCGGAAACCCCAACACATTTGGGGGACTCGCTATCTTATCTCTGACAACTGGAACACAACAATGCCACTAACATTGTTGCTTGGCGGCAGATACGAATCGGGTTCCAATGTTCATGCCAGTGAAAATATAAATTATACATGTGCTGTGTGTGTGTGTGTGCTCGAAATGAGCTCGAAAGGATTGAGTAATAAGCATATTACCTTCTCAGTCAATAGCTTAACCTGGTTATATCTGTAGGCCGTCAACAGTTTATGCGTAAGATGGTGGTAGCTAGCCAGACGGACATTTAAAATGCCCTACCACCAACCAAACCGAGTACATGAACATGTACCCCGCTGGGGATCGAACCCGCGGCCTCCGAATCGTAAACCCAATGTTGTTTACATTGAGCCACGGAGGCGGTTAAATGGCAGTATAGATGGTATAGCTGGCCAGGCGTACATTTATAAAAGCCCTAAAAATCAAACCGAACACTAAACATGTAGGTACCCAGCTGAGAATCCGCGACTGCCGTTTTGTAAAGTTATTGAACCTGTTAAAACTCTGACTATAGGCCTCATAAAAAAGCTCAAGGTCACACCATGAACATTGTCATTTTGCGTCATCAAACTGTGGTCATCAAATACCTATTAATAATAATCACCTAGAACTAGAAGTGAACCAAAGAACAGGGATGCCGTTGACTAGACTCTGAAACGTGATTTCTGTCTGTGTCGAGAACAGGGATGCCGATGACTTAGACTCTGAAACGTGATTTCTGTCTGTGTGAAGAACAGGGATGCCGATGAGTTAGACTCTGAAACGTGGTTTCTGACTGTGTCCCTCATAATGCAATAGCTCAAGTAAACACACCTAGCGATAGAGAGGGCGGTGTTCGATACTACGAGATCCAAGCAGGAAGGAAGAAATCCGTAAAGGATCGGGGTAGCATAGATAGCGAGAAGGGCTGAAAGCCATTGGGGCATAATAGTTCTGGACTGGACGTCTGACGTCCACAAGGTGAACGGATGAATTGTAAGTCACTGGATGCAAGCCACATCCAAACGTTAGCTATGAAAACCTATGGGGGTGTTTGGCAGCGGACGTCTTGCGGGTAAGATGATGATGATGTGTGTTTTGAAAGCAATTTCTTTGTTTGTATACACTTATATTTAACCTAGGTGGCCCAGTGGAGGAGACACAGTCTTCCAATTTGGGAGCTCCTGGTTCGATCCCCAGGCAGGCCATGATGTACCAATTAGTTTTTAAATTTAATTTCTTATGTGCATTTATCAGACTGTTATTAAACGGTGAAGGAAAACATCGTGAGGAAACCTACATGCCTGAGAAATTAAATAAAAATCGAAGGCATGTGAAGTCCCCAACTTTCTCTGGGCCAACGTAGCGGACTGTGGCCTATATCCTTGCAGTGGGATATTTACGGACTGATGAGATGAATACTGTACAAAATCAAAAAAGCAAAATCAAAAAATGCTTTATTTTGTAGGTGCACAGGGTATACTTAAAATAGTCAGATTTTACATTTTTTAAGCTACTGCTTGTTCAAAATCCAATATTCGATACAACCGCACAGCCAAGTACAATATTGTACAACATGAAAAGAATGAAAGAAAACAGTTATGGAATACACAGGTTACATTTTAAACTATTGCTGAAAAACATTGTCCAAGTCAGAGGACCAGCAACATTTAAATTCATAATAAACTCATTAATACTAGTTTTCAAATAACCGGTCTGTAAGCTCTTGGCGTCTCCAGCGTAATCTCTTCCACCAATAGTTATAGTAAAAAGTTTCCAAACCACGGCCAACTCCCCTCGAGGACCGGCTGAAGAATGCGGACCAACTCCGCGGAGGGTGCCTTTAATAAGCTTAATTTGCAAAAGTCACGACAAAAAGATACACTCCTGCTAATAGAACTTTGTCAAAGGGACAGTCTCCGGGTGAAGTTGGCGAGGGTAGGAGCAAGGGTTTGATGACGTAACGCCTTTGTTTAGGATATATTAATTTCATTAAGGACGGGTTTTGAGGATTCCCTTTTGTGTAATTGTTTGGCACTTACTTAAGCACTTCAGTCGACTTTAGGCTGAAGGCGATTGAAGGCTGAAGTTGACGGTATATTTTAATTTGAATTCCAACCAATAGGAACTCCTCGGTATTAGTGACGCTGCTAGCCAGGTTTATGGTGGCGTTTATTTTTATATCCAATCAGTCTGAGGGTTTACGATATCTGCTGCTCTTCGAACATTGCATTGAAATGGTATGATATTTGTATTGGTCCCAATGGGCTGATGTTTAGACTGGAATGGAGACTAATGAACCGATTGCTTCGCAATTAACGAATAATCGCGCGTAATACTCCCGGAGCGATAATATGTGCCGCAGTGCTGTTGTTGGATCATTCAAATAGTACACGACTGACTGTAGATCTCCAACTTCAATGGGTAATTTATTTTTCATCGTATCTATTCGAAAAACGATGATTGATTCCCCAATAATGCGCCCAAAGTAGGTCATTTCTCCAAAAGTCTTTAGAACAGGGAATAAAAGATTAATTTGGAACATGGACCATGATTAATGTTTCTAACATGGATTTTTTTATATAAATTAAAAACCTTTATTGATTTACGGCCATTTGGTGGTACATATCGTTGGATTAAATTATAATTTGAGGCTTAGGCTAAGTTTAAACATTTTTCTAAATGGTTTCACTGACACTCAAACTAGAAATAAATACACATGTAGATCCTTGACACGATTCTACCAAAGAGATCGAACTAAAATATTGTATGAAATAAGCAATGGCTGCCGGCCGCCATCCGCTGCTCAAGAAAGCGCGCGAACTACGCACGGAATTTGTTCAATTTTAACATTAAATAGTTTGTAATAATAATAACTAACATATTTACATAATAAGCGTTTCTTTGTTTTTCTCATAGAGGAAGATGAAAGTAGCATGTGCGCAAAATTTTTTTTTACTTCGGGCGATGTGGGAAAATTGAATCCTTCGTTCAGCTCTGGATTCAAAATAGCGCCCTCGCCGTAAAAATATAATCTAACAATATAATCTAATAACTTTTTTTATGCACAACGGGTTGGTACTTGACCTCAATTACAACTGAAGATAAGGTCGAAGGGGGAAGCCTACTGACCCGGAAACCCCAACACATTTGGGGGACTGGCTATCTTATCTCTGACAACCGGAACACAACAATGCTATTAACATTGCTATTTGGCGGCTGATTTAGATAAGATGGTGGTAGCTTGCCAGGCGGACACTAAAAATGCCCTAGCACCAACTAAACCGAGTACTTAAACATATACCTCCGAATCGTAAACCCAATGTTGTTTACATTGAGCTACGGAGGAATAATATAATGTACCATAATGGTATATAGCATGGTATACCGAATTACACTTGTCGCCAAAACAGATTCGCTGAATGCCGAGGTCATAGCGGAGTTTGTTTTCTTAGGACGTCCACTCACAAGGTGGACAGGCGACCTGCTGAAAGTTCTCTCGATGCAGGCCGCTACCAATCGGTCGCTCAGAAAATGTATAAAGCAGGCCTATGTTCAGCAGTTAACGTACTGTGGCTGATATAATATTTAAATGGTACCTCTTCCTTTGTGGTGAGATAATAAATATTTATCATTATCATAGACTTGAAAGCATCATCATCAGCCCGTAAACATCCCACTGCAGGGATATAGGCCTTCCCTATATGAGGTAGCATGGGCCATAGTCCACCACGCTGGTCCAATGCGGTTTGGGTACTTTGAATTTTTATTTTTCAGGCATGCAGGTTTCCTCGCGTGGTGTCCTTCACCGTTTAAATTTAAAAACTCATTGATATATTGGCCTGCCAGGGAATCGAACCCGGACCTCCTACACTGGGAGACCACGTCTTAACCGCTGAAACCGGCGGCCGGCGCGATTGAAAGAATCATCTGCTATCAACGGATAGTTCATCTGAACGGGAGAGAAAAATGCAATTCACATTTATACAAGCAGCATTCACCAGCTTAATTTTCTTATTAATATTGATATGACTATTCTTGTAAATTTCCACAATGCCCCCGTATATCACCGTGAACAGCGACATAAACAAAATATATGACTCTGGAAGGAACACCAAACGATATTCGCGACCTAGATCACGTCTAGATAAACCATAAGGGATGTAGTTCGGCTCCAGAATGATAAAATGTTTGAAACTGAATGTATACAGTGATATAGGAGGGATAACAACTCATTTTGTTAACAATAGGGGTTTGAACGATAGGGGTTCTAAATTGGGCATTTATTGTAGTGATATATTAATAAAGTGCCGTCTATCATTAAATTGATTGGTAAAGCATCTTATATCCTCCATTTACTTTATGAATGATTACCTACAAGTGTAATTCCGTAAAGTGGTATTCGTTTTAAGTAACGTCTGGCAGGGTCAGTCCTTGGATGGGTGATCTCTAGTAGCATTTTGATTTATAGTGTTTTCCTGTTTTGTGCTGTGTGGTTTCGGCACATGAAAAGAATATAACAGTCTCTTCCCGTGGGTGTTTCACCTTCTGTCACGTGTGCATTTCTGTATATTACTAAAGGAGAAATGGACGTTGTTTCAAGCTTCAAAACTTTTAATGTTTTTAACACCCACATGCTAATGTTCGGGATATCTCTGACCAACCCATTTAGGATAAAGGTCGTGAGGTTATGAATGTTTCCTTCTTTGTTTTCAGATGTAAGAAGAAACGGGTTGGTCTTACTTTACTCTGCCGGGAATCACAATGTGGTTGCTATTTTATTCAATTGTTTTTACCTTTAGATTCATCGTCATTTTCTTACCCTAGTTTTAGTACTATATTAATTCTGTGCCCGAGTCCCAATGTGTTTGGGGTCGGCGGAGTACGCCTTTTTCTTCCTTTCTCCTTTATCTGCCGTTACCTCATCATTCACGCCCTTTTCGTTCATAATATCATTCCTCACAGAACAATCCATCTTTTCCGTTTCTTCCTTTCCATTCACCGACATCCATATTCATTACTCTCTTAATAATATGCGTTTCATCCCTCCTCATAACATGTCCATGCCAAGCCAAACGGCTTCCTTCCAACTTCTGTCACGGCTGCCACTTCTAAACTCCCTCTTACATATTTATCCTTATTTTATCCATCCATCTCAACATTCTCATCTACGCTGCATGCAATTTTCTTTCATCCGTCATCATCATGACCCAACACTCCGGTCCATACGACAGGTCTTATTACGGATTTATAAAATTTGCCCTTTAACCTGATTTACCGATTGTCAATACAAAATTTCATTTCGATAAGCGTACTTCCTGTTTGTGTAGAAATTCGGACTTACAGAATTAGCACAGTTTCTTCGTGTAACACCAACATTCCCCTGTATCACATGGCTTTGGCAAGTCACTAACCTACATATATGCAATTATATTCTCCTAGCCCCAACCTAACCTGATCCACCACGCTCCCCCGATCTACAACAATATATTGGTCCCAAAAGATACCGTCTCCATTTGCTAAGGACCTTGTTATGCTGGCGAGTCTCATCCACCGACTCATTGAGATTTAGACGGCTATCGTGTTTTATTAAGTTAAGGCTCTAAATACAGCAGTTAGGGTTGTAACTCGTTTGTGGGGCTCAACAAATTGATCATCACTGAGTACGCTCGTACAGGGATGAGAGCATTGATACGTATCGAAATATGTAATGAAACAATTTTGCCGCCAAAATGTCCTATACGCCAATTTTACGATGGATTAAGACAGTAACTACTGCAGTATTTTTCAATGACACAGCTAGATTCTTACTGGGAGAAGATATGGGTCACAATCCCCCACGCGGGCCCTGCGCGAATTGCTGGATTTGTTGACACAAAACTGCCAAACACTGACATGTTTTTAAACCGACACCCTGTAAACAAGTGGCCCCGTCTTTTTAACCGAAGCAATAAATCATCATCATCATATCATCCGAAAGACGTCCACTGCTAGACAAAGGCCTCCCCCAAAGATATCCACAACGATCGCTCCTGCGCTAAATAATATAAATAAATAAGGGAATATATAACTAGGGGAAGAATGGTCTAACTAACTAATATTGACGACCGGTTGGTGTAGTGGATAGTGACCCTGTCAACGAAACCAACGGTTGCGGGTTCGAATCCCGCGACGGGTAAATGTTTGTGTGATGAATACGAACATTTATTCCGGAGTCATGGATGTTTATATAAATATTTATGTATGTTTATCCGTTATCTAGTATCCATAGTACAAGCTTTGCTTAGTTTGGGACTAGATGATGGGTGTAAGTGTCCGAAATATTTATTATTATTATAATGGGGCTGACACGTGTCCAAATGTGGACATAGAAAAAAAAACAGATTAAAAAAAACCTGCGATATTTGTGTACGGATTTCAAAAAGTCTTTATTTGTTTGATATGGTTTATCGCCCTGGTGGTCCCATATGAATTTTGTTATTATCTTATGATAATGCACCGGAACTAGAGTTTGTTTAGTTAATAGTTTAGTAAATTGTTTTTTTTGGTATTGGTATTAATTGGTAAGTTTATTAACATACTAAATTATCAACCATATGGATTTCAGATCAGATTCTATCACACGTGGATACAAAACAAGAAAATGAGGAAATAATTAAACGCCTATATTTTTTTTTTTTTTTTTATGCACAACGGATTGGTACTTGACCTCAATCACACCTGATGTTAAGTGAAGATGAGGTCGAAGGTGGAAGCGTACTGACCCGGAAACCCCAACACATTTGGGGGACTGGCTATCTTATCTCTGAGAACCGGAACACAACAATGCTATTTACATTGCTGCTTGGCGGCAGATTTAGATAAGATGGTGGTAGCTAGCCAGGCGGACAATTACTACCACCAACCAAACCGAGTACTTAAACATGTACCCCGCTGGGGATCGAACCCAATGTTGTTTACATTGAGCCATGGAGGCGGTTAAACGATTTACTGGAGAAGACAACCTTATTCAGTAACAACGTGATCTCATAACATCCGCAATGTGATATCCGAACTGTGTCACCCCTACCGCAAGCTCGCCGCTACAGTGGGAGCTGTATTTTGGCTTGAAGCTCGGAAATCACACTATTTATATGAGTATTATTGCTCACTGCTCCGTACGCGGGAGAGGCGCTTAATGGGATCCTCCGAACATATTGTGTAGTCCTAGGTTTACCTCCGGCTCATCTCGCGGTATAAGTGGGATGATCAAAGAACTGCGCTATGAATAGATTTGGGCTCGTTCCGTTGTAGCTAAATATTTGTAGTCATCACTGGGTTTTGATTACAAATGTGGACAAGTCATGTATGTTTAGCCAAATATCAATTGTTGAATCCTCAAAATTTGGATACACAACCAACTTCGGTAATTCCGAAGGTGTATCATTAAATCTTATATTGGGACCATCATGTCAAAGTCAAGGTCAAAGTAAGAAATGCTTTATTTTGTAGGTACACAGAGTACACTTAAAATAGTCAATTTTACATTTTCTAAGTTACTGTTTGTTCAAAATGCAATTTTTCCCTGAGAAGAACAAGCAAAAAAGCCTTTTAAAATCATGCTTCGATTTTACATAAAGGTTTTTATATTTCATTATTAATTGTGAAATAGCCTGGCATTTATTGAGAGGAAGGTTTTGTATATCAACTGGAATCTTATTGAAAAAGCGTATACATAACCCTTTGTATGAATTACTGACTTTGCGGAGGCGACGCAAGTGACCTGCCAGTTTATCTTTATTTCTTGTATTGATATCATGTTTATCACTATTTTTCCTAAATGATGTTATATTTTTTTGACATACATTAGATTTTCAAAAATGTGCTGTGACGAAAAGGATAGCATGTTATATGTACACTTTAAACCTATCTCTAAGTGACACTGCAGGTCTCAATTGATAAATTGCGCGAACGGCTCGTTTGGGTGGTGTATGTGTTGTAGGCAGATGGTAAAATTATCATTTTAATTGAATGCCTAGGTGGATCATGTTGTATCAGATACAACACTATAGTTTTTATTTTCTCTCACAAAAATATACATATCTAGCTCGTAGGTGCTTAATCTATGAGATATACAAAACATAGTTTATGTGAGAGACTGGTGCGCGTACTGGTAAACCTGTGTGACAGATCACCAGCCTCTCGCCCTCTGGAGTCTGGATGTGGACATACTTGATTAGTGTGTGTGTATGAGTGGTAGCGTGTAGATGTGTGTGTGTATCATGTATTCTTGAAACTGCGCTGCCCAGAGGGGATATTTAGTATCCCAAGGACCTAACTAACTCTCTATGAGCAACACAGTTTTCTATAAAAGCGAAAATGTTTGCCATACATAACGATCCCGGGTACTCAATGGAATGGCTATAATCATCTGCCTTTTTGTGTGAAGATGAGGTCGATGGTGGAAGCGTACTGACCCAACACATTTGGGGAACTGGCTATCTTATCTCTGACAACCGGAACACAATACTATTACCATTGCTGCTTGGCGGCAGATTTAGATAAGATGCCAGGCGGACATTTAAAATGCCTTACCACCAACCAAACCAATATAGTTGATAAGGCCACGGGAACTAGAGACTTTCTAGAACATTTGCTGCTTATAACGATATATCCTTTCAAACAAAGATAAAAATCGATTTACAGATGTCGTAGATATTGTGGTAAATACATAAATAAAACCGGGCAAGTGCAAATCTGTCCTGCACACCGAGGGTTCCGTACAAACTCATATCCAGGATGTTCGTCGTCACGGGACTCGAGTCACGAAATGTAATTTTCTTTATGTGAAGTAACTACAAATTAACGATTTTCCGATTTCTTTCCTTTACTTATGTTGTGAATACTTTACTTCTAAGCGTTCCTGAGAAAAACAAAGACAAACAGACTCCTTTCCATAGTGCGTGACCTTGTACTTTCTCATGAGGTCCACAGTGAGAGACCACGTTTCAGTGTCATACGT
Organism: Oegoconia quadripuncta; assembly: GCA_949316235.1. NCBI lineage: Eukaryota > Metazoa > Arthropoda > Insecta > Lepidoptera > Autostichidae > Oegoconia > Oegoconia quadripuncta. The sequence continues at coordinate 22,345,269 of OX438754.1, forward strand.
CATCACTGGTATCACACATTGATAATACATATCCTTAGAAATAGCTCCACCATCTTTGCATGGATTATAATCCTGCAAGGTAACAAAATGGTTGCTTAAATTTATACAGTGTTATCGTTATCGTGAACATTAATCTCTATCCGATTAGTTTGACAATCGATTATACTTGTCCCGTTGTCGATGTTTATTAACATACACGATACAGCGCGAGATAACAGATCTCCCAATCAAATTCCAATTTGGTACCTATTAGGTATTCTGTTGTGTCGTGGTGTGATTGGACAGCCGCGGCCATTGTCGGATGTTGTCGGTGCGACGAGTGTTGTCCGTTGTAGCGATTAGGTACGATGCTATCGCTGGTGATCGTGATCGCTACGTTCGGATGCGGGTGTCACCGGAACAGGGTACAGGTGAATGCGGAATTGTAAATTTAAATGTTGAATTAAATTTGCGATACGAGTTGATTTCGTTGTAAAAAATGAGTAGGGGATTATCGTTAGAAATCGAAGAATATTTGTATTTCCTGACTGAACCCTAATGCGTAGGCTCATGTTGTAGGTGTATTTTTAGGTTACTTGGAGACGTACTTATAAGGGATTATTTGAATTGTCACTCCTAAAAATATCAAATAGGGAAAAAATACTTCGAAGTTTATTACAGCGAGAATTGGTGGATTTGAATGGCCCGCCAAAAAACGAAATCGACTACGCCACGAGTGTTTCACCTGCATTTCCAACATGTATTCTTCTATATGAATGATTATATCGATAAAGGTATTTGTTTTGCTCGTTCTAGTATCCTAGCCAACATCTAAACAACTTTACCAATAAATTTTCGGTTTCATCTCAGTTACGTTCAAGTAAGAAAAAGTTTCTTTTGTTTCTTTCAGTTCTAGGCTTCCAATCTCGGGGAACTGTGCAATAACCGTCGTCAGACGAAACATTCCCTAATTGACATGTTTATAATTATTTTCCTTTGGTATTGCTTGTAATATTTTGGTTACGATAAATTGCGAACTTGTTTATTCTGATTCATATTTTTTTCTTTTTAGGGTTACGAACGCCATTTTGATAAACAGAACTCTTATAGGATCAATCCGGCTATTTGTCTGTCGGTGTGTCAAGGCCCTTTTTCTAGAAGTCGCTAGAGGCAGTTAGAATTAACATAGAATTAATGTCTGCGGACTCATATCTGTAGTGTAATGCCAATAGCAACGTTAATAGCATTGTTGTGTTCCGGTTGTCAGAGATAAGATATCTAGTCCTCCGAATAAATTACGAAGTACGCTTCCACCTTCGGCCTTATCTTCACTTAACATCAGGTGTGATTGAGGTTAAGTGGTAATCTATTGTGCATAAAAAAATGTGATCTTTCAAAGCGTAATTTCAAACTAAAATTCCACTCATTGACAGCTGATCAAAACATACATGGTCCAGATACTCTACAGGGTTGAAATTTGCCGCGATGTAAGCTCTTGTGGCACAAGTGAAGAAATAAATACGAAAATCATTCATTTCAAAACCCGTGCGGAACTATTACGAGACAAAAAATATTTTCTTTTAATATCATTAGATCCTCAAAGTAGCTATACACATATTTAACTTTGTCGGTTTATAATGGTTGTCGATTGTGATAATTAGGTACGAAATCCGTAAGACACGAGTTACTCACTTTTGACCTTATTTTTATTGATAGGAAATCCAATTTTGATGGGAAGAGATATCGCTCGGAATGAACATTTGCTATACCAGAGAACTGAACTCTGCAAAAGCTTTCGTTTATTCACGCTTTTCCAGTTTTGAAGGAAAATATTGATATCCTTTGCAATAGATTCATGATTAATTCATTTGTATTTGACTGTACAAGTTATCTATAGAGACATAAATTTATTTCCAATTGGTGATGGCAGATAAGGAGCCACTCGTTACCGGCGACAATTTGTCCGGCGGCGTTGTGCGTGGAGCGATCGGGTCCGCCATCGGCGGGCGATGTTTATCTTTTATTGTTAAAACATCGCGTCCTCACGTCTGACAGACAGACTTGTAACATGCGATCTCTATCAAGCCGTATTTCGCTTTTGATATGAAGTTTGGTTATATGGAACCGATGTTAGAGGATGCGCTTAGAATTTCAGAGAGTTTCGTTCTTGGTGTTTTTCAGAGTTATAAGTTATATGTTTCTGCTAAATTTGTACTTGTAATGGAGTATATTGTTTTAGGTAAATATTTGTTTATATATCAAAATGCTGTAATGTTGCCAGTTTATAGGACACCCTTCCATCACGTTACGGATCACGATCTCGTTTTGTACCTTAGAGCGTGTTCGTTCATGTCTATTTTCGTGTTCTTTTCATTTACACTTGTTCTTATTACTCCTTGTTATAATTAAGTTACCTTTATATGAAAAGTTGTTTATGTTTATCAAATGTCTAGACTACGTTACATACAACCATACGTTACTTACCGTCGCTGGCGATATTTAAAGAGTATTACTTATCACTTTGATGTTACAAAATTAATTTTATATATTCATTTACGTATATAATATTGTGTATCTTGTGCAAGACCATCATATAAATTGTTTGATGGTGTTTATTCAACCGTGGTCAAATAACTCTCCTCCATTTTATATAGCTATAGCTACATCAACATTTCCTATACATTGCAAGCTCGCAACCTACTTTATTTTGTATATATATATATATTATTTTTATGTAACATAATATTTATTATTATTCATACTTATTATAAATATTATGATAATACATTGTAGTTTTGTTTTACATCACGCAGCTGTAGCGTATGCTTTAATCTCCTTGGCCATGACTGTCTCAAAGTGATCACCCTAACCGACAAGACCGCCTTCAACTACCTGTATAAATTGTTTCTCTGTATAATTTTCATGCTGTAAATTTTCACATTTTTTTTCTTCTGCTTAAATAGAACTCATTCAACATAATAATCGATCCAATGGAATACATAAAACGTTAACAAACTTCAAAATTATTTGCCGAGCATCTTTGACGACGTCAGTAATGGGAAGTAAACATAAGTGTAAAGGCATTCGGTTAAGTTATTCAAATTGCTTCGTCTGAATAAGAAGCCTCCCTTATCGTTCGTCAACATCGCCTCTCGAGGCAGCCTTGGGAACCGGCGCAGTTGCGTGCCCTATCGCGGTGTCGGACTCCATGTTATTGTTATTATATTATTGTTTGTTTATCAATAGATCAAGTTTATCCTCGTCTCTTGGATCGAAATTATGTACGGGGTAGATTGTAACTTCAGTTTACAAAGTTCTGTTTAGAAAAGTGAGATGATACCATTTTATAAACCAGTCCACCCACTTCAAGATTTCCATAAATATTTTCCAAACATTCTTCGTAAGTTTTACTATCACTTGCACTAAATTGAACTCTGTAAATTATACTTACAGATACATTATGTATTTTCTCATCATTTTTCAAATCAAAGGTATGATCACTTCTCAAACAATATCAAACTCTTGGATTATCTTCGAATACAATAATTTCTATATCATTAGTAATGCAAACATTATGCCCTCCTAAAACTAACACACTGGAGAGGGTCTCTTTAAACAAGCGATTAAACCATTGTATAAATTTCGACGTATTGTAGTAACCCTCGGGTGCAGCCACGTGTGGGGGTGATGCTGTGTACACTGACGTAGATTCCAAGACAAACGTCTCAATTTCCCCGACTCGAGGGTGTTTGCGGAGAGCCCCGCTGTTGTCACTATTCCACCACGACTCGATGCGAAAGAAGACAAGGGTCTCACTTCTACGAAAATTTTTCTTAAAAATTTTCAATATCTCCAAGGACTGTTAATCATTGCAATATAATACAATATTATTGTTGCATGACATTATTATTATTTTTTTTGGTCATGACTCAAATGAGGTCAAGTACTAACCCGTTATGCATAAAAAAAAAATTAATGGTTTACAGGAGCTAATGCTCGTTATGGCAGAGGAAGAATGAAAGTAGAATTAATGCAGTGGAAATGGGATCATTGAGAAGTATGAGTACTTTGAAGATAGAATCAGGAATAGTGTAATTAGGGAGTTATGCATGAAAGAAGACGTAGTGACAAAGATTGAAAAAGGCATGCTGAGATGGTTTGGACAAAAAACAACCTCGAGGTTGGGAAATTGAGAAGTTTTTATTGGAATCTTTGTATCATTGTCAATATTGATCATTGGTTGAATCAAGAGTAATATTTAGTTCGATGCGTTTCGATTCAAACCTTCCAGTCTCTTCGGAGCTTAATTATTTGCACAATTATTTTTTTAACTTATAATTTTTGTTTTGAGCTACATGAAACTTTCTTTTTAACATTTCAAGATTATAGTTTGAACAAAGTCCGCCGTCTTCAAGACAGATGTGCTCCAAAACTTTTGTAACACTAACAACAATATTCGAAACAAAGAGAATCGTTTTAGTAAATTACAAGTATCCAGTGAATTAGTTACAAGCAAGGCTCTCAGGGATCGAATGTTGGAACGTTTACGATCCATTGTTGGATGGCTCAGTCGTGTTTGTTGGGGTGATTAATAACTGTGGGGACGTGTCCCGATGATCCGGTTGATAGAGTTATTGATGAACTGTCCTTTGGAAGTATACTTATTGTTTGTACCAGTTCGTTTTGGGTGACATTCGGTTGCAGAAAATTATAGTCATCAATCATAGGATAATGTCATATTTTTTTTATTTTTTTTTAACCATATATTTATTTATTTTAACATTGGATGTGTAATAATTATAACTTATATTAAAACATAAATAAAAATACCTATATCTTATAGAAAAAATACGCCGTCCAACTCGCTTCCGTGAGGCATAGTACCTAGTACGGTAGCGCTATTGCCCCGCTGAATGCATAAGCTCAGCTGCTGAGCAAAGTAGGCACCAGCTCTCACATCTCCAGAAGCGTGGACCAGTCTAACGGATAAATCCTTTACAAAATGTTTCATGTCAGAAGACCACGGGCCCAAAGTCTCCACTAGCGCCGCAAACTCGTGGTTTATAGAGATTGACGCATATTTACGGCGCTTGTTACTTTGAGCTTGTTCAGCCGCGGTTCCAGCTCTTTGCGCAGTTCCTTGTATATGGGACGTTGCCAAAGTGTCCGCACAAGTTGCGTCCCATACCAAGGTGCGCCCCAAGCACCAGGGTACCGATGTGGCTCCATCGGGTCTTTTCCCGTCGTCCCTGAATAAGCCACTAATGTCATAAATTGTTTAATCTATATATGAAATAGTTATGTGTGTATGTTTTTAATCATTTATATGTATTTCAGTATATTTAAATTATGAAATAAATGTATTAATAAAAAATAAATATTTCGGACAGTTACACCAGTCCAAATTAAGCAGAGCTTGTGCTATGGAAACTAGATAACGATTGAACATACATAAATATTCATATAAACATCCGTGACTCGGGAATAAATGTTCGTATTCATCACACAAACATTTACCCCTCGCGGGATTCGAACCCGCAATGGTCTATATATTATTATAATATTTATATCTAGAATTATTTCTTTATAATTAGTAGTATCGTGCAGCCTACCTGTTTTTCGATCTATACATTTCCCATAGACGTGTGTTCTATGGAGGAGATCACTTTTCGTGATAAGGCCGCCTAATTTTGTTCTATCGTTATCATCAAAAATTATATGTATTGTATTGTATGAAATTATTCGACGCAAATTATTGTTTTAGAGTTCCGTAACTCAAACCGTAACCCTTAAATATAGGTCCACTTTGTTGTTCATCTGACCGTCAAAATCCTTTTTATTCGGAGCAGCTAGAGACATCAAGTTGAAATTAATATCCATTACTTACAAAAGGTCAATGTTATTAACGTTCTGAATAATTTTAAGTTTTTAACTCAAACAAAAAGGTCCCTTTCAAATAAATATTTCATCATAGGTACATTTACTTATTCATAAAAATTTACAAACGCTTTATAAGCCTGTTTTAGTTGAAGTATGTTTTGTCTCTGTCGTTCATAAGGAAATGTGAAATGAAAGAAAGTGACAAAACATACTTTAACTAAAACAGGCTTATAAACCGTTTGTAATTTGATAATTGAATAAGAGGGTTACTTAATAAACTAACTGGTGAGGTCTTTCTCGTTGATCTAGAACCATGAAATTTCGGTTAAAGGTTTCATACTAAAAGTAAACGGAAAAAAAATCGAGAAATCAATTATTTCCATTAGTACTTATGTGGAATTATCAAGTAACATTAATAAATATTTCGGACACTTACGCCATTCATCTAGTCCCAAACTAAGCACAGCTTGTGCTATGGAAACGACATAAAAATAAACATACATAAATATTTATATAAACATCCATGTCTCGGGGATAAGTGTTCGTATTCATCACACAAATATACCCCTTGCGGGGTTCGAAACCGCAACCATTGGTTTCGCTGACAGGGTCAATATCCACTACACCAATCGGTCGTCATTAATTTGTTCAATCAAGTAACAACTTAATAATGTGATTTATATAATTATTTATTTCGTTATTTGTGTTTGTAATTTATAAAAGTTTCTTCTCGGTAATATTATGTACGGAAACCTGAGGTCATGAGAGCATCCATCTGAGGCTCCGTGCGCGTGGAGCTAGTTTACGATCTCGCGCTAAAGTTAGGTGCAGGTTTGCTGAAAGTTTCATCGTAATTCATTTATCCCTTTAACACATATTCTGGACAAACATCTATATATAAATATAGCTTCAATTTTGTTCGCTTTGTGGACAATATACTGACGTGGAAATTGTGCAATCAAGGTCTATCGAAGCTCCACATTCAGTCTACATCTTTAACTCTGCTATCGTTCAATTTGTCATTGCTCTCGAGCAACAATCTTTGAGTTCGAGTCGGTCAGTCGGGTCTGGCAAAAATGTTTTTTGATTGGTATGTTTTAGTTATTTCCATAGTGTTACGGTATCTTGCTGTGGGGAAATGCCGCAGATATAAACACAATCTTTGTTTTATAGAAACGAGCCGTTCGCGCAATTTACCAATTGAGACCTGCAGTGTCTCTTAGAGATAGAATTAAAGAGTATAATATTCTATCCTTTTCACCACAATACATTTATGAAAATCTAATATATGTAAAAAAAAAATATCACCAATCAGGAAAAATAGTGATAAACATGATATCAATACAAGTAATAAAGATAAACTTGCAGGTCACATAAGTCGCATCCACAAAGTCAGTAATTCATTCAAAGGGTTATGTACACGCCTTTTCAATAAAGTTCCTGTTGATATACAAAATCTTCCTTTCAATAAATTTAAGGATACTATAAAACAGAAACTTACTAAGAAAGCATATTATAAAATATCAGATTATTTAGATGATAAACATTCATGGACATAACGAGCTCGTTCGCATAACCAGGCTATTTCAATTTTTTTCAATTTTCAATTTTCAATTTTTTATTTGGGGCAATTTCACAATTAATAATGAAATATTGTGCCTTTTTGCAATATAAAAACATTTTTTTTAAAGAGCAACCTCTCGAGTTTCTTGCTTGTTCTTCTCAGGGGAAAATTGCCTTTTGAACAAGCAGCAGCTTTAAAAATGTAAAATCTGACTAATGTACCCTGTGTACCTACAAAATAAAGCAGTTTTTATTTGATTTGATATCTGACGGCCAATACAATATGACTACTTATGTAAAATATTATCTACCCACTTTATTTGAATATGCGAAGGTATTTCTGTGACTCCAAGCTTCAGTGGGGACCACATTTAGAATCTTTAGGACGTAGATTGAGTTCCGCAGCATATGCCGTCTGGAAGATTAGACAGCTAACAGATGTGGCTACTGCAAGATTAGTTTACTTTAGTTACTTCCACAGTATCATGTTATATGGTATTTTGCTTTGGGGACGAGCAGCTGATACTGAAAATATTTTTATTTCGCAAAAGAGGGCAGTCCGCGCAATATATAATCTGCGTCGATATGACTCTCTTCGGGACAGGGTCAAAGAAATTAATATTTTAGCTGTTCCTTTAAAATTTATTTACGATAATATTATGTACTACGTACGAAAAAATATACATACAATAATACATCATTTATGGGACACTGTATACGCTTTTATAACCTTATACCTGAGAATATCATTAATCTAAATGAAAAACAATTTAAAAACCATGTCAAAACAACATTAACAAAAAAGGTTATTACAAAATTAGTGACTACTGTCGTATACTGGCCACCTCTCGATACTCATCCCTCTGACGTTTGTGACATCTATCTTCATATTTTCTTATTACTGTAAATATACCTATTATTCATAGAAAATGTGTATTTAATAAATTGGCCTGAATGACAAAAACGCTTGGTATACTCCGCCCAGCTCCCAAAAATTACAAAATTATATTAGTTGTATACTTTTATATATATATAAAAAAAGAAAAGAAAATGATCCTGTGGGTTTCTTGCGCCGTTTCTTTTCCCACAGATGATTTCCCTTTCCGAAGCGGTGGTAGCTTGGACATACTGACTGACCGAAAAATGCTTAGCCCTATTTTTATTTCCAATAGATTTAAATTGACATTCAACAAATGATATCATGTATCTTACGTTGAAATAAAATGCTTTGAGTTTGAGTCCTAATATAAATCCGCATAACAGACTTGGCATAACGCAAATGCGCATAATATTAAATCCGCCTAATAATACAATCACATAATACAAAAACTGCATAATAATAAAACTACATAATATAAATGTGTATATCATTATCTAGTATAACTTTAATATTTATAAAATCAATTTACATAACATATTACCGAGTACCCATACATAGTTATTTAAGGCTGTATAAAACTTGCTCATCATATTGTGGCGAGCGAGCAAGATGGGTCGGAGCACCCCGACACTGTTGGTTAGCTTCGCTTCGCTCCCGCCTTAACCTTCGATGTTAGGTTGAACGTCGTCTCTCACAATTTATTTCGAATTTTTCATGAGTATGAAAATTACATTATACTTATTAAATTTATGCTTTCTTATTGTTATGAATATTCATATTATGCACATTAAGATTATGCGGTTTTAAAATTATGCGAATTATGCTATGTATTTAATGTATGCGTTTTAATATAGACCCATTGCAGTCACATCGAGACCACCCTGAGCTGACCTTTACCAAGTTCCACATTATGCCTCAGAGGGTTCCCTCATTTAGTTCATCCTAAGTAATAAATTTTAGGGTAAGATAACGTTGAGTATGTTTATCATAACACTAGTGAGATATAGAGACATATCCGAACATGTCCGGGAAGGTCCGGATGTTTTAGCAACAGATGCTTCGGATGTCGTCGAGTTTATTACTTCGTCGGGTAATTTGTCATAGGACGCGTTGATGGCCCTTATTTAGCGCGGCCTGCGTCTGTAGCGGGGGATTTATGGGAGGGACAAAGGGATAAGTTGAGGAAGTTAGTGTTAGGGGGTACAAATGACTCGCGTTACAACTACGTCTAATTTATTAAATAAATATTTCGGACTCTCACCAATCATCTAGGCCCAAAACTGTGCATACTAGATTATACTAAATATTGGGTCTAACCTATGAAATTGGAGATTTTTTTCTTCGTTAATCATATGTACCAATTCCTGCGATTTTCAAAGCTATATCCAAATTTGTTTTTTATTTGGAAAATGGAATATTATTTCAAGGTTTCACATGAAATATTTTTTATTTTCTGGGCTAAATCACATAATAAAAAAAATTTGAACAGAGCTCTTTTCATGTGCTTCCTATAATCATTTCTTAGATTCGCTGAAACTTTCATAAAGCGGTTACTTTTAAAAATTAACGATGTCTATACTTAACTTAATGTTATCCGATAATATACACAAAGTTTAGCTAAAATAGCTAAAAAAAATCAAAAATGTTTGTATGGAGAAAACAGTCTTAATGAAATTCTTCATACAAAACGCCAATTTCATAGGTAATATTTATATAAACATCTATGACTCGAGAATTCTCTGCCCGGGATTCGAATCCGTAACCGTTGGTTTCGCTGACAGCACTATCCACTACACCAATCGGTCGTCTAGTCACAATATTTTTTAGTCTTATTTTAGTCGTGTGTTATGTGTCTCTAGTGTTTCTCGATAATAAATAAATATCCTTGGACATTCACACAATACCATCTTGTTCCACACTAAGCAACAAATACATTATTTTTTGTAAATAGACATAGTAAATAAATACATATATAAATGAAAAACATCCATAACTCGGGTACCACATGTACGTATTCATCATACAAACATATGCACCTAGCGGGATTCGAACCCGCAACCTTTTGGTATAGCGGTCAGAGTTGCTAACCACTACACCAAACAGGTCGTCATAAGGGCGTGATCCGATTTTAGTGTGGTGTTTTTGCAGCCTAAATGAAGGGTCAGGTTAGGTTTGATGAAATAGTTAAAGCCGTCTCGAAGATATTTAGCACTTAACACAGTTTTTTGATATATTTCTTATAGTCTTTTGGGGTTGCAATATATTTTTTTTATGAAATTATACTCGGGCCTAGAGCCGGGTCGATTTTGATTATATGGATGTTAGAATCATATGTTTTCTCGATAGTTTTGCAAAATTTTCAGACAATAGTACCTTCGTATGCTTTCACTAAAGGTTGGTAGTAAGTTTGTGACGTACTAATTAGTATAGCGTCTACAGTGAAGTAAAATACATTAATAATTTATCATAAATATGCTACATTACATTATTTATCAATGGTCACTAGGATGTTATCCTTGACTTAAAGTAATAGAAAAGAAAGCAATTCTAGATTTCAATTGGAGATTGAAAACACTACAACAGACTATAAATATGAAGCGCGTCTCCTACAAGAGCTATTAAAACGTATATTTTTATATCCAATAGTCTGGGCCCGGCACAAAAGCAATAAACGATCGCCCGCTAACTCCCAATGAGCAGCGCCATCAATAAAACTGTTCGAATCATCTTTTTTCCCCATTTAAAACTTCATAATAAATTGCGGAGCGGGCATCGGCAAGAAAAGCCTCACTCTCACATGAATGAGGGAGCTGATAAAAGAAATTCCTCAGAGATCAAACGGGGAAATAAATGGTTGGTAGAACCACCCCTCCCCCTCCAGGGTAACGGGGCGCGGGTGAAATCGGTTGCTAAATCGCGTATTCCACTATCCGAATCGGATTTGCCGTCTTTCTATGTCCTATGACATTTGTTGTTGCTACCAGTCACTTGATCTTATTATCGTATTCGATAGGCTACTTATTTCACTGCGATTTTGCTATCATAGTGTTTTATAATTTATTTATATCTTTAACACTTCCCTCGTGGAGTCTTGTTCCTATGCCGGTCGTTAGGAAAGTTTGAAATTATCTCCAATATACCTGGCGTACCCACATTAACTTTCACAATTTCATAATTATAAGTAAAGTATACTTCAGTGAAATTCGTGAACATATATTTTTTTATGCACAAAGGGTTAGCATTTGACCTCAATCACACCTGATGTTAAGTGAAGATGAGGCCGAAGGTGGCAGCATACTGACCCGGAAACCCAAATATTTGCGAACTGGCATTAACATTGCTGTTTTTCGGCAGATTTAGATAAGATAGTGGTAGCTAGCCAGGCGGACATTTAAAATGCCCTACCAATGCTAAACATGTACCCCGCTGGGGATCGCACCCGCGACCTCAGATTCGTAAACCCTAGGTTATTCACACTGAGCCACGGAGGCCGAGGGTATTTTATACATACATAGATGAAAAGTTACTTAAGAAAATTCATCTACGAAGCAAAAAGGTAGCCTCCATTGAGCTGAACCCAACGCATTAAACCGAGTGCATCTTAAGCACAAACCGTTGAGCAACGATGAAGCTAAAAAGAAAAGAGCTGCCGAAATGAAACCAATTTATGTAGCGGACAGCGAGAATGTAGAGAAACATAAACAGGGTGATATAAATGAAATAGGGGAGCTGTATCTCTTCGTACAGCTGAGTGAGTGCGAACAAAGTGCGCCGCGTGTCCGACGCGATACGAAGCGTCCGACGTACTGGATGCGACTCGACGCACCTAATACTCCCTTACGAGCTTATCTAGATTAATTTTCTTTTTAATTCCCTTTCAGCATCCATTCTAGCTGACGCGAGTATAACGCTTTTATGAGTACAAGCTTCTGTAAATGCTGGTTTTGTGACGTTGATAGTAGAATTTTCGACTTTTCAAGAATTTCGAGTGATGAATAGTATTACTTGACAAAAAGTCTTGTCTGTTTGTAAACACTTTCTTGTAGAAAAAGACAATACCATAATTTTACATAGATACAGAGTTTGAGTAGGACAATCTTTTACTAAGGCTATTATAAAATTTCTGACTATCTGGATGATAAGCAAGCATGGACATAGACCGCTCGGCAGTGTAATTATACATTATAATATAATTGTAACACAAACTTATTTAAAAGAGCAGCCCTTGAGTTTCTGCTCGTTCTTCTCTGGATAATCAGCTTTGTGAATCAGCAATAATGTCAAAAACTTTAATAATAAGATAAAAAATGTGACGTTTTCAAGTGATAATTTTTATTCTACGAAATATATTTTTTTTTATTTGATTTGATAAGAGTAATGAATCACTACGACTAATACTAAAGTTAGTAAACGGTTGACTGTATGGTTAATGACACGGTAAAGGTTTAGCACAAATTACTATAAAAGTTGGGGAGAGTCCTTTGTATTAACTACATTTTTGGGCATGCTGATAAATTACTTTGCATTTATTCAAATCTCAGATTATAGAAAACTCGTTCCAACATAAAGGTGAGGTTTGCACAATTAGTGAAAATGAAATGGTTGACGTTATGAATTATATTATGATAAATATAGCAATAAATGATTGTCAGATTGGTCTTGCAACAGGTACCAGTTCTTGTCGTTCCACATTATAATTTATAACATGCAGATAATATTCCACTACTTTTTTGGTAATTAGGTATGGAGCAGAAGTCAAGTTAAAGTTACACGCATCACTATTTTTACATGAAGTTTCTTGAATTTAAAGTTCATGATAAAATTTCTGATATTAATATATATTGCGTTCCGGCTATTACCGTTAAGATAGCTCCTCAAATCAGTCGACATTCTGGGTGCGTGTGCTTTTTTTTTTATGCACAACGGGTTGGTACTTGACCTCAATCCTCAATCACACCTGATGTTAAGTGAAGATGAGGTCGAAGGTGGAAGCGTACTGACCCGGAAACCCCAACACATTTGGGGGACTAGCTATCTGGCCGAAGGTGGAAGCTTCTATCTTATCTTCAACAACCGGATACCCCGCTGGGGATCGAACCCGCGACCTCCGAATCGTAAACCCAATGCTGTTTACATTGAGCCACGGAGGTGGCTCTACCTTCGGCCTTCTCTTAGGCATATGTGAGATTAAGATCTTACCTATTTTGCTTAAGGAAAGAGATGGCGATCGGAGCTCGAGACTAATCATGTTGCTGTCCATCATCAGTCTGTTTTAAAATGCCTTGTCGATTTTTAAGATACTTACGGGAAGATATAGGTTAGTTCAACATCATCAACGAACAATTCGCTGTTGGACTTATGTCCAATGGAGAAGGTTAACCTTCTCCATTGGCATTTTCATAGCATTCCATGGAAGGACTTACTCAAATGCGATCGCAGATACGACCGATTGGTGTAGTGGATAATAACCCTGTCAAATTACAAATGTTTGTATGATGAATACGAACATTTATTCCCGAGTCATGTGTGTTTACATAAATCTGTTACCTAGTATCTAATGCACAAGCTTTGCTTATTTTGAACTAGATATTGGAGTAAGTGTAGGAAATATTTATTAATTAATAAGACTTTTACGACACCCACGTGAACGAGGCTTGGGCCTATTCCACTCTGCCAGGTACAACACAGTAATAGTGTATGACCACAAGACAAGAAATAAACGATTGAGGTATCAAATTCCTATGAGCAAACACATGCTCAACATAGGGCTCCGAGAAACAGGAATGTGCAGACTTTGCCTCCTCGCAGAGGAAACACCTGCACATCTGCTGTGTGAATGTGGCCCGCTAATGCGTAAACGTAATATCCACCTGGGCAGCCACTTATTACACCCGGATGAGATAAAAACCATCGGTGCCAGGAAAATTATCCAATTCCTCAAAGAGGCAAACCTGAGCAACGAACTGTAGGTTAGTGGCGATCACAATAGATCGGCAACGGTCGCAGTGATACAGGTCTCCGATGACCTGCAACAGCCACACACACACACAATACAATACATACAATCAAATTCCTAAAACAAATTATTACACTATTAAATAGAAGAGTTATCCCTTACATATTTTCTGAAGTGATCTAAATTACGTTTTGGAGTGATGTTGAATAGCAGCTACAAACAACAAAGATTGTCTACAATACAGTTTAATAATTTTTTTTTTTTAATATGAGAGGGCGGCAAACGAGCATGCGGGTCACCTGATGGAAAGCAATCACCGCCGCCCATGGACACCCGCAACACCAAAAGGGTCACAGATGCGTTGCCGGCCTTTGAGGAAGGTGTCCACCCCAGAATAAGTAGGGCAGCCTGAGCGATGAGGGATTCTCCAGCACTAATTTAATAATGATTTTTAACCAGTTTAATAATGATTACAAATTAAACCGGTCTGTATTCCGTTACAAATTAATTTACCGAAACAAATCTGCTCTCGTGGACTGATCCAGAGCTGCGTTTATAACTTACGCTCGGAGTGCAACTTTTCACTCTAGGGCCGCTTTGATGCTAAACATCATATATGACATACATAACATCAAGTATGACGTTCGGTTGACACAACTCAACTGTTCGTACATCAGAGTATGACGTTCGCTTGACATAATTCAATGGTCACAACCTCCGAGTATGACGTTCGTTTGACACAACTTAACTGTTCAAACATCAGACTATGACGGTCGGTTGACACAACTCAATCGTTCGAACCACGTATGATGAACGCTTGATTGCAACTTTTTAACCATCAAAATCGATGGTTGAAAAACATTTTGACGTTTGTAATGTAATTTATTTATAATACACAATGATTTATTTCCTCGTTTGCAAAACGACGGATTTCCCCATTAGGATTAGATTGCGAACGGTTTAAAAAATGATAAAACGTCTTGATGACTGTGTGTGTTTTAAATGTAAAACCGCCCCCGTGGCTCAATGTAAACAACATAGGGTTTACGAATCGGAGGTCGCGGGTTCGATCCCCAGCGGGGTACATGTTTAGTACTCGGTTTGGTCGGTGGTAGGGCATTTTAAATTTCCGCCTGGCTGGCTACCACCATCTTATCTAAATCTGCCGTCAAACAGCAATGTTAATAGCATTGTTGTGTTCCGGTTGTCAGAGATAAGTTAGCCAGTTCCCCAAATATTTGGGTTTCCGGGTCAGTACGCTTCCACCTTCGGCCTCACCTTCACTTAACATCAGGTGTGATTGAGGTCAAGTGCTAACCCGTTGTGCATAAAAAAATGACTAAATTTGAGTTTGCATAGACTGGGGCGTTTCGGTTGAGTTGGAGAATAACTAAACCATCACATCTCGAGCTTGTGAACGCACCCTTAGCTGTTATTAACTGGCCTATTACCTTACAAGGTACAGTGATTTGAAAGTTAGATCCATTGTGGGTGTGGCTTAACTTTACTTGGATGGATTCCCTTTTTAATCAAACTGTAATAAATAAAATGTGCCCAAAATAATTTTCATCGTCATAGATTCTTGAGCTCGTCTCTCTCATTTTAGATTTTTGGGTTTACTGTTTTTTTTTTTTAATTATTGTCTATCAGCCCTACTATTCACAAAGGCTATTATAGACTTTACATCTCGGATATTACACTTTTAAAGGGTTCGTTATCAGATTATAATTGCTTGTGAGAACAACTCAAACAGTTTAAGCTCCCACCCGGAGCGGCCCCGTGTAATTGTTGCCGAGATAACGGCAAGTTTGCGAGTTAGTAAGGCCCTTTTGTGACCCAGCGTCACCTTCTTTGGGTGGACTTTGGGAAGTTTTGATAGTAACGGAATATAAGCGAATAGTGACGAAACTTTATATCACGTTTCAGACAGTTGTCGATCGTTGGTTTACGACTGATGTGGAGAGTTTGCAACCGACACAGATTAGCAACGTGTCGCGCTATTCTTTCTTAGAGCCAACAACCGCCTCCGTGGTTCAATGTAAACAACATAGGGTTTACGATTCGGAGGTCACGGCTTCGATCCCCAGCGGGGCGCATGTTTAGTACTCGGTTTGGCTGGTGGTAGGGCATTTTAAATATCCGCCTGGCTGGCTACCACCATCTTATCTAAATCTGCGGCCAAACAGCAATGTTTAGCATTGTTGCGTTCCAGTTGTCGATGATAAGATAGAAGCTTCCACCTTCGGCCTCAACTTCACTTAACATCAGGTGTAATTGAGGTCAAATCGAACCCGTTGTGTTTAAAAAATAAATGTTTCTGTGCTTCGAAGAGTATAATATACAATTGATTTCAGTTGTTGTCAATTGAATGCACTCGTCAAGACATGTCGGTAGCCTACAGAGTACTATAATTCTGTGCTAGACTTTTTTTTTTATATGATTTTTTTATATAGAGGCAAACGAGCATGCGGGTCACCTGATGGAAAGCAATCACCGCCGCCCATGGACACCCGCAACACCAAAAGGGGCACAGATGCGTTGCCGGCCTTTGAGGAAGGTGTAGGCTCGTTTCTTGAAGGTTCCAATGTCGTACTCGTTCGGGAATACCGCTGCCGGAAGTCCGTTCCACAGGGTGGTCGTACGTGGTAAGAAGTTTCTTGAGAAACGTACAGTGGTAGACTTCCACTCATCCAGGTGATGTGGATGGAAATTTAATTTTCGGCGAGAAGTGTATCGGTTAAATTGAGCAGCGGGTATTAGCTCGAACAGTTCTTCAGAACACTCCCCATGAAATATGCGATAGAGAATGCAGAGGGACGCGACGTCTCTTCGCAACGCCAGGTGATCCAGTCGGTCAGTGAGACTCTCTTGGCCGAACTTGAAAAGACTTGCCAAGAAGCTTAATAATCATCTTGAGACAGGTCTGTGTCCAAGTAGACTAGTGAAGACGATGGCGATGAGTCATAACCTATATCCCTGAGATCACAAACCTACATTTGCTGTAATAGATCCTTAAATGCGGCTTTAATGTTAGCTTTATTTTGTTAATCATTTCTATATCACTTACCTAGTTTCGTACACTTCTTAATTCTTTGTTTTTATGCACAACGGGTTGGTACTTGACCTCAATCACACCTGATGTTAAGTGGAGATGAGGTCGAAGGTGGAACCGTCCTGACCCGGAAACCCCAACACATTTGGGGGACTGGCTATCATATATCAATCAATCAATCAATCAAGTACACTTTATTGCACATAATTCTAAAATACACTTCTTAAATATAGCTTCAAAAAAAAAATTCTACAACCAGGCGGTCTTATCGTTATTAAGCCATTTCTACCAGACAACCTTTGGGTTATATCTTATCATAATTTAGGACTAAAAAACAAATACGGGAACACACATAATAATATGTTATTCATCACATCAGTCTCAAGACGTGCACTGCTGAACATAGGCGTCTCCCATAGAATTCCAGAGTGACCGGTTGGAAGCGGTCTGCATCCAGAGACTTCTTGTGACCTATATCAGGTCGTTGGTCCACCTTGTGAATTGACGTTCTACGTTGGGCTTGCCGGTACGTGGTCTCCACTCGAGAACTTCAATGCCCCACCGGCCATCAGTTTTTCGAGCTATGTGCCCTGCCCACTCTCACTTCAACTTACTTATCCGCTGCTCTATAGTGACCTTCGTTCGCCTACGAATTTCTTTATTCCTGATTCGATCCCATAGTGAAACGTCGAGCATCGCCCTCTCCGTCCATTGCGTGACTTTGAGCTTTCATGTGAAGTCAAAATCAAAATCAAAAAATGCTTTATTTTGTAGGTACACAGGGTACACTTAAAATAGTCAGATTTTACATTTTTAAAGCTACTGCTTGTTCAAAAGGCAATTTTCCCCTGAGAAGAACAAGCAAGAAACTCGAGAGGTCGCTCTTTTTAAAAAAAGGTTTTTATATTACAAAATTATTATTTTATATTATAATATTTCATTATTAATTGTGAAATAGCCTGGTTATGCGAACGGGCTGGTTATGTCCATGATTGTTTATCATCTAAATAATCTGATATTTTATAATATGCTTTCTTAATAAGTTTCTGTTTTACAGTATCTTTAAATTTATTGAAAGGAAGATTTTGTATATCAACAGGAACTTTATTGAAAAAGCGTATACATAACCCTTTGAATGAATTACTGACTTTGTGGAGGCGACTTATGTGACCTGCAAGTTTATCTTTATTTCTTGTATTGACATCATGTTTATCACTATTTTTCCTAAATGATGCTATTGCTGCTTGATACTAAGCCCATAGGGAGAACGTTTCAGTGCCATAAATTATCACTGGCGACACACATTGATTAAAGACTTTCGTCTTCAAGCACTGAGGTATTTTGGACGAGAAGACTGTAGGTACTACAATAGATATGTATTTTTATGCACAACGGGTTCGTACTTGACCTCAATCACACGTGATGTTATGTGAAGATGAGGTCGAAGGTGGAAGCGTACTGACCCGGAAACCCCAACACACTTGGGGGACTGGCTATCTTATCTCTGACAACCGGAACACAACAATGCTCTTAACATTGCTGCTTGGCGGCAGATTTTACATGTACCCCGCTGGGGATCGAACCCGCGACGTAAACCCAATATTGTTTACATTGAGCCACGGAGGCGGTTAAAAATATACTTACTAACATAATTAGATACATAAATACATATACAATACATAATATACCTATTCAGCGTTGATTATAACGTTGAAATTTGGTCTTCGTAGTAAAATTTCCATTGAAATTTTTGGATGAACGAAACGTTATGCCTTAGCTTCCCAACTAGCTACAGCTCTCGTCAGACCGGCAGCGTCGTGTGTCTCGTGTGGCGGGTCCTAAACACACACGCCCTTTCCGCGGTCGGTAATGGTTCCAACATCCTCGACATCGGGTTTCTTCACATCTTTAATGTTAATATAATATTCTTATTTTCTCCTAAACAAAAGTGTTACAATTTTCAATACAATTTCTAGACCAAATACACGATGTTACTTATAATATGGGAGACGAGAGCCAAAACTAGGTTACCCTTTGTTACCTCTTGGTTTCCGCTCTCGGTAAAACAAGGAGATTGCAGAAATACAAAGGCTAATATTATTTATTTATCATTTATTGCACACAAGAAAAAAAACATACAGATACAACATAATAGAGACGACACAACAGGTTCTGCTTATTTCAACAATAATTCTACAACAAATTAATGATTCCATACACAAATTCAAAAATAAAATCTTTAAAAAAAAAAAAAAAACTAAAAAACTGCTGGCTCCAGAATGCGACTACAACTAAATAATCAGCTAATAATAGACAATACTCAAACGTTGCAACATTACCCTCATCACAGAAAAACTAATAGTACTAACGTACCCCATCTAATGGGCACAATATCTTTTAGATTAGCTCCAACTTACCACCTAAGATGCTTTGTACAAATTGGTGAATGACGTGTACATCTTTAATTGTCATATAATATGTAGACTAATATATATGTGTAATATTATATGATAGATAGATAGATAGATAAAGCGTTTATTTGCATATTACAGAAACACATACAAAAATATTCGACGCAACAATCATTCTGCTTGGTGTTATTCTTACACAATGTAGCCTTATTTCACAGTAATAAAAATAAAAACTAAAATTAAATACAACTGTTACAATTTATAATAGAGTTGTATGTGTATCTGTACCACAAATGGGCCATCGCCCATATGATGTTGATGTTCCAAATAAATAAATAAAAATGAAAATTTCTACAATGAAAAATTATTGTGTGCATGTGCGAGTGCATGTGTGTGGAAACATGTGCGTAGATACACACGCAACAGTTCTCGTAGTAGTTGTTTTACACACTAGTTAATTTCGTCTTTCATTTGCAATTTAGTAGTTAACTCTATACAGGGCCCCACGGTGATGCGACACGAAGGGAACATTAGTAGTTGTTTTTGTATATCAGAGAGAACATAATGTTGCCTGACTATAGATACATATTTCTTTATATTTTCCGTGGGAATATCTCAGCGTGAAAGCTATAGTCAAGACTGCCGTGAGTTTAGGTTCCATTGGAAAGTACAGGACCTCTACGAGGCCACAGACAATGCTGTACGCGCGGCGCATTCTGGTTTACATGAATTTGATGTTTTTGCTATCGACTCGCTAAGAAGAAGAAGATGGAAATCACTGGCAAGTTGGGAAATATTTGTGTCCAGCATACGGAAGTAGACGACGGAATGGACGAAGATCTGAATGTGATGATTTTGCTTAAAAAGCTCCGAAAAATGTTCTCTGTAGAGATACTCGTATAATTTCACATTATCCAGCCGGTCATGTAATTTTATTCTGTCTGTACGAATTATCCTAATAATAATACAAAATTATCATTTGAATGGTCAAGTTTTTATCAAGAAATTATGATTCATTCACAAGACTGGCTCCCTAGAGAAAAATTTGCAAGATATTGCTATTTTATTCAAATATTATCACAGAGTAGGTACTTACTATGTGTTCTGATGCATAATTTGCGTTAAATAAGGAATATAAAAAATAAGCAGACTGAATATCGTTGAGTAATTCATCAAGCCAAGAAGCACTTCGCTGTTCGTATTCGATTAGCGAAGTTTAGTAATGTCTGGCGCGTTCAGTGTTTGGATGGGTGGCCACTAATGGATTTTAATACAAGTTTTTCCAAGCTTTGGAGGGAACGTTAAATAGTTGGTCTCGGTTGTGTACAACTGAAAGCAGTCGTTGAGCCAAGTCGGTTACCCGCAGGCCGCAGATAATACTGTCGTCACGGCCATTCCCTGGTCCTCAAGAATTTTCTGTTTTTGCCATCGACTCGCTAAGAAGAAGTACATTAAAACATGAATTGCTGGTGGCCACTTACCTGACGCATCAACCAAGAGGATATGTGCTATAATCCTCCCGCGTGGTGGGGATGTTTAAAGCTGAGGATGATGAATTCAGTCCATGCTTTCTTATTATCTAAATGTTTCGAATTTGATTAACGCAATATTTTAATAATATTATGTACCTACCTACCTACAAAATTTTAATAAAACCTTATACCAGGTGAGATATTTTACCGTAAGCAAAAAAATTGGGCATATTAGGTAAGTGAAATAGTAGTTATTGGCATATATATTTATTGTATTTGTATTTGTATTTGTATTTTTTTTAATTGATATGCGACTGGCGGGATTTGTAGGGAGATATTTATTTTGGAAGTCATATTTTCTCCAAGTTTTTTTTTATTTATTTATTTTTATCATGTAATTATGTGGAATAGGTTAGAAACAAACAAACAGAGCGTCGGTGGCTCAGTGGAGGAGACATAGTCTCCCAATTTGGGAGGCCCAGGTTCGATCCCCAGGCAGGCTATGTACCAATGAGTTTTTAAATTTATTTAATTACTTACGTACATCTGACTGCTCTTAGACTGTCAAGGAAAACATCGTGAGGAAACCTGCATGCCTGAGATATAAAAGAAAACTCGAAGGCGTGTGAAGTACCCAACCTGCACTGGTCCAGCTTGGCGGACTATGGCCCAACTCCCTCAATATGAGAGAAGATTTATATCCCTGCAGTGGGATGATTACGGATTAATTATGATGATGAGGTTAAAAACGCGACCGTCAAATGACACAACGATATATTCAATGATGTTTTGAAAAAAAAAACTACCTAAACCATTACTTTCCATTTCACTTACCTCTCTCTCTTCTATTTAGGAGCTATACTCTTGTCGATGGAGTTCCACACTTCTAAAATGACCTACTTACCTACCTATTTCAAATGTACTGTGCTTATACCCAAAGGTTGCCTGGAAGAGATCACTTTTAGTGATAAGGTCGCCAAATTGTACATTCTATTCTTACCACTTTTCAGAAAACTGTATTTTCTTTTCTGTTGTGCAATAAAGTGTATTTGTACGTTTTTTCCTTATGTATGTAACTGGAGCAAGAAATAAATGCTTCATTTATCTATGCTATGTCCGCCTAAACATTAATATACTATTATATAAACAGATCTTTGTTCGACAAAGTAATTGTCCGTATATTCTCAACAAAAGCCTAGAGCAGATTTCAACTTCAGAAAGGCTTATTTCCATAAACGGTGTCAGGAATTAAGTCATTAAAGCGGTTCAAAATAAGTAGTATTAACGCCGCAGCGGCTCACGACAGACGCATTAGCCCAGCGCTGGGCGTGGACCTGCAACCGGCAATCAACACTCCGACAGTGGTCGGCCATTCACCAATTCGGTCTGCTCTGGTCACGATTCGAAATATCGGGTGCGTTATTATTCGCGTTTCTCTTTGTACCGACCTTAAGACCAACCATAAAGAATGAGGTAAACTACACAATACATATTTTTTTTAATTCACAACGGGTTAGCATTTGACCTCAATCACACCTAATGTTAAGTGAAAATGAGGGCGAAGGTGGAAGCGTACTGACGTGGAAAGCCCAACATATTTGGGGGACTTGCTATCTTATCTCTGACAATCGGAACACAACAATGCCATTAACATTGTTGCTTGGCGGCAGAGTTTAGATAAGATCGAGGTAGCTAACCTAGACATTTAACATGCCCTGCCACCCACCAAACCGAGTACAGTCAGCTGCAGCTAAAAGTATACCCCAAACACGATATATTGTGTTAATAATATCGTGCAAGGCAAAAGAAGCAATGGGAATCAAAATTTCATGTCCTGACAGTACTCATGCAAGCTGCGTTACGCCTCGGCTTGATTTTGTTCAACTATTGGGCATAGTCTCCGCTCACAGGATTCAAAATTTGCCTTTAAATAAATTTAAAGCAATCATAAAACAGAAATTATTAGCAAAAGGCTATTATAAAATCACTGACTATTTGAATGATAAGCAAGCATGGACATAACTGTCTTATTATTCATATAATTAAGAAATCACAAATTGTAACCCATAATCTGTTTAAGAATCTGAGGAAGACCGAGAATAAGCTACATGCAGCAAATAAAAGAGAAGTTGAACGTCGTGTCGTATCAGGAGGTCAAGAGGAAGGCGGAGAGCAGAGAGATATGGAAAAATCTCCACCGACAAGAGCATGGCTCTTAAATCAGATGATGATGAATCTGTTTAAGAGAGCAACCCTATAGTTTCTTGCTCGTTCTTCTCTGGTGAGTCAGCTTTGTGAATGAGCCGTAAATTTAAATGTAATATTAATAGTGACGTTTTCAAGTGATAATTTTATACTATGAAATGAAATATTTTGATTTGATTTGATTTGGGTTTATTGACTCATGATGGAACAAACTTTTCTTTGACGGGCGCCATTTTGAAACTACCGCTTACATACTCATTCCTTATTTTCTTCATTCCACTCCATTCATGCAATTTTCTTAAAGGAGCAAAACTATTATGGAACAATTTTCGAATCCCGCTAAGGGCATATGTTTGTGTGATGAATACGGACATGTGTACCCGAGTTATGGATGTTTTCATTTATAATAAGTACTTATTTACAAAATATATTTATGTAGTATATCAACCATCTGGTATCCACAACGCAAGCCTATAGTTGCTTAATGTGAAACTAGATGGCGCTGTGTATATGTCTAAGGATATTTATTTATTATTATTATTTATTTTGACGACATGTTTGGTGTAGTGGTTAGAAACTCTGACTGCTATACATAAAGGTTGCGGGTTCAAATCCTGCTAGGGGCATATGTTTGTATGATGAATATAGACTTGTGTTCCCGAGTTATGGATGTTTATTTATTTACAAAAAAAAATGTATTTGTGTAGTATATCAACCATCTGGTATCCACAACACAAGCCTATAGTTGCTTAATGTGGAACTAGATGGCGCTGTGTATATATCTAAGGATATTTACTTATTATTTATTTGTTAAAAAAAATACCAAACCCATTTACTAGTAGCTATAATATGGTACTCTATGTGAGTAGTCAGCTAGAAGTTTGATTGCTTCACAGTTGAAAGTGGTAAGTTGTTGGCCAAAACTTTGTTTATGATTTATGGGTGTTCTATCTGTCTACTCGATGGACGGAACACGCGAGCCTTTGTTGTTCCAATTTCATAAATCTAACGTTATTTATGTTGTTATGATTTCTAAACCAACTGTAAACTAATTTAATTTGGTCTTTTTGGTTATGATATGGTCTGCAAAGTATTAAATAAAAGTTAACTGTAAAGAACTTAACTTTATCGCGCGAATTTGTTTATCCCGCGGGAACTACTCACTTTATCGGGATTACTTAATCCAGGGTATATCTATCGATTCATCTAAATCCGTTTCGCCGTGATTGAACAACAAACAAACATCTAAACTTTCTTAGATAATTTAGCGACTCGAATAAATTGTACATCTTTTCGAAGATAACTTTGTCAGTTGAAGTCGAAGGCACTTTTTTTATGCACAACGGGTTAGCACCTCAATCACACCTATAAATGAAGATGAGGCCGAAAGTGGAAACGTACTGACCCGGAAAGCCCAACATATTTGGGGGACTGGCTATCTTATCTTTGACAACCGGAACACAACAATGCTTAACATTGCTATTTGGCGGCAGATTTAGATAAAATGGTGGTAGCTAACCAAGCGGACATTTAAAATGCCCTACCACCAACCAAACCCAGTAACTAATCATGTACCCAGCTAGGGATCGAACCCACAACTTCTGATTCGTAAACCCGATGTTGTTTACATTGAATCACGGAGGCGGTTAAAAGGTACTACAATAGTGTAGCTACATAAAGCCAAGATTACCCCTCCTGTCGAAATCTTATTTAATCCCTGTCTTTATGGAGTAGCTCTAACTTCAAAATGGTTGTAATAAATCAAATATTACAAGGCTCCACCAAATCCTGGATAAACTTGGTTAAAACACACGGAAACAATTAGCAAGGTAAACCTCGGGGCGCGATGATTATCCCGTCTCTAGTTACCATCTGTTTCGTTTCGAGATGTGACACTTTGTTATCGACAAATATATAGGTCCTTACCTATGAAATTGGCGTTTTGTATGAAGAATCATTAAGATTGTTTTCTCCATACAAACATTTTTGTTTTTTTTTTGGGAACAGCAAATCCAATTTAGCTAAACTTTGTGTATAGTATCGGATAACATTAAGTTAAGTATAGGCAGCGTTAATTTTTAAAAGTAACCGCTTTATAAAAGTTTCAGCGAATCTAAGAAATGATTATGGGAAGGACATGAAAATTAAAGAAGAAGGAGAAATGTTCAAATTTTTTTTATTATGTGGTTTAGCCCAGAAATTAAAAAATATTTCACGTGAAACCTTGAAATAATATTCCATTTTCCAAATAAAAAACAAATTTGGATATAGCTTTGAAAATCGCAGGAATTGGTACATATGATTAACGAAGAACAAAACTCCAATTTCATAGGTAAAGACCCAATATTTTGTACCTACACAGATATTGACAGATGACGTAAAAGATCAAATCATTAGGTACGGTATGAACGGTAGTAGTTTTTCTTATTCTATGTGTTATTAATTTATGGAACAGCACAACAATAATCAGTCACCTGATTTTGTAAAACAAAGAGCAACCCTTGTGTTTCTAGTACATTATTTTCTGGAGAGCCAGGCTTCAGAATAAAACTACAATGAGTTAGTGGACGGACGACCTAATGGAGGTCGCTGGATGCAGACTGCTTCGCAGGTGGTTGGATGATGAAGATGATATTCTGTGTGGCAGTGGATTGGATGAAAGTAATCTTGATGATCACCAAATTATAAAAGACACACAAGAAGATAAAACATGTACGATTGCACGTGGAATATTTGGGTCTAAGTAATGCCTTATCCAGTCTGGATTCACTCACGTCCCATCACTCTCATTACCCGTTACGTACTCGCATAGTGTAGTACCACCAATCTAAAGGGACCCAACTATTCGGATTCTATTTGAAATTCAGATGGCAGCGAATTGTCCCTAATTGGTGCGGCATGACGTTTCGCATATTGATTTCGGATGTGGGCTTCTACTTACATGACTTTTGAGACTTCAATTATGTCCAATACGACACAAGGACAATAATGTATCGTCTCATTTCTCGAAATTGCTTCATTTAAATCCCACAATGTAAGTAGATTACATCCAAGGATAACACAAATTGCTTCTCGACATACTTGCTGCGAGCTCGACAGCAAAAATGTGATTTTCCATCTTAATAAACAAGATTGAATCAAAGGAAACTCGGTCGCACTATTCAGCGGGACTTTCTTTATTGTGCTATAAAAAGCTGTAGGCGCCGCAGTGCCACGCGGTAGGGGCAGCTAATAACGTTCACCGCATTGCGAAACTTGAAATTTTTTGCAAACTTATCAGAATTTATGAGCATCCTAAACCACTTGAACCTAATACCGGTCGTTGGGGTGAGCACAGCGCTAAGTGGGTGACCCGGTGCCCGACGACAATTCATAAAATAGAGGAAGTGCCTCAATTTACACCCCTCGCGTCTCACCCCGCCCCGCCGACACCGCCAACTGTAAACAAGCTTGACGATTCGATAACGAAACTGCCCCAATTCGAAACCGCGCTTGAGGGATATTTCACTTTCGTTGAGCCGCTGTTTACGTTCCTTGGTTGCGGGTGGATTCTGTTTGTCGTTGTTTTCGCACATTTTGGATGAGATCGTTCATAGAGTAGAGATTGACAATAAAGTTTTACGACAGTCGAAGTTAGGATCAAATATAGCCTCGAGTATAACAGCGTAATGGTAATCCAAGATTTCCCCTGACACTTCTCGTCGCTCCATAATCATTACCCAAAACTTCTAGTTGTGCTTCGCGAAATTTTATAAAGTTCGGACTTTGGAGGGGAGACTCGCGTCCTTCTCTATTATTTAAGAGTGTGCACTGGATTAAATTAAAAAGTGAACTGTCAGTGTGGGAGGGTGCCTTAAACTGTGCATTTGACGAAGTAGAAAAGTTTAAATTAAATTTAAACAAGTCTGAGCTGCAAGATGGATCGCCGGCCGCACACGTCCCGTACGGCACGCCCCTCCACCCCTCCCCCCCCGCCCGCCCCGTGCCGCACGACTCGTGCTAAATAACGACAATCTAGTTTTAATTGCAGCTATTTGTCTGCACTCGGATGCTGCAGATTGCGTCGCCAATGAACCATTTTCGGGAGGTTTTAACATATTAATGAACGCGACGCGCCGCGAGGGGAGACCGCCGTTAAACTCCGAACTGCACTTAATCTTAACGGATCTTGTAAATATTTAGTATTTAGTGGTATTTAAACTTTTATGAATACCAATTACAAAATCGTAACGTTAAACCGAAAGTCAGGATCGTAAATAACACAAATAAAATTCTAAATGACCACTAAGGTATTGATAACGAGATACTTTAGTGGTCGAGTCATATTAAGGATGGTATGCGTGATGGGTACTTATCAAAGTTATCTTTTAATTTTATTATGAGTAGTTTATTACAAAGGGCTGGGGCTGTACTAATGCAGGCAGGCCGGGGCGGCGGTCGAGTGGTGTAAGTTTTTTCTGGCGCGGCGCTTGCGGCTGCCACTTCGTTTTTAATGACTCTATTAAAAAGATTAATAGAGTCTATCGTTTAAAAAACATCTCTGTTTTTTTCATTTGGTACAAATTTAATTAATGTCGATACACATCTTTGGAGCGTAGCTGTGGTTAGATCGTAAAGGGCTATGTTGTAGTTAGTTTTGTTTTTAAATTAAATGTAATAAATAATTTACTTCTGTTATCATCTCTCTATAAATTCTACTTTTTATAAGATTATTACGAGGACTAATATAATTAATTGTTTGTTGCGTATCAATAAATTCATTTATTTTATCTATATTATCTTATTATATATAGTTTTGAGTATCGATAGATTAGAAAATAATT
Organism: Oegoconia quadripuncta; assembly: GCA_949316235.1. NCBI lineage: Eukaryota > Metazoa > Arthropoda > Insecta > Lepidoptera > Autostichidae > Oegoconia > Oegoconia quadripuncta. The sequence goes on from OX438754.1 coordinate 22,373,490, forward strand.
AGAATAGTTCAGAGTATGTAACTTTTTTGAAAGGTCAGTGTCCGCATAGTTCATATCTTGCTAGCGTGTCTTCCTTCCTCCCCCTTCGTCCCTCAGTAACTGGATGCCCCCTCGGTTCTTCCACGCGAGTTGCCGCCCAATTTGGCTTGCTTGAACCTGCAGCTTTTTGCACGCATCCCTTTTATATCGGCCTCTCTACCATCTCCAGATAGAACTATATACGACTACCTATATACATATTGATCACTCTGCGCGAGTATTGTTTCACGACGTGCTCAAATCAACCAACCTTATCTAGTGTTAAGTGGAATATAACATTTGATTTACTGACGTTGTGGTGTAGTCGATTTCGAATCGCCTTTTCTACACTTTACCGGGTAGTATCGCCTGAAATCGTTGCTAGGTTCTCAAAGATAGTTCTGGATATTCTAGTTTGCGGCCCTATTATTAAATGCAATGATATTTTTTAACAATAACACAATGCGCCATAAAATATATGTGTACTTACACATATATAATTGGATTGATTGGTAATAACCATTATTGAAAGCCAATGTGTTGTTTATTAGAGGTCTTTAATCAATTCGCGTTTCGAAAGTGGATTTTGTAGACCATTTGTAATTTGCATGATCGGACCTTGATTTACTGACTCTGTATTTTTATGAAAATGCGGACTACATTATGATAGTGAAATTTTATTGAAATTCTTTCAGTTATTCTTTGAAATTCTAAGAAATATGAATGTAATATTTCTAAGAAAATTCACTTCACAGAATGACAGATAATTTTATGCAACTATTTCTTACCCGCTACCGTCATCCGCACCATGAGCTACTGGAACAGTTTCAGATTCTATTTTAGTTCATAGTTTACTATCTACATCTTCAATTTACATTATTGTTACTGTAAATTATAATGTTATGTTTAATTCACACCTGTGACTAAATGATTCTACTCTGCTAACTTTCGCTTTACATAATCCTTATATTTGATAATATCATTGTCAGATACATAAACCATCTTACCGATGAAATCTCATGTCTAGCATACATAATAACTAACAAAATATATCTTACACATCATCTTTTTATGAAAACACACATACCTACCTCTACTCAACGGGAGGTCTCCCGCAGCACCAAGGCTCTATTGTGAGGTTATTTTTATCTAGCACGACTGCGGGACTGGTTTTTTGGCATCTTACCCCCCACTGAGATTTGCAATGTACTTGTAACGTGTCCTATAAAATTATTAATTTATTTGGCTTCATACTCTTAAATTCATCAAAATTATATTAAGTAATCAGTTTTACTGTAATTACAGATGTATTACTTAATTATCGCAAAATCTACATGCTGTAATTTTATTATTAAGATCTAAAATATTGTGCTTTACGAAGCACTTTACGTAATGATACCCGATTCTACATAAACGCCTGAAATCCTATACTCGTACGACGAAATGTTCTAGACCAAATATATGTGTCTATTTTCAGTCGTTTTTCTTTGGCAGTGACTCGTTTTACGTCAACTTTAAAAAGGTTTTAAATGTAGTGTCCCGTTCCCATATAGCTCGCACGCCTCGTTGTCTCCCGAAACCATTCCGTAGGAAGTTATTCCAGCCACCGTCCAAACGCTACGCACCATATCGCCAGTATTCGTCGGCAGTCAGTGGCGCACCGCCTGCCGACGTGATAGGGTGTCTCTACGCCGCTCGCGCGCGATCGCATCGAACTCAAACACGATACCAACCTAAACCATTCCGAATTTCGATGTTAATTCACAAAAAAAATCTTTTTTGTTTTTTAATAACGTTCCTTTAATCGTTTTCTTGTTTAAGTTGTGTTATTATGAGAGTTTCATTTATATTTGCGTTATTTTCTAAAATTCGGTTGCAGAGAATACAGACAAGTTTAACGTGAAAAGCGTCGGCCGGACGCGTCTATTGTGATCACAATGTATTGCTGCATTCACACAGGCTGGGCTTAACGTTAATGTCTCTGCCGGTGGGAACGATGTCACCGTTGACATTTAGAATTCAAACGGTATCATGAGAATCATAAACATGATTCTGAAAATGGGGGGAAAAGCGCCGCCGGGGACGAAGGCGCCGGCGGGGAATGAAACTAAAAAGGAGGAAAAGAAAGAACAGAAGAAATGGGAGAAATGTGAGGAGAAATGCCCTGGGGACCCGTGGGTGTACTGTGCAGTGTTGTGGTGTGCGTGTGCCATGAGCTTGATATCCAGCGGCTATAGTTTATATAGACAGCAGTCGCTGCAAGACAGACTGTCGCTGCTTGAGGAGCAGCACCTGGCTCTGAGGAGTGCGGTCCTGGAACCGCAGCAGCCGTTGGTGGAGAGGCTGAGGCGGGAAGTGTTGTCGAGACCACCGCCGAGCTACTGGCGACCGAGGAGAAGCATCAGAGATTACGGGGATTGCTTATGTCCATCAGGTAATTTTAACTTTTCGTCGGATCTATGAATAGAAAAAATATTTGTTTACTTTAAAATTGGTATTAATTAATTCTTCAATTTGTTAGGAAAATATTTATTTTAAAAACAGTAACAAATAAAAATGTTGTTTGTTTCAAATATCGGGGAAGAAACAAACAAAATTAACAAGTAAAATTTTTTAAGATTTATTTTACAACATCATCACTCATGTTATCACTTTTATTTTAGACTTAAATGGATTGTGGTAATTCTATCTATGACTGAAAGTGCGCTAAATTAATCTAATCTAAGCTGTCGTTACTGAGATTCCTATTTGTACCATTAGTGCAAAAACCTTATCGATTTTTATAGTTGCAGGCACCGATATGTAAACGAATTAGGAGTTTTACATTTAGTAATTTTCCTTCAGATAACTATTTATTTCATGAATTTCAGACTTCTCCTGTAACCTGAAACTCGTCTCACAGCTTTCCTCCACCGCTTAAATTTTTTTTACTGTTATTTTATATGTCTGTCATTGCTCTAATAGGTATTATCTTGCGCAATTTGACAGCGAATCTATGATGATGATGAAATTATAACTTTATAATTTTGTAATTTACCTAACTCATCTGTTATCAAGGAGATTAAAAATGTTGACAAAACCTCAGTAAGTGACATAACGTTGAGTACTCAATAAATGTTAAGTCGAGGCGAATAATCGGCTGTAGTGTTTGCTTCATCTCTACCGCTGCGCTGTCAATATTAAACTGATCAACTTTATCAATATTTGCACATCGGCCGATGGATAACATTCCGCCCGACGTCGCCTGTTTTAAATGCCTATACCACCTCTACGTTGCCTTTTGTTTCCAAACTATAGTCATCGAATGATGATTCAACGGCTATCATTTCAAGCTCAACGTTGAGTGCAGTAATTATATATTATTGTTATAGTTTTATTAATGAGGGATTCAATTTGCCGCACAACGATGCTGGCGGTTGAAGGCAATATAAATTATTCTATTCATTTTGTGTCGAGTGCGACCGCACAGGTAATCATCGGCATATATATTCAAATCATGTAGTGATTTCGACGTCTGTAAATGACTATGTACAATCATCATTGTGTATTGTTTTCTAATAGGCGTCTGTCGAGTCGTCGTCGATTTGATTGTTTGTTGTTTTTAATTTCTTTAGCTTTTATATTTTGATGAACACCAACCAGCCTACACAAAAGGGATCGCCCTAACTAACACTTAAATATCAAAGCGGTCCCAGAGGCCAATCTCTTCGAAAAAGCTATTAAATTTTTTCTCGCTCCACGGCCGCAATATGAAGTTAATCCCGAGTTGAAAGCTGTCAACTAACCCCATGGTTATCTGCCGCGGGGGAGAGGCAGGGGCGCGGGAGGAGCCACAGGCGCTGATCGAAAAAATGATAAACGACGAATGGCGCGAATACGCACTGAGGGTGACACTTTTATTTAAGTCTCGAGTAATTCGCCGTATTTAACAGAAATAGCTCTCATAATCTTCAGTCGAAAAATGGTGGTAAATTTTCTGATAGCTGGTCTACCTGCCAACGGCATACAGTTATTTATTGCATATAAGTATACAAACATACATTGAACAAACATAGGACAGAAATTACAATACACAAAAGGCGAGCTTGTTTATATTCCAAGCTGAGCTGTGGTTAAAAATAATTGTCTCACCCAAGTTCCTGTAAGCTTATTAAGAGTAACGTATGTAATCCTGTCTGAGTAACAGCGCGTGAACGAGTTGCGTGCAACAAACCCGTACCCAACGAAACGTATTCCCGGGAATTACAGGCACTCGACAAATAGACGAATGTGGGAACTAATGGTGGAATCAATAAAATAAAAACGCGTCGAGCCGAGGGCGGTAGAGGCGATAAATGTGACGCGTGCACCCGGCAGGTCCTGTTTATTTGGACTATTGAGTCCGACGTCGACGCACGAGTGGACGCCACCAACAACTATCGACGGATTTCAATGGCGTCTCATTATTTCTGGGGCGTGGTGCCAACAGGCTATTTGATGTACTCGTTAGTGTAACGCGCTCAATAGATTTAGGGGATATTCACATAAATTGACAACAATGAGTAGGTTAAATTTTACCACCATCGAGTATTTTCGTAATAGAAATATTAGCAGATTTAAATACGATATGAGCCTTACTTTGGTGTGGCGACTTTTTGACAGGCATCGAGTATTTTGTCCAAATATTTTAACATAGCACTCACAATAGAATTATGTATACTATTACAGACATTTGTCTTGATACAGTTGTATCTTAAGACGAAATTTATATCCCAGAACAATAATACAACTCAAAACTTATCGTGCCGGAATCACATTCACCCCAAAGTTTATGTACCATGAACGTTCGCGAACATCATACAATATCAAGTTATAGCCGCAATAATTGGCGGTAACTCGTTTAAGGGTATGTCTAGACAAAGGTTGGGACCTTTCAGCTGTAAGGTCGAGTAAAGTACTCGCACGAGCATAATTACTAATGGTTTTTGTTCAGGGCTCAAACGCCGCGGCTCCACTAATCCCTTTTGCTCCTGCGCCTATTGTTTCAACTTCGCGGGTTCGTGTGTGGATTTGATCTCGCTCTTTAGTTTTTGTTCTAAGGGCTATAAAAGGATCATTTATTTTAAGGCTTGATTAATGAGAATCCATTAAAAAGCTCTTCTGTTTTAACTAACTTCTTTTAGCCTTTTATTGAATCTTCTAGAATAGTTAATTTGTTTTCGAGAAGTTAAGGAATATGCTACAGCATAATAAGTAGAGTAACTTATATTTGTTACATGAAAACCATTTCTGGCTTACGAAAACGACGAATAAACTTTTTTAATGAGAATCATGACAGAATTCTCTGAAATACTAAAATACCTCTCACTAACAATTCCTATTATTATTCTTATCACGCTAGGATGAAGTTGTTGAAGTCACTACAACCTAAACAAGTATTTGCGAAGTAAAATTGTGTTTGCTAAAGCTTATTCCAGTTTCTCCTTTATCTGAGCCGGCACGCGAAGGGCCCCAACTAATGGCAAGTCCAAACGATCCGGATGTTTAATCAAAACTATTGTGAACCAGTAAGTGCGACCTTTGGAGGCACACTTCGAAGCAACGATGAATTTATAATCAAGTTTGAAGAGACACTGTGATTTATGACTGAAATTTTGTGACCTTGAGCAAATCTCGTGGTCGAGTGTGAACAAACAAAATAGGAAGCAAATACCCACAAATTGATACCGAAGCCGTGGATTTATTGTTGTTGATTTAAAATGCTACTCGTGATTGAGAAGTGTCGGCAATTCAAAATAATTGACGTTGACAAATATAAACTCCTTGTGAAGGAGGTATTCGCGTGCAATAAGATTCAATTTAAATAATCCCGTGGAGATGCCAAACATAATAGAAGACTACATTGAATCCATAATTATCTTTGGAATTCATGAAATACCTAAGATTGGTAAACAAATATACTTCTTTAGATGTGCGCGCAATGTTACGTTTCTAAATTAATTCTCAAACGGCGTTCATCAAGCAAACCTTATTAGTACTGTTTGCGTTCGTAAGATATATGTTTAGACGATTGAAAGGTTTCAAAGGTGGCAGCTCCAAGTCGAACGCACTTTAATTGAATGTTTGCCCTCCGATGGAGCCGTCACGGACCACTCGACATGATTTGCATGCAAATCTAACAAATCACGGGAAATTAGATCGTATTCATTGGAAGAATACAGAAGCAAATGAAATGAGGAACGTTTACAAAGAATGCTGTAAAAAGGGAGGTAAAATGTAAAGCGGTGTTTTTTGGTGGAGCTTTCATTTGGATTTAATTGAAGAACATTAGGGAACCGTTCCACTGAGATAGGTACATTAATTCTGGAACTGTTTTCCTCTTAAAGACAATGTGGATGCCTTTTGTGTTTTCCAATTTGTTTCTTTTTAGTAGGCATTCGTTGTGGCTCCTCAATTTAATCAGACTAGGTATTTTCCAATTATCAATAGGCGCACAATGTGTAAGCATGTGGCAAAGATGTATACCGAGTCAATCAGTGGCAATGGGCCGTTAGTTAAATGGGTCGCATTGACAGAACAAATGAAGACAATTCATTAGGCGAAGTCGGCGGAACGGCGATAACTCGGGAATCGAACCCCAAACCTCGAATCCCGGGAGGAATCCTCGCGCACCGTTTACTTTAAGTTATGCCCGCCACGAGACTTGTGGTTGGTGGTTAAAATGATGAGAAATAAGCGGAAACTGATTCTTCGTTTTCTGCCTATCTATTTTATTTCGTCTGGTAATTATCGTAATCAACAAGCAGCCTGTAGTAGTCCATTGCTGGACACAAGTCCACATTATGACACGATTGGCATCATGTTCATAACAGGATTAGCAATAATGGTCACGCTTGGTAGATTTTTTATGTCCACAATCTTCAAGAGCCGGGTGAATGAATCGGCATCTACTGAGATCGCGTGCATCTTCTTCGACCACATCGTCAGTTTCCATTAGGTCAGATTGTGGACACTCCAGTCATTCATAAAAAAAAATGTCGCTGCCGTCCATCACTGGTCTTTGCTTATACTCCCGATCCCGTAGTCGCCTTTTACCACACCCACGTATGGCATGAGATGCGTTGTTTTTATTAATTTTTCCGGGAAGTCACCGTCATGATCGATGTGGATATTACTTGTGGTAACAAACCAAAGCACCTCGAAATAAAGGATGGGGAAACTATTAAATACTCAATTTATTAGTACCGAACGATATTTGGGCGTCCAATACCAGCGTCGTAGTGACCGGCTACAATGTATGCTGAGTTGTAGATCTTTTTGACTCCACCTTGCGCACCGACAATTAGATGGCAAACACATGTTTACTTTTTGTATGTGTCTCAATTATGTAACAAGGTACAACCTGAATAGACACTCTTCCTCTTCTGTGTTGCACCACGTGGTGTGGAGTTCTCGGCGACAGAGCGGTGACTGGCAGCAGCTAATTGATTCCTCTAAACCGAATTCACTCCGACAACTAATGGAAATCGCCGAGCCGGCGAATAGTTTCCCGCCGCTATTGCCGTGCACTTTCATATATCCAGAAATGGAGTTTAATGATCCTTCAAGCTTCAACATCAACCGGCACTGATTCTATATGTATTCGGGTATTCCTACGAAATTATTCAATTGCTCGCATACATTTTGTTACAATGATTGGGAGAAATTCGGAGCCATCTGTGAATATCAACAGCTTCTAGTCCAGGATATAAGTTTCCGAATCCGTCTGGAGCAGTTAGTCCTTGGATGGGTGACTACTAGTGGCATTGTCGTACTCAAGAGAAGATCCGGCTGTTTTCAATTGAAGCCAGTCATTTTAGTCAAGGCGGTAGCCAACAGAGGCAGCTTAAAAATACTGACTGTCATATGCCACTAGTATGACAAAAATCCGCAACCGCACTGGTCCCGCGTGGTGATTTACTACGGCTCATACCTTCCCCAGTGGGAGAAGGATATGTCCAAACAGCGGGGCTATTAGGATTGATTTGCATAGCTTTTTATGTGAGGATTCGCCTACAGCTACTTTTGGTGAATCGAGGCAGCTATACAACGCCGATTTTTACTGTTATGCACACGGACCATTCGTCGCCATTTACGATACCTATGTGTGCGATGCGAAGGAGTACCGCAGATTTAAAACTAAGCACCAGCAAAATTTAGTAAAAAAGCGACATTCATATCGTTCCGTTCTATGTCTAGGAAGCTGCACATAAGATTACCTTAATAAGTGAAGGTAAAGCCTTCAAATTAAAGAAATAATTCAAATCGGATATAAGGTTATATTGAAAAAAATATCGTTGATTGACAACTTATTCTTAGAGATCATATTTGAAAGTCGGTTAAAACATCTATAACGAGCACGAATTCAAAAGAAGAAACTTAACTATTACCAATATAGCTAGTATCACAAATAGCAATGTGTAATGGAATAGCCCTTATTATTGAATCTATTTTAAATGTAATTTATTCTGTACTGCCTACATTGTTAATATCAATATCACCTACAACTCTATCACTTCTGTATCAGGCACTTGTCATCGATCTACATTATCTATCTTCGGTTCAATAGCACCAATAAAGATTTCAACTAACACTCAAGTCGGCACTTTAAAAATAAACACTCGTTCAAGCAAGGTTAAGGGTTTTACTGAAAGCGAAGCCACAATAATAGTTATCTATAGACTCTGTCGTAAGGGGTCTGGGTTCGAAGGCGTGAAGTTTGGATCGTTCGTAGGTGGATGATAATTGACTGCTCAATACTCATTACTACAACACTGTAGGCAATAAGAGAATGCGTATAGTTGATTAAACAAATTATACAGTTGACCACAAGTCAAACGTACGGGAGACAAAAGTTCTAATTTTAAGAATATCTTGGAATTTCTAACGAAAAATATTTTTTCATCTCTATCTAAATACGACCCAAAGTAGATCTTTTCTCCTAGAGACTTTAGAACAGTATAACAGCGTTTTGAATTTGGAACATCGAACATGATTAATGTTTCTTACATTTAATATATACTCCTTAGTTCCTTGGCACGATTCTACCAAAGAGATCGTACTAAATTATTGTATGGAAAAAGCATAGACTTAAATTTTACTATTCCATAGTAACGACCAAAGATATCGACCTAAAATATTGTATGAAAACAGTAATGGTTGCCGGCCTCCGAACGCTGTAATTTAAAAACAAGACTAAAGAAAGCGCGTGAACTACCCACGGAATTTGTTCACATTTTAACATTACATAGTTTGTAAATTAATAACTAATATGTTTATATAATAAGCGCTTCTTATTTTTTTTCTCATAGAGGGAGATGAAAAGTATAGTATCACTCGAGCGTAAAATTATTTTTTTACCTCGGGCGATGTACAGACGAATCTCCCTAAAAGTATTATATGGACCGTATGGACCGAAGCACTCTAGCACCATCTATTAGAAAGTATTCATACAATATCAACACTCGAACCAAATCCATAATAATATGTCACATATAAATGAGTAAGAAAATTTCGTCAGCTCTGCTAATTGATATCGTGGTCTAGTGGCAAGCGACACGAGTGCTTAGGTAACGTCTTTCGAAAAGACACGGTTTTGGAATCCGCCTAAGACAATTTTTATTCGATTTTTTTTCTATTTGGAATTTTTTTTTCTTTTTATAAAGGAAAATAAAACGTAAACATTTCATTAAAATAATAAAAAGGTAAGGAAAATAAGAAAAGTAAAAATTTTTGGAGGTAACACTTTAGCCCATGTGATACTTTTAGGATGATTGGTTTGTACATTGAATTCTACTCCAGAATCCTTCGTTCCGTTCTAGATTCAAAATATCGCCCTCGCCGTAAAAATATTATCTTGTTCCCTTGTTATACAGTCTACTATTAATGTTGTTTAAGCGATAGCCTAGATAGATATGGATATAGATACAAATATGGAGCTCTGACAAACTAAGTTTCGACAATATGCTGCTCCGGCAGACGGAGTTTCGGGAAATGGAACTTCGGCAGTACATTGTAACAGTAGGTTAGACATGGAGATCCGACAAAAGAATGGATAAATAAAACTTTAACAATCGATAATCGTAATTAAGTTCTACAAAATAGTATAATTTGATATTCGACCGATTGGTTTAACTGTTGGCTGAAAGTCGTCGCCTTCTATTAGCATTACAAGATCACAACGGCGAGTATGTACTTATCAACAAAATAAGTTTCATTTGCTATAAACATTGATACAAGCGCATAAACATCCTTTCTAATAAGGTAAACATTCACATAAACACACCTACGTGTCGAGTATCAGGCGATGCGTTCGCTTTAAGCCCGATTGAGTCATTAGTCGACCCACGCTGTTGATATTTCCAATTTGGATCCAAAATGCCTCGTAGTCGCTCCACTAGAAAGTTGTTGGCACGAGTTTAGGTTACAAACTTTTGACACTGTTTAATCTTATAATAAATTATTATTGGGTGTTCCTCACTTGAAATCAACGGCAATAACTGAACGGCCAAAAATTGGATAAACAGTCGACCTTATCTTTGGTGTGTATCGTCAAATCTGGGACCACCCTGAAGGTAAACCCTTCGAAACAAAAAATAATAATTCAAATCGGATCATAGACACGGGAGATATACAGGGTCAAAAAAAACAGTGTCAAATTGGAAACCTTTTCCTTCTTGAAGTCGGTTAAATTATTGTATTCAGTAGCTTAGGTAGCTACTAGTACTAGCTTAGGTAATACAATTTACTTGCTTTTTGTAACTTCATAAAATTAAAACAACTTTGTTATACAAACTTAAACTAATCAAGTGTACGAGTATTAGTAGAAAAAGAGGAAGATCTCAATCCGAAATGTATTAAAAAAAAGAAATGCTTGAGATGACCCCATTTAAATTTTATAAAGATCTGATGGAGTACCCACAAAGAGACCGAAATTCTTTAGCAGTTGACGGTAAAAGTGATCGAGTTACTGTTCGTGTACAAAAAATTATGCGTAATAGTATAAGATCCGGCCATAGAAATATATACCCTCATCTGTTATTCGACTATAACAAAATTATTATGTTAGTTAATGAATATATTAATACATTGAAAATGGGTTGCCTAGCTAAATCGCGGGCCAAACGGTTAATTAATGTAAATCCAAATTAATTGTTTTTCAATTAACTTCCCCGATTTGTTATTTATAAAAATCGACCATTATCTGAAAGAACATAACATAAGGAACTGGAAAAATATAGGTTGCCTACTTTCCCTTCAGCCTAACTATGGAGTTGTCATGTATAAACATGCGAGCAAGCGTTATTAATATACCCTCATCAGTTATTTAATTGATTTTTTTTTTAAATTAAACGTTATTTTATTCTCTTTCTAACAGTATAAGGTTGCCTCAGTAAAAGTTTGTCACATGCACGGTTGCTGTGATTTTAGATGCGTCGTACAAGCGAGCTACATTGAATAAATATTGGATTTAAGTCAGATTAAATATTAAAAATGGTATCAAATACTTTTCACTCACATATTTATTTAATAACAATACATAATTATAATTACATAAAAATTAGAAAATTTTTTTGTTTACATATTTTGATTCATGAATAGCAAAAATATTTTTTAATATCTATTAAAAAAATATATAAAAATTTTCCAATAAAATATTTTTTTTAAAACTTATTCTGCTTCTGATTCGTCAGAAGTACTGATATCAAAATCGAATTCTTCATCGTTATCTTCTTTTGATTCGGTGACTATATCCTCCACTTGTAAGGGCGTTGGGTCCCCTTCAAACCACGTTGGCTTCAAGTAGCCATCCAAAAACCAACCACAATCTTCAGGACTTAGATTGACACAACGTGCATTTGTTGCATGAAGCCACATTGAATTGACGTAAATTGTGCACTAAACAATTCATTCTTTTTTTTCCATTTAATTTCTTGTATCGATTTAAAACCTTTCGTGGCCAACTCATGACTATTTAGTTCTGTAGTGTTGTATTACAAGCAACAATGGTGTCGATTCGGATGTACACCAACGAAACTAAAACCAGTTTTGGCGTGGTGCCGTCGCATCGTACTATTCCAGGGAGAAAGAGACAGTACTACTTTAAAACTAGTTTTAGTTTAGTCGGTGTACATCCGAATCGACACCAATGCGTGGTTTATTCTACCTCGAATTAAATAATCTCTCAAACTTTCGTAACGAAATGAATTGAATCAACTCAAACCCACCTTCGTGCAAATAGAGATAAGATATCAGTCTGAGCTTCACTATGTTGAAAGGTGAATCGGAGGCATCAAGAGAGTGCATTACATCTTCCTGCTGCCTTTTTAGAGAAAATATTCAGGTCATCTGACATGAGTAAAGGATGAGAGTGACTAAACAAATGCATATAGTGAACCAATATTGTTACTAAATGTTAAAAGAAATAATTTGGTCATAATATTTTATTACACTAAACCTGTAGCGACTTGGAGAAAGAAAAATTTTTATATAATTTTTTAATAGATATTAAAAAATATTTTTGCTATTCATGAATCAAAATATGTAAACAAAAAAATTTTCTAATTTTTATGTAATTATAATTATGTATTGTTATTAAATAAATATGTGAGTGAAAAGTATTTGATACCATTTTTAATATTTAATCTGACTTAAATCCAGTATTTATTCAATGTAGCTCGCTTGTACGACGCATCTAAAATCACAGCAACCGTGCATGTGCCAAACTTTTACTGAGGCAACCTTATACTGTTAGAAAGAGAATAAAATAACGTTTAATTTAAAAAAAAATCAATTAAATAACTGATGAGGGTATATTAATAACGCTTGCTCGCATGTTTATACATGACAACTCCATAGTTAGGCTGAAGGGAAAGTAGGCAACCTATATTTTTCCAGTTCCTTATGTTATGTTCTTTCAGATAATGGTCGATTTTTATAAATAACAAATCGGGGAAGTTAATTGAAAAACAATTAATTTGGATTTACATTAATTAACCGTTTGGCCCGCGATTTAGCTAGGCAACCCATTTTCAATGTATTAATATATTCATTAACTAACATAATAATTTTGTTATAGTCGAATAACAGATGAGGGTATATATTTCTTTGGCCGGATCTTATACTATAACTGCATATCTGGTGACTTCTTAGATGTGATAATTGTCAGGGCGAATGAATCGCTTTTATAGCGATTCAGTTATAAATAATAAATAATAAATAAATATTTCGGACACTTACACCAATCATCTAGTCCCAAATTAAGCAAAGCTTGTACTATGGATACTAGATAACGGATAAACATACATAAATATTTATATAAACATCCATGACTCAGGAATAAAATGTTCATATTCATCACACAAACATTTACCCGTCGCGGGATTCGAACCCGGAACCGTTGGTTTCGCTGACAGGGTCCACTACACCAATCGGTCGTCAAATGATGATGATGAAATGATGATTATCCATGATATGTAGCTGATATATTACTAAAAGAAATCAATACAGTCATCGTCGTTAAAAATAAAATAGGATTACCTACTATAAAAATAAACGAGTAACGGTATTTATTCGATCATTTGTTTCGTAAATAAATAGAGACAAATCAAAAATCCGGTGACCCCGGTGTACCGCAAACAGGCAATCAACGTAAAAAAAGGACAAACAAACAGACGTGAGTCGTTACGGCGACGCGTCACGCCTATCAATGTGTGGCTGTAACCCAGTGGATGCCCGTGGGCCCACTGTCGGTACTCCGGGGTACCCTCTAATGGCCGTCGGCTTTTATTTTTATTGCCGCTTTACTGCGCTCTGCATCGGATTTACTGCGGACTACAACGTGATAATTGAATCATTGGGTGTTAACCTATATTTAGAAACGCTATTTATTTAACTCTTTATTTAGTAAATTGAAAGAAGAGAAGAATAGGAATAATTAATTTTCCAAGAAAATAAACAGGTAAATTAAGTAAACAAGGGCAATTCATTTTGTAAGGACGAGCTTTACTGAATATTAAAGGTAAAAACGAACTGGAAATGTTTCAAAAACAAGAGACTCGGAATAATTTTGTCTGAAATTGTTTCATTAAATTACGTCTCTGTGAATGTTTGGTATTATAATTAGATTCTCCGTATCGTGAATTTATGATTGAAGAATGAAATTGATGACGTTTCCCATAGCCTTGGGAACGGATTTCGTTTGTAGTATTGTTTATTTGTGTATTGTAACTGTTTGGTCAACGTCAACAACTGCACAATAGCGGGGTGGTCGGGACCCCATGCAGGCAACGACCCCAGAATCACGCCCCTTGGCAAAAAACTAGGGTTGCGGGGTGCCGGGATGCAACGAGCCAACCCTTTGTGTGTTCACGCTGTTTGCTTGATTATAGAATTGTCATTGTAAATCATTGTCATTGCATTGGTGTAAACCTACAGGATGAACACTTATCTTTAAAGAACTCCTGCCTTGACAAATCGTGGAAAATTACATAGTGGTTGAATATCAAGGTCGGAATCCCACGATCGCCTATAATCTTAGTTTTCAATGATTGTAAAATTTGGAGAAAATTTGACAATGACACTTGATGTTAAGCTACGATGAGGCCGAAGATGGACCTGCAACCCCGAACTTATTTGGAAGAGAGGTTATCATAAAGCTCTAACACCTGGAACGCAACAATGCTTTTGCTGTTTTTTATTTATTTATTTATTTATTTAGGATCACCAACAGTTGTTACACTAGTACATAGTCCATTTAACAATTAATGTAGTTGGTATTAAATTTAAATGTACAACCTTTTATAGGTGAACACATCATGCAAAAAGCTTTAAAATCAGATAACAGTAAAACAAGAACTTATTACTCTAAATTTACCTCTAAGCTTTGATTGGTTGAGCAGTTCCGTGCCAAGTTTAACGGCAGACTTAGATAATATGGTGATAGCTGGCCAGGCGTCCAATTAAAAGTGCCTTACCATTAAACAACAAACTTTTAACTACTTTCCTTACCTTCAATTCGTATTATGAATGTTGAAGCAATTCATTCGGAATCTTCAGCCCTTCCTTACTTTACTTGTCTACCACGCCCATACTTTATTTAACACACAAGTAGGTCACATATAAGTTCCTTCATACTTACACAATGTTTTAAATAATTAAATTTCTTTATTTTATGTATCGTATCTGTTACGAAAGTAATGTGAAAATTTAATGTATTACTACCGTGAGATATATCACACATGTGTTGTGAGCCTCTTATTACGTAGGTAATGATAGATCTAAAACTAACATCTACCTGTTATTTCAGTGGTATATATGAAATTACTATTATTTTAGTGGTACCTAATAATAATTTAGTTCTAGAAGTTTGAGGTTGACGGGTAATTTAAATATTTAAATTTACACCTTAAAATATAAACTCAAAACTAACATGAAACAGTAACTTTATTGACAAGGCTATTAGCAAACTTTTGACTAAGATAATAAGCAAACCTGATCATGAACCGCTCCGCAATATTCGGACGTTTCCTTTAATTCCTTTATAAAATGTTTACCGTGGTCATTGTCATATTACTCAGTCCACTGCTGAACATACTCGTATATCTCCTCCATCGATTTTTCTAGCGTCCGGTTGCAAGCAGCAGCATACTACGACTCCTTGCTACCATTATCAGATTATCCATGCATCTTGTGTGTAGACGTCCCACGCTGTGCTTGACGATGTATGGTCTCCACTTCTGGGGATCTATTACAGAATTTCATCGTTATCGTCATCGGTTATGTTCTGACTTGTGATTGGTTGGCTCATCGCTCGTTCGGCAATTTGACGGTTTCTCATTGGTCAATTTAATCTAAGGGCTGAAATTTTTATACTTATAATATTTAAAACCCTTGAATTTTTTACGCATTCTTCATTAGAAAGTAACTTTACGAATGAGCAGTAATATCTATGAAACCAGTTTTGTGTTTACCCCAATAAAATAATTGATCTCTATATTTTGCTCCAAAGTTAAATTAAATGTATTATTGCATAAAAATCAACTTGCAAATTATATATTTTTTTAAATAACAATAGCTCTAATGTGAAGTTTATACTGCACCCACTGCTATAGCAATATTTAAATTGATAACTTGCTTTTGGTCGCTTTCTGTCACGCTTCGTCCCACAACTTGTTCTGCAGCTGTGTTATTGTTGTGCTCAGTGTAAACATAATGCCTGTTACCGATTTGCATTATAAAACGTTTACTGTCCTGGACGATGCGAAGGTTGAATGACATTAACAGGGTCACTATTTGTTCAATACTTTTATAAATCTATGTTATTCAATGTTATGTCCCTCCGTTGGTTAGATATACCTAGCTATTAGTTTATATCGTAGCCGCTCTGATAGTTAATTATGAAGTGAAATACAGTACCCAATTTTGTACGATGTTAAGATTTTAGGAACAATTCGTCCACCAAATTCTTAAACATATTAGCTATATAATATTTCAGTAAACTTTAATTAAAAACTTTGTCCCTCGTAAAAGGTTATTTGGTTCACGATTACAGTGAATAAAACTCCATTAACTGAGTGAGAGAATACGTTTTCAATTTTGAATAAACATGAATTACTCGAATTACGTAGTACATAATTGAAACGCTAAAAAGTGGCACTTCGGTAAGATTCTCGTCCTGTCTCCGGAGAACATCGTCAGATTGTGGTAAACCCTATCAATAAATAATCAATAAAATCAGTTAACAATTGACGAAAATATAGCATCCAAAAAATAATTTCTATGACTTAGAAATATATGCACGCGTTCATCATACAAATATTTATATGTTGGTTACGTAAGCCCACTATCTACTAGACCTATCGGCCGTACCACATAGGATCGAAAAGTCACGAAACTTTTCGTATCTTCCTTGTCCTTAGACGAAAATCTTAATCACTGCGCTACCGTGCGTGACTGATATAGCCCTTATATTCATTTGTAAAATCATTAGTAATATTTTGGGCATGTGGTTCTTTATTTTTGGTCATGGAAGATTAACATCTAATAACGTAAGTGTTCAGGATAATGTCTCTATTGTGTGTGGCGTGTGATTGTGTGTCGTCACAGCGACGTGTGACGAACACGGGTTGGTTCCACTAATCGCGAGCAATGAGCCATCGCGCCGTGGGCTACTCCCATACATTCCAACCTTTCTCTGAGTTAAATTATTTTATTTTAACAACGTTGTAATAAGTACTTAGCAAAATTAGGTTTCTATTCATTTTAATTATTGCCAATTTTGAATTCTAACAATTTTTATGTGTTTCGTATCAAAAATGGCAACACGAAACAATTTTGGAAATATCTCGGCATTCGTTACCACCATTTTTTGAGAAAATGTTTAACGGAAATTGGGTATCACACATTAACTGGTTATAAAAGTTTGTATCGCTTTCCATGGGGAAATTTGCCCTAATCGCCACGCTGTGCAGACAGGTTGGCAATCGCAGATTCTTTGGGAGCTCCGCATCAATGACCCTACTGCCCATCACCGGTCTATGCTGGTATGCTCCTTTAGTTGCATTTTACGACACCCACGGGATGATATGGAGTGAAAGCATATAAAAGCACTATTTTAAAAATATATAATTTTAAACTTTATGTCAACTTTTTGAGAAAACATTTCAAAAGTGCTTTCTCCAATGAACATTGAAAATAAGATGCAGATAGAAGGAAAGTTATCAGGTTTATTTAGGAAGAAAGCTCTTTGACAAATTTTATTTTGCGGTAAGTATATTTACGAGTATCCCCGAGACTGTTTACCGCTGCATTGGAAGATGCCTTCAAGCTTCTGGACTGGAAAGGACTCGACATCAACATCAATGACGAGTACAACACAAACCTTCGATTTGCCGACTGCTGAGACCCTGGTGGACCTCGGCAAAATGCTTGACGACCTCACCAGAGTCTCCCAAGGAGTGGGTCTTAAAATGAATATAGACAATACAAAAACCATGTAGAATGCACATATTGTACCCACCCCTCTGAAGATAGGAGACACTACCTTGGAAGTTGTCGACGAGCTACGAGCGAAGTACTGGGCAGCGTTTGGGAAGGTACGTAACATCTGCTCGTCTCAAATACCGCAATGTCTCAAGACGAAAGTCTTTGATCAGTGTATATTGCCAGTAAGGACACATGGAACTGAAACGTGGTCGCTTACTATGGGCCTCATAAGAAGGCTCAAGGTCACCCAAAGGGCAATGGACAGAGCTATGCTCGGAGTCTATATATGATATTTACTAGTACTTAAAACTAGAGTTTCCTACTGCTACAGCTGTAACATATTTCAGTGGTATGCAGTTACAACTTAATGTAATTGTCAAAGTTTTTAGGTAATTTGTAAACTTTGTGTAACTGTAGTTAAACCACGAACAGAACAGGACACGTCTTATTGCCGGAGTCCCGACTCACACTTGTCCGGTTTTTTAATCTGAGCTGATTGTTATTCACGGAGCTAATCATACTTACTCAGTTTTGGTCTACACCTTGCTGTCCATTTAGAAGAGTTGGGAATTTTCCCAATTTGGTTCCCGTCGTGTTTCTCGCTTCACGCTCATTGTGACGCGCTGTTACATCATCGAAGCACACTGTCTCTAATTGCCGTTTTGTGTTCTCATTATCTTTGAAGTTCACTAAGAAATTATCCGTAGCAATCGCACTAAAGCTTTCAAAAAACTCTTTTGTAAATATTACGAGAACTTTACGAAATATGTGTATTGTTAAATGTTTTGCTTTGACGTGTGTACTCGCTTTGTTTAGCCAACGAGTTAAAAATGTGATGGTAAATCACTAGGTTTACAGCGTTAACCGTTCACTTAGTTAACAATAGTCCGACAATGTTATATAAACAAGCGACTGGAAGTTACTTAGTGCATTATAGCAAAATTTCACACTGTACTTTGGTCATAAATTATGGTTTTTGTTGTTGTACTGGCGGCAGTGCATTCACATAGTGCAAACAATCGTAGTGTATCACACATTAAAGCGCGCGCCGCTCTCCTCATTGTGACCCGCGCATTAGCTCCTCCGTCCTCTGCCGCTTTATTATCTCCCATACACAATGCCCGACACCGGTTTTTGTGTCCGCCACGATAAATATCCGCGCTACGGAAGAGGCTTACTGTCGGATTTTCTTATTTGATGCAGCCTCTTACCGGCTGGCGATCTTTGTGGAAAAAGGCAAACGTTCATTCACTTCCTTCTAAGACGTTTCCTTGTCTACTGACTTAATTTATTACATTTCCTTAGCGAGGTTTTATAAATCTTTATCTATCTGTGTATAAAAAATGAAAATAATGCTCTTGTTTAGATAAAGGTTGTAATTTAAACGTACCTTTGTAAGCGTTTCCTTTTCTAACCTTTTATCTTTCTAATGTAATCTTCAAACAATATTTGCACTTGGAGATCAACAATCAAATTTAAATACAGCTCTCATTTTCCACCCCTCTTTAATAGTGTTAAAATCTCGTTCCACAGCCATCGTCGGCTCGTCGTGGAGGGCTCGCACAAACGGCCTGTATTGTGTTACATTAATAAGGCCTACTATAACGTTTCTAATTTCGGCGACTCGTGTTTCGCGACAGATGTTTGTTTTCAATACTCCTCGCGCCATTTTTTCCGACTTTTGTTTGCTTTCGAAGGCGGCAGACTTCCCGCTTTATTAAAGTTGTCTCCATTTCTTATTGCGGGTTTTGTTGTTTGCTCTTAATGTTTGATGCACTTAACGTTGTTCATTTGTGAGTACTTATGCCAGAAATAGCTTTAACCTCTCAAGGGTTAGAAGCTGAACCTAATTCCGTGTGATTTTTAAATTAATCTGAGCAGTGCGTTGCGTACGGCACACCGTGATGGATTTTACTGCCAGTTAAAACGGATAATTTATTGCTCGTAAATTCGTTATCCATGAGCTTTCTCATGTTTATGTTCCTCGTAGAAGAAGTGACAGCGAATATTATGACTTCGGACAGCATTCTCAAATTAAATTAAACCGAGCACAAACTTCATTTATTCCGCCTCTAGCGGGACATTTTACAAGCAATGTAGTTGAAACACTCGTAGCAGAGGTTTACGTGCAACCGGTCTGCTGTTCCAATCAATTCTCCTTTCATTAGTTCGTGTTATTTCGATTTGAAGCTCTGAGATAATTGCAGTAAAACATTTTCAAACTAGGTATCTCATTAGAGAAGTCTGTAAATATTCTTAGTCTATGGAGTAAAGTAGTAAAATTTAAGAGTACGGATTAAGTAAACAGTAATGCATAAGTTCCCAGCACAGGGAAAGAATGACTGTTATATCATGAAGGCGATTGATAAGTTCATCGTTAACATAGCAAACAAAAATAGTTATTGGTCAACTGCTTGATTGGTGTAGGTAGAGGAACCTGATGTATAGCATTACCTTAACCGCCTCCACAGCTTGAATTAATTTATAAAACTTAGGTCGTGTCTTCAATTCCTATCGGGGTGTTTAGTACTCGGTTTCATTGTTGGTAAAGCTTTTTTAAATGATCGACTCCAACCTCTACCACTATCGTATCAAAGCCTTCAGCAATGTTCATAGCATCCTTCTATGTGTTAACGCTATTAAAAATAAGATAGTCAAACAGTTTCTCAAATAGGTCTTCTAGCTTCGGCCTTGATGCGATTTAAGAGCTTACCGATTGTCTCGAGCGAAGATCTGAGGGCGGAGTGTGAGTTTTGTTTCGACTTAACTTTACTAACGCGTTCACGTTTACGTGTCGATTTGTATGGAGAAATGTGCAGCGCCTCTAGCGGATAGTTAGCAAAACGATTTTTTGCATAGGGACTTTTTTCGTAAACGCAAACGCGATGGTAAAGTTAAAAAGGAGACAAAACTCACACTTTGCGTACTGGACTTGTGGAGGATGTTAATTAATACAGGACCTGTTTTTTTATTAAGGGTGGGAGACGCGTTTGAGCACGAAGTCACCTGGTGGAAAGAGACGATGTAGTCGAAGATGAAATAATTCCAGTAAATTATAAGTATATAAATTATAATATCCGACACAGTACTTTCTATGGAAATTACCAAGAAGGCATCGAATTAGGCTCCACAATCTCCAATATCGCTGAGCATATATCACGAGCCACGAGCACACAACATTAGGTAGATAAGCGAATTTTAATTCAGCTGCTACAGCGCGAAACCCACGGGGGAGGGATGAAGGGGAGGCATATTTACGGGTTCCGTATCTCATTGCGGACGTTATTGCCTATGGAACCCTTCTGCGACGTGCCTCCCAGCATGTGGATACAATCTCTTTTTCAGATAACACGCTTTGTCTGCGTGCTCCAAATACTAATGTTCATTTTGAATTTTGTATTATTATATTTTCAGTTCCGGTTAACTTTGTTATAACATGTTGTAAACATAAATCACTATACAATGCATTGTTAGATTCTTAAACCTAAATTTGTTGTTACAGGTAAGTTGACCCCAATGACAACAGGATGGCGCTAATACATGGAGTTTGTAAGTCATCACCAATAGCTACCATAACTATAAATCTCTGTATGATCCCATATGGAAAGTTCCTTATGGTTTCGCCTGGAATAACATTTTGGGTGATTAAGTACAAGCTTAAGCTCTGAGGATATATGTATTAACTTGTTCAGAGTTGTTTCCTTCACTTTATACTATTCTGAACTTTCATCTACAAAGCTACTTCTGTGGCCACTCTATGCTACGGTGCGCCAGTTTGGTCAGATCGCGCTACTATAGGCACGGTCCGCCGGAAGATGCTTCAGAGTCAGCGAGTGGCCCTTCTCTTTCTGTGCAAAGCGTACCGAACCACAAGCACCGATGCTCTACCTGTACTTGCTGGCGTATGGCCATCTGATCTCGAACTTCAGCGATTAGCTAATGCTTACTATGTAGCCAAGCAACTCTCCTGGGCGGAACTTAGGTTAGGTGAAAGACAACGTACTGACAGGCTTTTTAACGGTGATGCATCCGAGGCACTTCTTACGGAATGGCAGGAGAGGTGGGACCTTAGTCATAATGGGAGACACTTGCATTTATTCTTTCCGTGTGTCCGCACAAGGCTCAAAAGCTCCTGGATCGAGATAGACCATCAGGTGTCCCAATTTCTGACAGGACATGGTAATTTCAGGGGTAAGTTGTACTCTATGCAACTGGTTAACTCATCGGAATGTGAGTGTGGTGCAAGTAACCAGACTGCACACCACATACTATGGGAGTGCCCGAGATGGACAGAGGAGCGTAAACTCATGTTATCAAAATTAAATGCGAATAGCCATCCAGTGTACTACGGGGATCTGGTTGCAAATCGTGATAGCTTCCGTGCTTTTAAGTCTTTCTGCCATTCGTATTACTGGCATTACTACACTAAGTAGATTAGCTACTTACCAAGAACTCACTGCGTCCCTTGGCGCCGTCCGTGGTGTATCCTATACTCATTAGGGACTGAGCCTCACTCAGTCCCCTTTACCCATTTAATTTTAACCTCATACGAGGGTTTTCTCCTTTTCTCTGGCTACACTCCCATTTGTAAAGGGGAAGGAGGAAATAATTTTATTTTTCCTTCTTTAAACCCCTTTTTCTTCTTCTTAAATATATTTGGGGCCCAAGGTAGCGTAAAGTCTTTTCTCGGGACACGCTTACTTTCAGTAGGCGACGTTCAGTTGTACCGCTGTTGATCCTGGTTACAGGAGTTGCAGTGGGAGGGTGTGGAGGCGGGTCATGTATTCTGAACTTTATACTATTCAAAACCAGCTCTGAAATCGGGACGCAATCAGCAGATCCATAGAAAAGTTAAACATCTATCCTGTACCTATACCACAGATTACTAATAAGTTACTAAAGTAACCTGTACTCACTTGACAAAATATCTGTAACAAAGTTGGTCCCAAAGTAAATTTGTTCAGTTTTATAAAAGATTTACAAGTGTATCAGAAAAACTTTATATTATGAATACAGTTCCTTACTCAATACTGAAAGTAAGAAAGAAAAAATAGTTACTCGCCACAAGTAGGCACACACTGAACGTACAAAACAAAGTTAACATAAAAAATAACAAACTACAAAACATATAATAGACAAACACAACAATTTTATGTGCCACTGTGGCAAAGCGGAGTGGGACTCAGCTTATGCTCAGCTCGAGCAGCAGAACTGGACGCTGTTCTTCCGTCCCACCCTGGGAGAGCAAATCCACGTGTAAAGGGAGTATATATAATGATGTGCTTGTTATGTAGTAGAGAAGTTGTGAGTCATTGTAATGTAGCTATGAATCGAAGGAATACATTGATACTGACAAAAAATAAATAGTACAACTGTACTAATCATAACAATACGAGTTAAATATGAATAATTACTATTATTAAATGATTATACAAGTACCACCATAAAACTGACGAGCTGGCATGGTACCAACGAACACCTCGCATAACGATTGGTTGTCTCTATACTGAAGAAGTCATCTGATGGTACAGGTAAATAATCATTCATTCTTGAACTCAGTAATCTCTAAATAAAAGAATATTGAAAACGTTCATTCTTTCCTGAGAAAACTTAATTTGTATTATACAGGCTTCTAAAGGTTTATCTGTTTCAGACTGTATAGGGCATATTATCCACCCCAACGATATTAATTGCTGTTTTTGTTTCTTTCAATGTGGGGGCAACCCTAAAGTAATAACTTTAATAACACAAATCAATCAAATAAGGTTTTCTTATTCTTATTCAGTATCTCTCTAGTCTATACAAAATGTGTTGTCCACTTGCCTTCTATAGACTTGTCTGAGGGCATGTCACATTCTAAACCAATCGCTAGCTTGTTAAATGTTAACACACTATTTCTTATTTTCGAGTAGCAAATATTTTTAAAATAACTTGTTTTGTTATTTTTTTTTGTATAAGACAAAAAGTGTTAACATCCCGAGCGAACGCTTTCACCGGTAAATAAATATCTTGCATTTACACGTCGTTAAACTTTCCAGCTCATTTGAATGTCTAAATGTAGCTGCGGTTATGCAGACACGAGTATATCACCTGCAACAGATGCATCTTTCTCGAACAGCTGCAGTTGGCTTTACAAGTTTAGTTTAATATTGTCAAAAATTGGAATTAAATCTTTACTCTTTAGTGCAAAATATTTATCATACCAGCTGGAAATAGATATATCTGATATGAAAAGGATGCCAGAAATTCCGATCATTTATAACTGACCGAAAGTGGTAATAGTGAATAAACATGATGGTGGTATTTATCATTGCCAGCGACATCACAAAATTTGCAATACGAGTACCAAGGATTAAATAAGGTCTACATTAAACTTACTTTTAAAAACAAGCTTTTAATGCTCCATCATAATTATCACATATTATTCTAGTACAAAGACGAGTAACAGAAGTCCAGCAAGGAGTTCCAAAGGCAATCTTCTGGCTCCATCTTCAGACAGTCGTCTGTGTACATGCAAAGTGCTCATGACAACAAACCAAACTAGCCCGAATACAAATATCTGGCCATTAGCTATCAGGGAGTTCCAGTTTCTACATCCCGGCTCCATATCAGGTCAGGTCGATGGTACGATAATATTGCATTGTCACCGTACTTACATAAATTTGCAAAATTTCAGCTCAATCAGATACCAGCAAGTGGTTGAAAAATGCTGTGTAAATTTTGAAACTGACAACTTACATACGAACATTGCAAACTAAATAAAAGCTACTAAAAAAAACCAGATCCAGATGAGTTCCTTTTGTATTGCGTCGCTGTTTGGACAAACTGACAAAACCAAGAGCACCATATCTATATTAGTCATCTTTGTTGTTTTTTTTAATGCACAACGTGTTACCACTTGACCTCAATCACACCTGATGTTGAAGGTGCCGAAGGTGGAAGCGTATTGACCCGGAGACCCCATTTACGGAGCTAGCTGTCTTATCTCTGACTACCGGAACACAACAACCATTGGCGGCAGATTTAGAAAAGACTGTGGTACCTATAACTTGCCAACCCTACTGTAAACCTTTTTATGGTTCTTGGAGAAAAGTTTGTGTTGTTTAATCTGATGCATATGAAATAAAATGCCCAGCACTAACCTGCTAAAGCAATCACTTGTGTCTAGTATACTTATACGTAGCTGTCACATATATAACCAACGCGTCCCAAAGTAAACAGAAAGCAACAGGCTCTCTAAAAATATCTTCTCAAAAGCGGTTGGCTCGTAAAATTTCAATATCCGTTTTGTCGGCGTCGGCTTTAATCTCTGAATTTGTCAGCTGATCGGTCGGAGGAACCCCAAACGAAGCTTAATGATAACAATCTACAATTGACGCCAGCGACGGTGATATTTTCGGAAGACTTCTCGGTGACAGATTTTCTTTAACAACTTTTCCGCCGTCCGGAATAATCTATTTCACGAACGTCGGTCACCATTTTAGAGCTGAGCCAAATTGTGGAAAAGATGTAAATGCTATGATTGGTGGAAGTATTTGAAAAAAATAAGCAATAAATAAATACATGGAACTTAAAACAAAACTACTTAATATAAGTGTACAAATTGGGCCCGCGAGGGAATAAGTACAATATTATTAGGACAATATTTCAATTGTGGAAATTCAATAGATATCTAGCTGAGTTGACCAGTCCACACTTGACCTTCCACTTTAATTTACATCGTGTAATTTTGGGTGAGCGCTAACCTAAAAGTATATCATCATCATCATCCCGTAACCCTCCCACCTACCTACCTTTTTACCTAATTTTATAAAGACTCTCTTACCAGGTCGTAAGTCTCTTTCCCAGGGAGCGGGTGATACTATTCTCTTATTTCTGCCGCCAGCCCGCAATATTGTGTCTCCATGTGAAAAAGCCACTTCACACCAGGATGATTATATTGTTTATATCGTTTCAAAATTTTGAGGCATGAAAGTTGAGTCAATAACTGAACTGACATTATGAAATAACTGTGCCACAGTACTTCGGTAATTCATTAAGCGACCACCAACACGCGGTGTCGGGATTCATTTCCGCGGTAGAGCGGTTAATTTCGGGCGGTGATAAGCGCTCGTTAATTTCCGCTACTAGTCACCACTCACCTGCCATAAGTATGGTGTAGGGGTGTATTTTAACATCGCTCGAATCGTTATAATATCCGTCGTGTCATGTTTTGCTTGTCACGTGACATGGGGCGCAGGGAAATGTGGGAGCGTTGGGGAAATATTATTATCATGGTTATTGAAGTTAGTCAATAATAATGCGTTAAAATTGTACAAGTTATGTTAGAAAAGGTTAGTCATTGTTTTCGAAAAATAATAATCTTCCTTTTAAGCTTCTGTACTTTAAAAGGCACAACTAAGTATAAATAGAACATTTTGAAAAGGGGCCGTCCATATATTACGTCATTCTAAATTAGGGGGGGGGGGTTGGTCTGCGGATGACGGTAAATGATAGATGGGGGGGGGGGGGGGGGTGTTTTGACGTCATTCTTATTTATTTATTTATAGTTTATTTTTCACATACAGAAAGATAATTTCTAAAAAGAAATTTCTTCCAGCACACCTAGTAAAATACTAGCATAACACACCTAGTATAACCAAGTGTTTTAATCATTATAATACCCTATTTTTCTCAAATCTGCAATGTTTTATTTTGTCAAACTAGTAATGACGTCAATTTTGGGAGAAGGGGGGGGGGGTCATTAAGAAATGACGATAGGATGATTATAGGGGGGGGGGGTCTAAAATCTGAAAAAATCGATGACGTAATTTATGGACGGCCCCAAATATTGATTGAACGAATGATTATTATCGTCCGACGTAGACCTTAAGAAAGCTAAATATCTTCGAAACGGTTTAAAATTTCAATCAAACAGGCTTATCTAGTTTAGTCTTTAATATAAACGCGAATCCAGTCAATTATAAAAAAAAACCGCACTCATTTGGGACCACGCGTTACCGCATTACAGAGATATGTCCGGACAAAGTTTGGACACACACACGCCGTTAAACACAAAACCCGTCAGCCGGAGATTAACATCGGGATCCTTATACCATTTATCTCAGGATTCAAGCTGAACTTAAATAATCAATAAAGTGATAGACTTTATCTACCTATAATCAATCAATCAAATACGCTTTATTTAAAGAACTTAGTATAGTCCATTTAATATAGTCTTCATTCTTTTGTTTTTAAACATAAGAAATACCCCATAGACTCGTTATTTTAAAAAGCTTACGCCGGTAGTCGAACTGAACAAAACGTAAAACAGAGACTGGTTACTTTATTCTACAAATATATATGGTCAATGATACTGATGAAATATCATGTGTCTTAATTTTAAGGAAGACCGTGTTCATTGATTCCAGAAATTAGCAAAATTCTGTAGGACACTGACAATATTCCTGAGGTGGATGTCCTCTATCCATATAAAAAAGGCTTTGCCCTCAAGCGATATTTAATAAGATGTTAGTTTTAATGGTTTTGCTTAAAGAAGAAGAAGAAAAAGCATTAGAATCTATTAGACGTCTATTAGAGGGATTTCTTGTTATTCAGTCTATCGATTTTTTTTTTGCAATTTAGTCAGTTTGAGATTCCGTCCTCATCAAATCTGTTAAAAAGTTTTTCTTAGTTTAAAATTAAGAAAATTCTTTTTAGTTAGTCTGACTAATTGAATTTTGTTTTTCCATTCTATTCCATTTTGTTTTTGCCATGTAGTCAAAAGTTGTGAAATGTTTCATTTAAGGTCTTGTAAATATTTACCTTGATGGATTTCGCTTCTTTCCATGGAGTATGCAAAATGTATTTTTTTATATGCCATCTACGAATTCTATCTTCTAAGTTGTACGAGTAATAACAAGCGAACGCAGACCCGTATGTACTCAACTTGCAGAAGCTTCTCCCCGCGGTAATTGAGAGCATGGATCGCTTCAAATGTTTGCATTTTCTCCCCCGAGCTTAACTTCTTACTTCACTAGAATTTATGCTCTAAACTAAGTAATAAAAGACTTCATTGCTGCATTCAACGAGACATTTTAACTGCGGCAAAAGGTTTTACTATAATTTAACGGAATATCGTGTAAGTGCTGTGCTTTTTCTTTGCACCTTTTTAAAAATTGTCGCCATATTCTTGACTTTGCAATATTTTTTCCTTTCACTCTCATTGAAACCGTCTAGACTGCACCTAACTACTTTATCAAATCTCTAGCGCTATTTACCCAACTAATGACCTGTGCCCGTAGTACCCGTAATGGATTTAGCACCTATCTCTGCCTTTGAGCTACACTAAATTAGGTGCATTACTCTCGGGAGACGGTTTTCAATTTCGTGAGAGAAATCTTTATTATATTACAAGTTTAAGATGAAAATTAAGCTAGACATTTCATGTGTTGTAAGAATATTTGGATGTAATGATAGCATTTGCCTTTATGTAGGTTTTACTGATGTAGGTAATAGTTGAAGTGTTTCAAGGGAAATGTGAAATTCGGAAAAATTCATCAACGCGCCCTACTCACCCTGTCCTGGTGGACAATGGGAATGAAATAAAAATTTACCACCAGTAGTGGCGGATATGATAACGGCTGTTATTTCCCTCTCAAAAAGAATGTCCGTTTATCCGATGCAACATTCTAATCAAAATAATAATGATAGTGCCAAGTTTCCCACCTTTGGCCGCATTAAATATTGTATAAAAAAATTATTGGGGCGTTTTATAGCCAATTAATTATAAATGAGCTCGTTATTATGTTTAGCAAAAGAATATAACTTGGTTAACAGAACACCTTCGCAAATTCTACCATTTTTTTTATACACGACAAGATTTATCATTACATTAAATTAAGTGTTATTCACCTCTCCCGCCCACGCGTCGCGCCTCACTTTGAACGCGGCCATTTTAACGAGCCAGAAAATGTTTACATTTTTTCTTTGTGAGAGCGTTTTAGGCTTTCAGTTTCGATTGCCTCTTGAAAGGCCAATAGAAATTGAACTTTTATACGATAAAATTATTTCATTATCCAATCTGGATCTCATCTAAATAACAATGAATCCATTATGCCACTTTATTCATCCATAATTCTCACAAGGAAAATAGCATATTTGGAACTTCATCACCATATCAGCCACATGACGCCTACTGCTGATCATAGGCCTTCCCTATAGATTTCCAGAGGGACCGATTGAAAACAGCCTGAAACCAGCTACTTTCGGCGACCTTCATCAGATCTTCGGTCCACCTTATGGACGTCCCACGATGCACTTCGCTGGGTTATATCGGCGACTTTCGATCTTCTAGATTTCCTTATTCCTGATTCAATCTCGGAGTCACAATCTCTCGTATTTGGAACTTCATCATCATCATCTCAGCCCGTAAACATCTCACTGCAGGGATATAGACCTTCCCTTGTATAATGAAAGAGTATGGCCCATAGTCCATCACGCTGGCCCAATGAGGGTTGGGGAGTTCCCATGCCTTAAAATTTTTATTTCTCAGGCAGGCAGGTTTACTCAGGATGTTTTCCTTTACCGTTTAAGAGTTGCCATTGCCTAACTTCGCTGATCGAACACGAATAGAGAATGCGACTGCACCACGAGTGCTTCAGCAAAAATTGAGTCAAGAGTTAAATACGCACGATTCAACCATCATTGTCAGCGCGGACCGGGTATGCAGAAGGGTGCTAAGTTTTTTCGTGGCCATTGTCGTAACGACGCGATATCGCCTGGCGCGCGGCCAACGGCAGCTGCATCGACTAGACGTGGCGCAGACTGTCGTCGATCGCCCACGCGCCCGAGGATATCGTGGCGAAGCGATTATGCGCGTCGAATACTTATGGTCTGACATATTCAAAGCAAGGTTGATATGTATACGACTAAGATCCATAATCAAGTTGAAAATACAACATAATATATCTACATATATCAACTTTCAAATTTTTGTGAAGTTTGATATTTGTAACATTTGACCACAAATTTACCACTACTTATAATAAGCCTTTTTCAATCGGTTGACAAATTTTGCAATTCTAACTAAATAATATTCAATGAATATTATATTTAATAGAGTATTACAAAAACATTATTATCAATAAATAAGAATGTAATGGAGCGTCGGTGGCTCAGCGGTTAAGACGGGGTCTCCCAATTTGATAGGTCCGGGTTCGATACCCAGGCAGGCCATGTACCAATGAGTTTTAAAATTTAATTACGTATGCGCATTTATTCGACTGCTCTTGAACGGTGAAGGAAAATATCGTGAGGAAACCTACACGCCTGAGAAATAAAATTCAAAGGCATTGTGAGGTCCCCAACCCGCATTGGGCCAGCGCGGTGGACTATGGCCCATGCTCCCTTGTATACGAGGGAAGGCCTATATCCCTGCAGTGGGATGTTTACGGGCTGATGATGATGATGAAGAATGAAATGGGATCATATGAAATTTGACACTTAAATTAGAAATTATTAAATTGCTTCCAAGGATACTGCAGACATAAACGTAGCAGGTTAGTGTTTATATAATGTTATATAAACGACCGAACTTGGATCGTATTTTGGATGAACTTTTCGCCATCAACTTCATTGAATTGTGAACAATTGACTTAGAGTGAGCAATAAAAGCACGCACACATTATCCATTCCCATGAATTGCAGCGCAATTTAGTAACCAACAAGTTATCCTAACAAATTTAAGTAGACCTGTACTAAAGTAATAAGAGTACTCCATACAATTCGGATAAATTCATGACTCCCTTAAAATTTGGTAGCGTTCTTTCCAAGTTTTCGGGACATTGTAAGCGTACATAAAACTCTGGAGAATAATTTTGATATAATTCTTATCTACACAAATATGCACCTACAAGTGTAAAATCATAAATGGGATGGGTAAGTCATTGTTCTTAGTACAATGGTAACAGCGTAGCTTGAAGAAGAGTTATAATAGATTTGCAAAGATTCTTTCCATTATTTTACTCAATGTCTTACCAATTCTCGTATTTACTTTACAGACGGGTGTATTTACAAGTAGTATATGGTCGCCCGTCGCAAACTTATCTTCCTTAGAGGTTATTGTTTATGAATAGATAATCCGTATACTACCGCTACGTTTACTGACATTACGTATTCCTTCTTTGACTATATCATCAGTCTCCATCAGCTGGGGTAATAATGCAATTGTATGCAAGAAAATTATTCGTAATGCATCTCCTCTGTACAAAGCACTTTTATTAACTGCTCAACTATTACCGGCCACATTACAGAGATAATTAAAATGTTAATAGTTTCCAATAGTCCGCGTCCCGGCGCCTTATGAATAATTTAATACTGCTCAGACACCCGGCTCCGCTTGCATCTTGATTACAGTGGCTGGCGTGTTATAGCCGGTGTAATTGATTGTAACTGGTTTGATTAACAATTTATTTTCGATGACCACAACATAAATCTTCGGTGGCACATAATTGTTTGCATCTTCGCTTGCTTCGTGGACTTGTTTTGTCACAGGATTCGCTCATGGGGCCTCAATTGTATGTTAGATACGATTATTCACATCTTGAATATGTAACCAAACGTTTTCTTTTATTGAATACTGGAAGATATCATTTATAATGGTAAGGCCGCCATTGTATATAATTATTGAGTTGAAAATGATGACGGAAATAGACATTTGAACAAAATCTAAACAGCAATCGTAGCTAATAATGTTTGTGCGAAATTTTTATTGTATTGTATATCTTTCCCTCTGGGATCTCTATTGTGAATCTACAACATTGTTTGATCGTGAATGGATCGGGGAAGGTTTCGTTAAATATTTTATAATAAAAACGATTTCAAATCAAATGTCACGACATAGGATTGGTTATAAAATACGTTAGTGTTTGCTGTATCTGATCACGGTTAACCGCACTTGTTCTCAAACTATGTTGTTTTGCTTTGAGGCGGATAGTTTACAACTCAGTATGTTAATTCTATTATTCTTAACCCCCTACAGGGATGTTATAAGTTTGAAGCCTAATATTATTTTACCGTTCCTCCCATATTTTCCCACAAATGACTTCTTTTCCCGAAACGGTAGTAGCTTGGACATACTGACATAAATATTTTAGCCCCATTATTATTTCCAATAGATTTAAATTGTAATTCAACATTATGATACAATTTATCTTAGATTGAAATAAATGTTTGAAGTTTTAAGGTTACAATATTGTAAATGAATTCGATTCTTATATATAACTTCGTTGTTAACCTCCCACGCAAAGAGGGTTGTTGTAATGTCTAAAGCCTGTCTAATTGTCCGTGTGTGGCAATATAGTGCCAAGACGGCTAGACCGATTTAAAAATCATGTTCAATTCATAGTTATTTGTATTTTAAATGCCTTTATTACTCTAAGCATGGGTAGGCCGATAACCACTACAGATCGTCACCTACTTGCTAATCTTGTTTTATTATTTTCTTCTGCACTTATTCAATCACTTCACTTAATTTCTAATACCATCTTTATGTTCATCATCATCTTTGGCTAATATTTTGGCAACTTTTCTATCGTCTTTATTATTGTATTTCTAACCTTCTATAAACACCGGTTCTATAAACTCAAACAGTAAACAATAAATATGAATACATATAAATGCACTCTCAACAACGTAGTAAGCTATAATATTAAAGCAAAACACCCACGCGGATATTATCTGTGCCTGCTGCTACCAACTCTATCAGACTAATTTGCCATATAATTTTCCGGCAACTGCATACTATAATATAACTTTTCAGATAATTTATTTATTATATTCAGATCAGATGACTAATAAAATTGTCATCGGTATGAAAAATTACCAAGCTTTTCGTTTGGACACTGAACGGACAGAAGACAATAATGTTATCGCTATTTTTAACCATATGAAAAAAAGAGAGAAAGAGCATGCGCATATAACATTATCAGCTCTTTTTTTCATATGGTTAATATATTTAGAACTATTTACTTTGTTATATGAATAGGTAGCGATAACATTACTGTCTTCTGTCAAAAGCTGTTCGACATTTAATTGTCCGCAGCATGCTCCCGTTTATCTCTCAATCTAAGTTCTTCTTTACAGAAAACCCTTTGAAAAGTTCTACATAATTTGAGTGGTAGAGCTACTTCAACTGACACCTTCCATAATTATAAGTGAAACGAACTCCCTAAAGGGCTACTGAGGTGCACAAAATATTAATTATCTCTGTTACAGACTCCGACATAAAGATCCTATCGCGCGTGAGTGGTTCGTATGAAATTATATTATCGCTAATTGGAGCGAAGACGCGCCTCGAGACGGGGCGATGTTGTGAGCGATTAATCTCAATAAAATCGCATCGTGTGAAGGAAACCTTATTCTGGGAATTATATTCCGTCCCGTGGCGCTCTCATTGGATAAATTAAGATTTCTTTTTAAATACAGAATACATCAAAATAATCGCTCTGACCTGCACTCGAGAAGCCTAAAAGCTAATTATACGTAACACTAATACATGTTTATACGTACGTCTCATACCTGTGTCTCTCATTCCGTGGAAGCGCGGGAGGCCGTTAGTGTGGGATGCTACCTGCGTCGACACGCTGGCGCGCTCCCATTTGGCCTGCACCTCCAGAAATGCAGGAGCCGCGGTGGTTGCTGCGGAACACCTCAAGAGGCGGAAATACGCAGCCCTGGGACAGGGTTACGAATTTCTGCCCTTTGGAGTAGAGGCCATGGGGCCGTGGGGACCAGACACGGGCCAGATCTTCAAAGAGCTAGCGTCGCGTCTGGTAGAAGTATCGGGTGACCAGCGGGTTGGCAGCTACCTGGGACAGCGCATAAGTCTGGCCATACAACGTGGCAACGCCGCTAGCCTTCTGGGTACCTTGCCACAAAGCATTGACCTGGAACATGTGTTCTACTTATGACGTGAACTTATGTTCCAGGGCCCTTCTTTCTCATCTGTATTTTAGTACGTTTTTGTTAATATCTTTCGTTTACATAGAACCAATGTACTTATATTCAGACTTGTAAATAAAAATGAAGTATACAAAAAAAAACATCAGATTTAAATATTGAAAACATTATTTGACAACTACCTCTGTTTGTTGTACCTAATTGTGCCGAGACCCGTAGCTATGACATTAATATTAACGACTCGACCTTTTTTTCTCGAAACAAACAAAATATACAAAAAGCGTCGCCCGGCCTGTCCCGAAGCAAACAAAAACAATGGAGGTCTTCATCGGACTAACAAATCACTTGGTTTTTGTCCGCCTTTGTCCCGACCGAATGTCTCGAGTCCAAACACACCATGCCCCGGATTCCGTGGAACTTATCGGCAATTCCGATATAAACACTGTTTCGCTCTTCGATCGGTGATACTGATCTAAATATATCGGGACCACACAGCGATAGCATAAAGAATAATAAAAGGATGTTAAGTTCATCAAGGAGACAGTTTATGGGTAAAATGGAGAGTGGTAGAGTGCATCTATATTGGATTATGAAATTACTGATAGAATAGTTTGATTACTGCAGGAATAACCGCCTCCGTGGCTCAATGTAAACAACATTCGGTTTACGATTAGGAGGTTGCGGGTTCGATCCCCAGCGGATTTAGTACTCGGTTTGGTTGGTGGTAGGGCATATTAAATGTCCACCTGGCCAGCTGTTGTCAGAGTTAAGATAGCCAGGTTGTCAGAGTTAAGATAGCCAGTCCCCCAAAATGTGTTGGGGTTTCCGGGTCAGCACGCTTCCACCTTCGACACTTGACCTTAAACATCAGGTGTGATTGAATCCGTTATGATAAAAAAAAGGAAACCACAAATTCACGTAGAATAAATTAAAGTAAACTCACTACTACAAATAAAAATAAATAAATAAAAGAGTGCTGTGTGGTTTCGTAACGCAAATAACTATTTAAGTGTTTAAAAACCAAAAAACCCGACGCCATATTTTGCGGGCGCCATGTTGTATTTTTTACCATGAAATGTATCCTATGACACTCTAGGGATCAAGACAAATCGAACGACACCTTTCGCTTCAAAATCGGTCGAGGCGTTTAGGCTACAGGGCGTTACATGGAAATCTACATACATACTCTCGAAAAACATTACCCTCCTTTTTGAGGCTATCGGGTAAAAAGAATAACACCAACCGGTCTCTTCCCGTGGGTGTTATAAAAGGCGACTGTTGTGGACTTTTTGGACCTGGCTGATGCTGACTGACTAAACTATGACAGAGACGGAAGAAGACAGGACAAAGGACGGTCGATGACGAGACGGTGACCTGACGGGCGTGCAAATTGTGCTTTTTGTTAAAATATTAATAAATATAGTGTTTTACACTTGACCGCGCCCTGCATTTCCTTAATAAAGACTATGCCACTTTCCACCAATAAACATCTAGAGAATTGCACGTTTCAACGGTGATGGGTTCACTCGTGTGCGTGTTATATGTCGAAAGGTGAACCATGGATGTTGTGTCAAGCATTAAACTTTTATTGCTTGGAAC
The DNA here is from genome assembly GCA_949316235.1 of Oegoconia quadripuncta. Lineage (NCBI taxonomy): Eukaryota > Metazoa > Arthropoda > Insecta > Lepidoptera > Autostichidae > Oegoconia > Oegoconia quadripuncta. Next base: position 22,409,049 of record OX438754.1, read on the forward strand.
CAAAATCAAAATCAAAAAATGCTTTATTTTGTAGGTACACAGGGTACACTTAAAATAGTCGGATTTTACATTTTTAAAGCTACTGCTTCTTCAAAAGGCAATTTTCCTCTGAGAAGAACAAGCAAGAAACTCGAGAGGTCGCTCTTAAAAAAAAGGTTTTCATATAACAAAATTATTAATTATATATTATAATATTTCATTATTAATTGTGAAATAGCCTGGTTATGCGAACGGGCTGGTTATTACTCTTTAAATCTGTCTCTAAGTGACACTGCAGGTCTCAATTGATAAATTGCGCGAACGGCTCGTTTTTGTAAAACAAAGATTGTATTTATATTATTAAAAGTCGTGACGTTATGTATGACGTATATTGTGAGATCCATTATTGGAAGTTTCTTCATAAATCATTTGACATATGTAACACACATATATAAGAGTCACGAAGTTTATCCCAAATGGGGTGGTCAGATAAATCTTTCGCGTTTTACGACACCCACGAGAAGAGATGGTTTGGTTCTATTGGTTGGGAACAGGTGGGTTGCTTGACTTCAGAGAGCTAAATGTATTTAAAGCAAAGTTCTAAATGTCTTGCTTGGTTGGTCGCATAAAGATATTAAGGGCCCTTATTAATAAACCAATCTCAATACAAGTCTTGAGGCTGTATCACCCGAGATGCGTCTTAAAAAGTTGACGCTATCTCAAGCTCCGTGCTAATTTATAAACCAATCTTGAGGTTTACTCAGCTGAGATCACTTACCATTACATTACATTACATCATCTACCACCGTACGTTTCTCAAAAACTTCTTACCACGTACGACCACCCTGTGGAACGGACTTCCGGCAGCGGTATTCCCGAACGAGTACGACATTGGAACCTTCAAGAAACGAGCCTACACCTTCCTCAAAGGCCGGCAACGCATCTGTGACCCTTTTGGTGTTGCGGGTGTCCATGGGCGGCGGTGATTGCTTTCCATCAGGTGACCCGCATGCTCGTTTGCCGCTCTCTCATAAAAAAAAAATAATAATAATAATATCTATATTAATAATATCGACGACCGATTGGTGTAGTGGATAGTGGCCCTGTCAGCAAAACCAACGGTTGCGGGTTCGAATCCCGCGACGGGTAAATGTTTGTGTGATGAATATGAACATTTATTCCTGAGTCATGGATGTTTATATAAATATTTATGTATGTTTATCCGTTATCTAGTATCCATAGCACAAGCTCTGCTTAGTTTGGGACTAGATGATTGGTGTAAGTGTCCGAAATATTTATTATTATTTATTATTATTATTAATATAATGTATATAACATGATATATAATAATAATTAATAAATAAATTATTTATTTAAAATGGTGTGGTGTGGCAACACCAAAAGTGTCACAGATGCGTTGCCGGCCTTTTTTTTCATTCATTCATTTATCATTATGTATGTAAATAACATGTATGTATTGGTATAAATTGTATGAATATATTTTATTTGTTCAGATTAATTAGTTAATATTGTTTCTCATCACATATAGTACTTATTAATGTTTTACATACCTATAAGATAATACTTTTTGATTTCAATATGCAGAACTTTCAGATGTACTTAACAATTAGGAAATTATTTGTGCTAACCCACTTAATTACTCGTATTGAATTCCGTGATGATAGGTTTGCCTGGAAGAGATCGCTGTTAGCGATAAGGCCGCCTAATTTGTAGTTTCTATAAGATATTTAAATGTACCTTCCTTATTTAAACAATAAAGCGTATTTGATTGATTGATTGATTGATAAAATTAAAAATTGTTTATGAAAAATCGAAATTAACTATTGTCGCTTATGATGACATCTGCAGCATTATTAGAATATGCGAAAATGTTAAGACTCATGTGAAAAAGACCATCTTTAATATCTACCGTGAAATATCGCCTTTTGCGACAGATGGGTGTCAAATGTCTCCATTTGGAACGTTGTTTGCACAAACACAATGAGCATCCGAGGACGGTGACATCACGATGTCATGACGTCACAATGATGTTGGGCCAACTGCACACCGCGGGCTCCCGGAACCCAACAAAAACCATTATAAATCACCCGGCGAGGCGCTCCGAGAGGAAACACCCATTGATGCAATAAATTTCTGGGTTCCGCATATGAAATAACCTATTGAATAATAATAAACTGTAAGCACATGAAGAAACAGTCGTGGTGCAGTCGCGATCAGCTTGGAGTAGAGACATTTTAACGACAAGGCAATTTTCAATTAAAGGCAATCGTTATGCCTAATCGGTAGCCTATATCGGCTTCAAAACACTGACAGGGAAGTGGCCAGTAGGTCTGATACAAATTCATCAATTTGCAATGGGCTCGAGTAGTGGATAGCCCATATCCTCTTTCAGTGAGAGAAGATCTGCCCCAACAGTGGAGATGTGTGAAGCTGATGATGCTGACATGTTGTAAATGATAGACTTCTTTTAACATTAATGTAACGGTCGACTGTGCACCAAAAAATATCTTGGTTATCTTGGTGGCCTTGTACGTTTGAACGTTTTTTTATTTATGAATGATTGGATTCGCGTTTGACCATAATCTCACCTGATGGAAAGTGACGATGTAGTCGAAGATGAAGCACGCGATCCCAGTAAATGCCTATTCACTCTGCTCTTGAAAGTCCCAAGGTTGTAGGATTTAGGAAAGACTGACGCCGGAAGGGAGTTCCATGCCTTGGCTGTTCGGATGATGTTCGAACTTCTTAGTGCGAATGTTCGCTATATTAACTATAACGGGTGGAATCCCTCCCCACGCCTAGTGGTCCGAAGGTGGAATGGTGATGGTGGAATAAGATTATGTAATTCCAACGGACACTCCCCGAAATTCATCCTGTAAAAACGTTGATGGGCTCACACACATGGGATGTTCTGTCAAACATTAAACTTTTAATTTGACCACCCTTACTTAAGATAGAGGTCTCACGACCTTCACAGTTTAGTTTGTATATGTATGAAATTCATCAAAAGTAAACTCCAGACAATTCAGCATTGTAAGTGACGATATCAAGTTTACGAAATTGTGCAATTTTATGGATAACGGAATAGATATCTTGAATTTCACCTACGTATATTATTTAGAATTTGCCTGATGATTACGGTTATCAAGGTGAAGCTCGCCCTGTGTGTGCCCCAGGCCGTAATGGTTAACATAACTTTTACTATTACGCCCTTGTTCAGTTTGTATAATATTCAACGGAACCCTCCATCTTCCTCGTATGTACGTTATGATTACGATCGTCGAGTGTTTTTCCGCTGTCGTGTAGGATGGAAGTACCCCGCAGGCTGGTGGAGTGTGTTCGTATCGAGCCGGTGGATCGCTCTCGGCTCGTTCTCTTCCAGACAATGGGTGAGATACTATCACGTGAAGGAGGACGAATGAATCGTGTTTGTTAGTGGATGTGGCATTTTTTAGCATCTTATGTCTTTTTCCTTTAAATTCAAGGCAATCAAATTCTAAACAAAGAAGCTTTCACAGAGCTGTCACATTGGCTATTCGTTTTCGATCAGAGGACACGTCAAACAGTCGGTCCAATAAAATAGCGACGAGTCAGTTGGCCACTTGTCCCATACATAATAGAAGGAGACTATGCCCTAGTGGAAATTTAAGGCTGTTGACGAAACTTCAATAATTTTTTGCATGTTTTTTTTTATAGAGATTTATGCTGTTAATTTTTCAGTTCTGCTCAAGTGCCCAAACATCCGTACTTTTATGAAAGCAAACTTATCTAGTTATGAAACCTTATGCGTAATACAAAAGATTATATTTTGAATTAATTGACCAAAATTAGACGAACAATGTCGTCGGTCACTTCACTACGCTCGATACATTTAGCGATGCAGACAAAGAACTCAATGAAAACTTTTATCTCCCTTTATTATACACGTACAGTTACGCGGAGCCTTATTGCGCTCTTTCCTTTATATACTCAGTAGATTGCCTTCGCCATTTTTATTTCTCGAGCTCCATTTATTTTTGTTTCGCGGCGTATATTTCGCCCCATTGAAGGCAGTTACGCAGTTCGCCCGCGCAGCGAGCGGTCTACGCCGGTGGTCCTGTTCCACGACGGGGCGCCACATACTCGCGTATAGTCCATGTGTATTGTCTAGAATACATACTTTTCTCGTACCTAATGTACAATGACTGCAGTATTTAAAGCTTGTTACCGTAAAAAGAAAATAGAGCTTATATTTTTAATGAGTAAGTCGTTTTCGTTCTTCCGTTGCAAGGAGAAACTAACGTTTGCATCGTCTGCGGTTGTTGTCTGTTTCTTGTTATTTTCTCAATTTCGCCCAGTGAAAGACGACGCCACATTTTATAGTTACGACCTTCCAAATACAGTGCCTTACTTTGTTCATGATCCCACTTCATCATCATAAATAATTTCAGACAACTTCCCAGAATATCTATTAGCTTCTATGTCATTCGTATTACGTAATAAACGACCTATTTGGTACACGCTTGCGTCTCGGCTTATCTTAATGGACGTCAATCGATGAACATGAACAACAAAGACCCTCTTAGTGGACCATTCATCAGAGTTACAGTTACAGCAACTTTATTAGGCGCAGTACCGTCACCTACGATGCATTCCGATGTGTATGCATACGGCACTGCATTTATAACTTCATCGCTCGTTATGATTTTGCTGTCTATTCCATTATCGTCATTATTAATATTATGAATAAGTTCGGAATTGCAAACGAGTAGAGACAGACTTAGTGCAATAATCAACCGATGTGACACTGTGACACAGTTTTCGAGTCAGAGTTCAGGGTATGTCAAGTGCAATTAGTACTGGGACCCCTACTATGCGCTATTATTTCATAACTATAAGATTATTAGTAAGAATAGTAGGGGAAGATTGTATTGAGGTTTTAACAGCGTACTCGTGTTTGATAGACGACGAAGTTTATCAGATTGTTCCGTAATTGCCGGACATAAAATATGCCATGTCATGTACGTCTGAAATGAGAAATTCGTACGTCAAGGCTCAGGAATATCTTGACACGTTACAGATGATCATGTTCCTGTCTCACAGATCTAGATAGGCAAGTAAAGCAGCATTCCCACAGCCGTCACCATTACACTCGGTTGCCGCTGTCAGTCGCGCTCGCTCACTCAAGTGAATAATGGCGTCGGCTGCCGCGGTAGGGGCTATGAACATGTCAAGTGCAATTACGGGACACGTAGTTATAACTTGGTCACAAATAGTCACAATTAGTTAATTGGTGTCCCTCGCTAGACGTGTGCCGTGCGTGACTGCGCCGCGTCACTTTGCTACTAACTAATGTTATATTTTACCATTGTTTACTTTTCTTATTAGGACTTAGATTTGATTGGGATCTAATGCATTAACTTTCAGAAGTTCTGGCGAATTTGTTATATGAATAGTGCGAGAGTTTTTCAAGTAATTATCAGTGTAGTAGATCATTCTGAAACCAATATTTTGGAATTTTATTCCGTAGCAAGTGACGCAAATCGTGGCGTGGGAGAGGCTTATATTCAGCAGTAGTGATGTGATTTAAAATTTAGTTAAGTAGGTACTGAGTATTAATGTTATTTCTTCTATAGATATTTTCTACAAATCAATTTGTTTTGAAACCCGGTTACATTTGATACTAGACACATCTCCTCAAACCTCGGTTAATATGACGATAAGTGAGCGAGTGTACGCAGACAATACATCAATTACATGGGATCATCCTGCGAATCTACTTCATTCCACATTTAGTTTATTTCGTATCGTCGTCGGCGTTACAATAAAGCCGTATTAATGTCTCACCGATAGGGTTGACGAGTTCAACGCGATTTCCATTTGAATGATTCAGTTAAATATAATATCGCGTTACACGCAATACTCGTGTATTTTGAGAGGCTTAAAGTGAATTGACGCAACCACACCCGCTGGCTTTCGTGTAACAGTTCTATGCCTATTTACATACGCAATTTTGTTCAGCACGTATAAATTATTTATCAAAGTTGCTTAGTCGTCGTTGAGTATATAAAATACATAATCGCGTGGGAGTAGACATTACTATGTTAGAGTATAAATCACCGACTTAACACCGGTGAAGGTTGGATTGTTTTGTATTTTAGTTCCTGTAATGTCTTCGTCTTGATTAAGTCTTGCTAAGACTGTAATCCTCACAAAAGAACCCTGTTCAGAGTTGTGAATGTTGACTGCAATATCTTCAAGCAAAAAATTGCCTCGCACTCTATCAAAGAGCTATCTCGAGGCAAAATCTCCACTTTTTCAGACAGTACGCTTGAAGTTGACTAACTTGATGTTGATAACAGCCTTTTTTCTGTCCCCGCGAGTGCGTCGTCGAATGATAGAACGACGTCGGGATAGATCGCGTCGTCGCATCATGAATAATTCGGCGCGCGACGAGCCGCGCATCAATCTTATGTCACCGGCTCCGCCTCGCGGGGCTTTTTAAAAAGGTTAAGTAAGATTAGCCTCGGATTTAACATGCTCGTCGTCTACGCTCCACGCAGTGTCGGAGAGTTATGTCCCATATCGCTCCCGGAATGAGAACTTTAGCTTCATCAAAATATTTCAGAGCATAAATTTGGGTACTTTCCGATTCTAATCCAGCTTAATGGATCAATTTTTCTTCAATATTTCATGTTTCTTTTTTAAATCTGCTGGTAGGGTGAAGATATTCGAAACGAAATACTTTTTATTAAGAACTCCATTACAAAACCACGAATGAATAAATACATTTTCAATGATACTTCGCCAAAACGTTATATTCTGCTCTCTCTGCATTAAAAGTATATTAAATATACATAATCCAATATTTATGTCACTATTTTATGATATTTATGTAAACCAATTTGTGAAGCTCAAACTTTATACATCGAGAAGTGGCAATAAATATCTTTGGGATGGCTATCAAGCTATCAAGCTATCAAGTCCGCTTTTATGTTTATGAAATACGAATAAGCTGGTAGCAATTTGTCTTTCAGCTGGCCTACATTCGATTGAATCCACTATCGGTTCCGAGAGCAGTGTCTAAGTGTCGGCGCGGTGTCGCTGAGATAAGCCTCCCGTGAATAATTCAAGAGGCAAGCGACGGAGTGTCAATCTCGGAGTGTCGCACAGACCGGCGGGGCTCACTACCTTTGATAGTTTGCTATCTTTCTTTTCTCTTTTTACCGCCCTCTTACCTTCAACTTTGTAATACGTCTGTACCTTGAATAACCATAAGTTTACTTTATTTATTATTGAGAGTATTAAAAGTCTCGTAAAATATTTAAGTGCTGTTCTACCATGATGTCCGTTAATGAAGTAAATAAAAAATAATTATGCAAAATAATTATACATATATTTCAGTTGATTTTAAAGTATTCTTTGAACATTAAATTGCAACGATTACTGCAAACCTCCTTTACTGGTAGCGTGTATCTTTACCCCAAGGTGTGCCTGAACGAGATTGATGATGTTCGCTATAATAATTTATGTCGTTTTTGTTAATTGTGCAATAAAGAGTATTTGATTGATTGATTAAATTGCCGTCGTCTAAATGTAATCCACATTGATAATAAAATATAGAATATACAACGCAGAAGCATTTGTTGGTCTTTAAACAATATAACCACTTCTTTATTAAATGCGTTAAAATAGATCCACTATTTCCTTTCATGCAATATATCTCCGATTTCCGGCAACAACTCCAGTGAAGTTGTTCCCGAGTCTAAACGTGTCAACATCCAACATCACTTACTATAGTAGGTACTTCTATTCGAAGGCATAAACTGTGGACCCTGTATCTTGAGCAATAAAACAACAAATACGGATTTAGCTGCGGTACAACAGTGTCTCGGTATATCTGTACCTTTACTTTGTTGATACTGTCTTGTATCGGACGTTTCATTGAGACAACTTTCGGTATTGCTATCATGTCTGACTAAAAGACAATCTTGTTCATCGCCTTGTCGGCCAACATGTCGTCAGATAACGTGTTTGAGCAGGATGACATGTAGGTGTTAACAGACGTGTCATTATTACTATTGCTTCAATTGTATGGAAATTGTGGGGTTCTTGATTCGTCCACTGGGACTATTTATTGCCTCCAAAATATACGATATCAATTTTGTTATAGCGTTATTGTTCTCAAAGAAAACAGTTACAAGAAATATAGCTGAATACTTTTTATATCGCTGCTATTTTAAGGGTTGAATTTATGAATTTTACCTCCTTTTATGAGCTCTTTATGAAAATGTTCCCTAGGAGAGAAGCAGATACTAAAGGTAAACTTTACTGAGAGACAAGTCAGAAATCCCAACTATCCCAATCCCAACTAATATTATAAATGCCAAATTTTTGTGTGTGTGAGTATGTATATTTGTTACCCCTTCACGCCTAAACGACTGGACGGATTTGGATGAAATTTGGAGGGTAGACAGATTAGGAAATGCATTAACATATAGGCTACTTTTTTTGCTGAATCGATCTTGATGAAATGTTTCACGTGAACGAAATCGCGGGCAACAGCTAGTCTGTCAAATAATTTCAACTCTAACCATCGCCAATGACTATCTTCACTTTAGCTTCTTTAGCCCCGGTCTGCAACAATGTTTCGAATGCACTCGCTTGCTAATTCCGCACAGAGATAAACGTATGCACGGTTGCATCACCTCTGTGGCAGACAAAGACCCGAAGAGTGTTACGATTTCCGACCCATAAAGTTTCAGAGAACAGTGCAGTCAGTATAAGCCTTGTGTAAGGTGAATAACTTCGCGGGTCCCTTCCGCATAGTGTAACCTTGTGAGGGACATCGAGCATTAATCAATTAACCTTTCAAAATAGACACTTTGTACATGGAGCGCTTTGTCTGCTAATTAAATAATTTTAAAATTGTATGCATTTATTATTCTAAATTCGTATCAGATCGTTTTCTTGGGTGTCCTAATGAAGTTCGTCGTTACAGCATCAGTGTCTATGTGGAATAATAGACGAATTGTTCTATTCTAACTAATCATTCATAAACTAATAATAAAAATGCGAAAGTTTGGATGTTTTTTTTGTTGCTCAATTGCTCAATCACAGCGAACGGATGAATGAACGGATTTGGATCAAACTTGGTATATAGGTAGAACATACCCTGGATTAAAATATAGGATATTTTTTATCCCGATATAGTGAGTAGTTCCCGCGGGATAAACAAATTTCCGCGACAAAGTTATTCCACGCAGACGAAGCCGCGGACGGAAAGCTAGTGATTCATAATGACGATGCAAATCTCTGCCAGTTCTAGTATTCTCTAATCTTCAAATATAGATTAACAGCCTCTGTTGTTCAATGTAAACAACATAAGGTTTATAAACCCGGGCGCGGGTTTCATTCCCAGCGGGGTACATGTTTAATACTAGGTTTGGTTGAAGCAGCTGCCATTATCTTATCAGTCTGCCGCGAAGTAGCAATGTCGTTAGTATTGTTGTGTTCCGGTTGTTTGGGATAAGATATCCAGTCGCCAGTCAATTGAGACCTGCAGTGTCACTTAGAGACAGATTTAAAGAGTATAATATTCTAACCTTTTCGTCACAGTACATTTTTGAAAATCTAATATATGTCAAAAAAAATATAGCATCATTTAGGAAAAATAGTGATAAACATGATGTCAATACAAAAAATAAAGATAAACTTGCAGGTCACATAAGTCGCCTCCACAAAGTCAGTAATTCATTCAAAGGGTTATACGCTTTTTCAATAAAGTTCCAGTTGATATACAAAATCTTCCTTTCAAAAAATTTTAAGATACTATAAAACAGAAACTTATCACGAAATGATATTATAAAATATCAGATTATTTAGAGATAAACAATCATGGACATAACCAGCCCGTTCGCATAACCAGGCTATTTCACAATTAATAATGAAATATAATAATATAAAATAATAATTTTGTAATATAATAACCTTTTTTTTTAACAGAGCGACCTCTCGAGTTTCTTGCTTGTTCTTCTCAGGGGAAAATTGCCTTTTGAACAAGCAGTAGCTTTAAAAATGTAAAATCTGACTATTTTAAGTGTACCCTGCGTACCTACAAAATAAAGCATTTTTGATTTTGATTTTGATTTTGCCCAAATAAGTTGAGAGTTTAGGGTAAGCGCGATTCCACCTTCACCTTCACTTAACATGAGGTGTGATTGTGGTGAAATACTAGCCCGTTATGCAGAAATGATACAATGATAGCTATTTATCTTCGATTGCATCGATAATTTCCGTTTGGTGAAATTGGGTCCAAAGGATGCTTTGACAAATTGTAAGTTCCATAACTGGACTAGATGCTAAGTAACCGCAACAAAAGTTTTTGATAAATTATGGAAGTAGTTATATTATGTCGATCAAGGTAAAGCATTGCAATAAACTAAACAACGACTCTAATCATAATATTAAAAGAGACTGTTGCATTAGAAGTTTTTCGGATTAGGATAACTTTTTTTTTTATATGAGAGGGCGGCAAAAGAGCATGCGGGTCACCTGATGGAAAGCAATCACCGCCGCCCATGGACACCCGCAACACCAAAAGGGTCATAGACCGGCCGGCCTTTGAGGAAGGTGTAGGCTCGTTTCTTGAAGGTTCCATTGTCGTACTCGTTCGGGAATACCGCTGCAGGAAGTCCGCTCCACAGGGTGGTCGTACGTGGTAGGAAGTTTCTTGACAAACGTACAGTGGTAGACTTCCACTCATCCAAGTGATGTGGATGGAGTTTTAATTTTCGGCGAGAAGTGTAGAACTGTGAAATTAGTATAATCCATAGAAATTGTTGGCATCAGCATTGATGAAGCTGTTGTGGGAAAAACAGCAATTACCCGCAAGTATATGACTGGTGCGGTAATGCAGGGTTTACGCGGTTCCCGGCGTAAACCGCGACGTCACGCCAACTACCTGTTGTAAAAGTTTTACGCTCCTCGTAACGAGCGCCCTCCCGTACCAAAACTCACTCCGTCACTCCAACCAGTAGGGTCCACAATGACGCAGTGGGTGACGACTCGACGACTCATTTCACAAAACAAATTTCGTGTAAGGCAGTTAGAATTTTATTTACATTTGGAGACAATTTCTTTTAGTAAATCTTGTAAGTGGTGTTCGTCTTTAGAGCTCTCGTGTTTTCTGTTTGTGTAAATAGGCTCGGTGTTGGAGGTTTTGTTTAAGGGTCACTAAATATTACTGTTTGTGTAATATCCGAAGCGTGTTCGAGAGCGAAGTTAAGTTGTTTCCGAGATGATTGTAGCTGTAGGTGTGTTTACGTCCGTTCCTCACAACGGAGGAGTTGGGCCCGGATACACGCCTCGGAACACCTCACTCGAGCGGACGAACGGAGAATAATACTGGGGTCAATGTGCCTTTCTCTATGGAGATACATTAAGGAGTACACAGATAAATGTATGTCCGGGAAATCCTTTCCACTCACACAATAATAGCCCATACAAGTCCACTGTTCCAGTGTACTCCCCTAGGCACCATTTGCAGCGCTTTTCATGGGTGCATTTTACGTTACGCAATCCTGGCGGATCGGGGATTGATTTGGAAATTCAGCACTAAAAATACTGAGGAATAATAACATTATATTACTTTTATATTTAGTCTAAAGCCTTCATTTTTGTTACGAAATTTGGACGGTAATATCGCTTGCAGAGCGATAGTCAACTATAATTGCATAGATTATTAGAATGTTATTGGGCATCAGCTTATTAGTTACATTACTGAAGACTTTATAACATTTTATCCTGAATTGTATGACCGTAGTGCATCACAGTTCGTACCATAATTAAATAAATAGATTGTTTATACTTGTAGCCATCAGCGACTAAGATTAATGCGCTTTAAATTACGTAGCCTAGGTAAGGTGCACAGGGTGAGAGCTGAGGCGGTAGCGGAAGTGCTAGCACAGCGAGCTTGCCTAAATATTTTTAAAGGTCGTCGCATAATTAAAGCCAAGTGAAGCAGATAAAGTAATTTCTGGATATTTAGAATAATCTTTTTTAGAAATTTTTGTTCTTTTCTTCAAGAATGAAAAGAAAACGAGGCCAATACAGGAAGCTAATGAAATGTGGTAAAACAGTGAACCTCTGGAATATCATTAAAGATTGTGTCCTATATCGATATATTTACCGTGAGTTTGGATGTATGCCCAAAGTCACTTCGACCCAATCGGGATCTTTTGTGCACTTCCCCTGCTATCGCTCTCTGCTACTGCCAACTTATAGACTTCATAAGTCTTATGATACAGGTTAGTAGAAAGAGGATGTAGTCGTTGGGTTCGAGGATATCCCTAGCCCAGATGACGCATACGCCTTGCGGTCATGGCATCGTAGTCACACAGAAGTTGCTTCATTGAGTCTCTTTGTTGCTAGCTCTGCAGTTTGAATTTCATAATTATATAAATTACACGTTTCTGTTCACCCAAAAAAACAAACCCAAACTATTCTCAATACATCTCCCACCCAACTAACTATTAACGCAGTAAAACACTTTATCGTTAATATTGCTAAATCGTTAGTCTAAATAATCACTGTGTCATACAACTTGTAACCTATTACATTTTGTGTTCTTATAGCGTCTTTATCAATCGCCTTTTCAGGCAACCATTCGACATACAGTAGTTCAACGCGTAGGCGATCGGTCTATTTTTAGCAGAAAATATAAACGTATATTTTACGATGTTCGTCATACATAGTAAAGAGGGCAACTTTACCAATATTTTATTCACGTCCATCCTGTATGATGAGAATTAATACAAGAAAAAGACATAAATGTTGCGTAGTTGATAGTAAATGAAATGAATAAAATGCGAGGAAAAATATGTTCGAACTTAGGTAACGTAAAGAATGTTTGGTATATTTTGCAAGTATGGATGAGATTTTATCGTAAATACCCCACTTGATAGTTTTATACACAGTCACTTAAAACTGACCATAGATAATAATGTTTAAGAAAACTTTTGAAGCTATGTTGCTCTTATGCCATGATATTTGTTTTCTAACAATAATTTATTTTTAACAAGAAACTTGATACACCACGATATTTTTTTGAAGAACATAATTGAGGGAAATATTGAAGGAAAGAGAGGAAGGGGAAGACCTAAGCGTTATTACTATGACCGAGTGAAAGAAAAGGTGAATGTCGTGTCGTACCAAGAGGTTAAAACGAGGGCGGAAAGTAGAGAGACATGGTCGTTACTCCACCGATAACAGCATGGCTCTTAAAAGAAGAAGATGATAAATAAAACGGGTAGGCAGTATCCACATTAAGCTCCTCTATTTGCGTGGAAGGTTGAGAGCAGGACCTGTTAATGATACGACCACCTATTTCATTCAACTCGAATCATTTACTAGTATTAGATACGAGTATTATCCTCGTCTCGATGAGTATTTTAGTAGTAGAGTAACCGCCCAATATTGTCAGTCAAATTATTTCACGCCTTGATTAGGCTTTTCTTCCAAAGTTTCTAATTATTCAGGTCATGAGACTCGTAAAAGTCGTAATGAGCTAACTCGCGGCACACTGGTCCTTTGTCGGATCGATAATGAGTGAATGAATGATGAACGAAGTTGTGAACTCTGCAAAGTTTTGGCTAATGATGAGCCTAAACTTGTGGCATATGACTCGGGTAATTTCCCTAAAGAACTCGTTTTGGTGAGAGAATTTCTCTAAATCTAAATCAGAACGTTAGCGCTGGTAAATATACATAAATAGTAAGTGTGGAGTCAAAGTATTACTCATGCTATGAACATTGAACATTCAACAATATTATCTATCACATTCTTTAAGGGATTTTATGACGCTTCTAAGGGAACACTTGATAATAACACGCAATAAGGTACGCTCAAATAATACACTCAATTTTTGTCTATAAGATTTGCTGTCTGCATTGTATCTCTGAACTCTGTGTGACTATCGGGGGATATCTTTCTCCGTAGTTTTTCTTAAAGTGAAATTCAGGAAAGATTTTTTTTTTTATGCACAACGGGTTGGTACTTGACCTCAATCACACCTGATGTTAAGTGAAGATGAAGTCGAAGGTAGAAGCGTACTGACCCGGAAACCCCAACACATTTGGGGGACTGGCTATCTTATCTCTGACAACCGGAACACAACAATGCAATTAACATTGTTGCTTGGCGGCAGATTTAGATAAGATGGTGGTAGCTAGCCAGGCGGACATTTAAAATGCCCTACCACCAACCAAAATACCTGGTTTATGTTCTAAAACTTTGCTTTCATTTTTCTTAAACTTTTGAAAGTGGAGTTTTATAAGTACTTTTCCATATTATTAATATTATGCGCTTTGTATGTATGATGGATTGCGATAAGACCATAATCTGTCTGAAAGTGAAACTTCATGCGACCTCAGAGGTAAATGTCTACTCAGCCTGGGATGTCAAAATTCCAAGATTGCAATATTCGAGGAAAACCGACGAGAGATCTCCCGATCCGTGTCTACCTTAGCAGTTTGCATTATGAACAAAAACCTAACCGGTTAGTTCAAAGTGTAAAAAGTAAAGTTAGACTCGGCTGTAGAAGCTTGATAGGACTATTTATTTATAGAAATTTATTTAGTCTGACCTACTACTATAGTTCTTATGGGTTTATTGGCAGCACACTTAGGACGATTCGGGTGTTAAAGGCCAGGCCACTAGTGTCGGAAAGTAATTCAATTTACAGTTTGCGTAAGTAAAGAGCGTCGATCACGCGACCCACGCGTTAATACCTTATCGCACGCGAAACCTAACGAATAAGCCCTGCCTCAATATCCAACAATATTAAGTAATACTTGGTAACTATCACTTCGTCATATGCGTCCGTGGACAAGACAAGATACAGATTTTTTGAGGACGTGTGTGCAACTTTAGTCTTGCTGCAAATGTTTGCATAAAAATTTAAATTGAATTTTTGTTCATAGACTGAGTGATACTTGAACGACCACTTGTATAAATGTACATACAGTATTATGGAGTAAGAGAAATCCATAACATCACATCTAGCACGCTGACTCAAGTAAGAAAGAATCAGCTTGTAAGAAGAAGGATGTTACCCTATTTGTTCAAGAAGCCTTATGTAAAGCATTCAGATATAAAGTACAAAAATAACATTTAAAGTTTATCTGATAGACAGTGTTTTCTAGAAAAAAATAAGTTGATTGGTTAAATACTTATAGTATGATGAAACGGAGTGGATCGGGAGTAATCGGAATCAGTATTCACTGCCGAAATCAATGTGTTGTTTTAAATCTTCGAATCTTCGAAAGTGCTGAGTGAATAGGTACTTCACTGAATAGACTTGAATTCCGTTCTCAATAATGCCATTGCCAGAGTTGTTGAAGAATTTTCTTCTTCCCAATCCGAGCATAGTGTATTGACGAGTCTTGACTGTAGCAGCAAGCCGCTACATGTCGCGGTGAACACGGTGTGTAAATACTTGTGCGTCGTCGCTCGTCCTTTGTGCCGGTGAACTTCGTCCGCAAACGGTTTTCTTTCCACTCACTTCCTTTAGAGGAAATTCCGTGTTTTATTTTCATTCGACTCAAACTTTCTTTTTACTGTCTGTGTTTCTATCGATACGATTGAAAAGGGAAGAATGAAGTTCATTAGAGAGATGTGTTGGAATGTAGTTCAGATAGCTGTTTCCTTAATTGTGAAGTTCATGAAGATATAACTGAAATGTAATTCTTTTGGATTGTGTTATGTAAATGAAGCAGTCTGGACTATGAGAATACTATTCAATTATATTTTGGGTAATCAAAGCTGTTTGTTTATGGGACAATGTGGCTCAATCGTCTCTCTGAGCAAACGGGATGGTGATAAACATACATTTTTCGGACACTTACTCCAATTATCCAGTTCCAATCGAAGCAAAAAAGTAATGGATACTAAATAACATACATAAATAAATATGTAACCATTCGTGACTTGGGAATAAATGTTCCTACTCAGCATAGAAACATTTGAAGGAGTGGTTTCCAAGGCAGAGTCGACCCATGACGTAATTGTCAGGAACCTACAGTGATGCTGCTGCCCATCAATGATCTATTTATCAACTTTACCTTAATTTAGTCAACTAAAAATTGCGATCTCCCACAAGTCAATCTACCTTTCGAGAAGATCATGGAAACTTCTGAATATCTTTTTTCCTGTTTTGAGACTGTCTCTTTTATTTATACTTCTTCCGAGATGTTATATATTGAAGTCAATCTGGTGTTGAAAAATTAATACGACAGCTCCAACAGCAAATCTTTCCTTCCATCCCATAAATTTGATGAATCAACCAATAAATCGAATGGGCTTCCTGTGTGCGCCACCCCATATTTCACAAGTATATTTTCAAACTGTTTTCAATAACATAATCCTGACAATTCCATAGGATTTTATAGCTCTGAAGCAATTTCATATATTTTTACTGGTTGTAAAGTTTTATTGGCGCGGCTCGGGTGTTGATGACACAGTTTATTGTGGACGCGGCTTACGCTTTATGCCGGCCCTCGTAAACCCGACCTATGGTCAAGCGGAGAGAACGCTCCCTACTGCCAACGGCAGATTGTAGCCGTTCGAACAAATCTTTGAAATTAAAAACATTTATTGACAAAAAATGGAGGGTATACAACAAAAATTTATTTGCTCGAATCTATGTGTTCTCTCACGATAAATCGAATTTATCCGGTAAATAAAACAACGTGGTTGAATCTAAGTTGGTTGTATGTAGACTTCTACCTTGCTTTGGTTCGGGCGTGAGTCTTTGGATTGATTGATTTACTTTTTTTCTAGTTTTGCATTATTTGGGATTTTGAATTTTGTTACCGTAAGGAAAAATAATAAACTACCAATGCCAAAAACTTCTATTTCACTTACCTAATATGCCCCATTTTTTTTCCTTGCGGTAAAAAAACTCATCCGGTATATGTATGGATGTTCCTGCTGCTTTCATCAATCATGGGATGCTAATTTTTTTACTTTTTGAAATTGTCGTACCGAAAGCGGACAGATTTGAGACACGAGAATCTGTTTCGAGTCACTATCCGTATAAATTGTACTAGCTCTGCAGATAGACTTCTAACGAGACTATATCAACTCGGCCTCGCGCTGCGAGAGGTTATACTTTTCCTTAATCAGAACTTTTACAACTCTCAGTGTCGGGTGCTTGTTACTGGTTGGTTAACTTATGGACGTGCTAACTGCTGTACGGTGATTGGATCGCGGGGAAACGGGATGGCTTCATCAGACGACTCGTTGGTGTGGGAGTATATTTCAGAAGCTTGTATTGTTCTTTACGAAATTCAATTTAGTCTTGTTTATCTGTGATTTCGTATGTGCAGATCTCGCAGTAGAGGCAGATGATACTACAATGTGTTTTTGGTTGTTATTTTCAAATCTCTACAGTACTTACCTACCTAATACTGAAGTATCCTGCGGCCTAAATACCATCTATTTTAGGTGGTAATTTATCTGATGTTTTCTTTGTTATAAAATTAGCTAAATAATTGTCATGATTATTAAACTGTCCACCGCTAATACAAGCCTTTTCCAGATTTCGATATTAAGGTTCAATTTCCGTTCATCGAGCCAGTTAATGCTACCTTCAATTCATCTCTTACAAAGATGGAAATTCTTTACAAAACCCTTCAATGGGAACTACCAACATAGTGAAATTAAACGACTGTTCGTTTTATCGACTGACATTTTACAAATCGTTCACGGGATTCGTTTTATGGTTTCTGTGTGCTTCTGTTGCCGATGTGGGGTGCGGGGGTGAGGGGGGGCGGCAATCTCGTTACTTAGGTGACGTATCGACGTGGAGGATTGTATCGCCGAGATAAAAAGCCGCTTCGCCATAATTTATTGGCAGTAAACATTGGTAGAACTCCGCTCCCCCCTAACCCGCGCCTCACGTGCCCCGCGACTTGTCGCCGCGTCTCGCGACATACGCCACGCTGCCACAGTTATGTCAGATTGATTGTTTCTTAAGGTGCTTGGTCTAAGTGGACCAACCCTTATTCTAGAATAAAACAAAGAATACCTTGTTCTTCTTTTTGAACAAGCAGTAGCTTAAAAGTGTAAAATATGACTATTTTAAATGTACCCTGTGTACCTACAAAATAAAGCATTTTTGACTTTGACTTGACTATTACATACATTCTTACATGTAGGTAGGTAGTATACTTACTGGAAGAAATCCCGCCGTGGAATAAATCCGCCTTTGTGCATAGTTATAAGAAATTTGTTCTGTATTTATTTTCCTTTAACCGATTTACGCTAAGAACTGACCATTTCGTACATACAATACAACTAACATGAAATCTATTAAGATGTCGCACGTTTTGTCTTGACTCTTTTCATTTTGAAATGACAAACGAGGTGTTGTGAAACTTGATAATTAATGACTATGAAACCTCAATGGACACGATGCAACGGTACCATAAGTGACATTGTATTGTTATATACCGTTAGGAGGAGTAAAATTGCATTCAAAATTAAAATTATATTTTTTTTATTAGACTAGTTCAACAAGAAGAAGAATCTTCTCTAAATATATTAACTTCTGGGAACGGCGGCAGTTCTAAGAAAGACGTTTTATTTTCAGTAAAGGATATTAAATGGGTTTTTTACTCTGGCCTTGGCGCCAACACAAAATTGTTAAATATCTAAAGGCGATGGTTAATATAGTTCCATATCGGTTCTACACTCCTCTTGATGTAACTCTTATATGAACTAAACACATCAATGTTATGGTTTGTTGTTGACTATCGCGGCTGGCGAATAAAATGTCTCTTGTATTTAAATCATTCCTTTAATTAAGTTTCTAGTACTTATTTATTCCAAACACAAAAATAATAACTTCCATCTTTTACCATTTTAGAACCAGAGACAATTATAGACTCTTATAATAAAAACTTATGCATAAGATGCTATGGCTTGGAAGGGTGGACATTGGTCCCTTTAATACTCTCCCTCAATGACCAGCTTTCAAGCCAATAGCAGTTACAAACTTCCTAAAATCATTCCTAGCTAAAGGTTTTGTTAACACATCAGCTAACTGTTCTTTAGTGGATACATATTTAACTTTAATTAAACCTTCCTCTACTTTCTGTTTGACAAAATTAAACTTTACATCAATATGTTTAAGTCTTTTCTGGTCTGGATTTTTTACACTTTTCATAGTACTCTGATTATCTTCGAAAATTGTTACAGTGTGTGTATTAATATTAAAATCTGACAACAATTTAACAAGCCAACAAGCTTCCGCAGAAGCTTCACATAATGAAATTAATTCAGCTTCAGTAGTACTTAATGCTACTGTGGTTTGCTTCTTTGATCTCCATATTACAGTGTTGTTATAGAGTTGAAATAAATAACCGGTAGTAGATTTCCTATCCGAATCCCTAGCAAAATCTGCATCAGCATACCCTACAAGAGGTGACAAAGTATTATGATCTTTTTTAGAATAAATTAATGCATAATTGACAGTTTGTTTTACATAACGCAATACTCTTTTCAAAGCTTTCCACAAATTTTCATTAGGTTTTGATTGGAATCTGCTCAAGTAAGAAACTGAAATGGCTAAATCTGGTCGTGAACCCACTGTGGCATACATTAAAGATCCTATTAATGACCTACACTGATATTCATAACTCATGTCTACTATATTTTCATCATTCATTTTAAAATTCTGATCCATTGGTGTATCACTGCCTGTACAATTTTCCATATTATATTGCTCTAACACATTTTTCAAATATTTACTCTGGTTAACAATAATTTTTCCCGAACTTTTAGTTATAGAAATCCCTAAATATGTCAAATTATCTGTTCCCATATCTTTCATTCTAAACTGTGCCGATAAGAATGTCTTTACTGCTTCTATTTCCTGTATATGACTTCCACACAAAAGTAAATCATCGACATACAATAGTAGATAGAGATCTCCCTTACTATATAAACAGTAGTCATTTTCAGAACGCTTGAATCCATACCCAGTAATAACTTGATGAAACTTTTCATACCAGTATTTGGGAGACTTTTTCAAACCATATAAAGATTTTGTTAATTTCAAAACATGTCCTTCTGGTAATAGCAGCCCTTCTGGCGGTTTTAAATAAACTTCTTCATCAATTCTCCCATACAAAAACGCTCCCTTCACATCCATCTGGTGTATATGGTAGTCTTTATTTACCGCTATAGATAATAGTATTCGTAAAGTTTGAAGTTTTAAAACAGGTGAATAAATATCATCAATTTTGTCTTTCTGCTGAAACCCACGGACAACTAATCTTGCCTTGTAAATTTCCTTTTCCCCTACATCTTTCTTGGTGAATATCCACTTACTATCTAATGGTTTTTGGTGTTTTGGTTGTGGTACGATCATCCATGTTTCACTTTCTTTCAATACTTTTATTTCCTCACATACTGCTTTCCTCCATTGTATCTTATCTTCTCTGTTTTCTATTTCTTCATAAGTGAATGGTACATCTTTCTGGTGTGTCGCCAATAGTGCAAATAGTGCTTCATCACTATCCTCATTCAAATTTATTTCATAGTCTTCGTGCCATTTAGGTCTTTGTACTTTTCTTTTTTCTCTCCCTCTCTCTCGGCTTTCTAACTCTGTACTATCAGTGGTGTGCTCTTGTAACCTCTTCTCTTTCATATCTAGATTTCTCATTTCTGTATTTCTTTCTCTATATTCATCTAAACTCCCTTTTTCTGTCTCCTTATGCACAGCATCGGTACTGCTAGAACATGGTAAGTAAACTTTATTTTCTTCCTTATATTGTGTTTCATCGAATATTACATTTCTCCCAATTACTGTTCTGTTTTCTTCTTCATCATACAGTCTATAACCTGAAATACTATAACCTATCATGATCATTTTTTTTCCTGGATTATCCAATTTTTGTCTTAACTGCTTAGGTACATGGTTATAGGCTATGCTGCCAAATACACGCATGTGTGAGACATCTGGTTTTCTACCTTGCCATAATTCACATGGAGTTACTTCTTTTCCTAGAGTTGGACTTCTGTTTGTTACATAGGCTGCATATAATACAGCATCTCCCCAAAACTCCTTTCCTAGAATAGAGTCCAATAATACTGTTCTTGCTTTTTCTATTAAAGTTCTGTTCATTCGTTCCGCGACTCCATTCATTTCCGGGTTGTATGGAACTGTGTACTGCATAACAATACCATTTTCCTCGCAGAATCTCTGAAATTCTTCTGACACATACTCACCCCCATTATCACAACGTAATTTTAACAGATTAGTACTGAAATGTTTGGTTACATGGAAATAATATTGCTTAAATTTATTGAAAACTTCAGATTTGTGAGTAATAAGGTAAACCATGACGAAATGTGTGAAATCGTCTATGAACGTCACAAAGTATTTGTGACCCTCTCTACTATCAGGGCTAATTGGCCCACACACATCTGTATGTATTAATTCTAAAGGTTTTTTTGGCTCTATATCCACTCTTATTAAAAGGTTGGCGGCACATTTTGCCTAACAAACATGCTTCACATAATGTATTGTCAATCCTATTATTTTTTAAAACCTCCAACCCATTTACCAAGTTTCTTTGAGTTAACATATTTAAATTTCTCATTCCCAAATGAGCATAACGCCTATGCCATAAGTGTCCTACTTTATTAGACTCGTTACTTATTGAATAATTACTGTTAACCTGTTCGACCTCCATCTCAATAGTATATAAAGAGCCATCCTTGTTTCCAATCATTATTAATTGATCAAAATCATATATCCGAACCTTTCCTTCAGAAAAACAAACCCTTAAACCATTGCTTACCATCTTAGATACTGACAACAAATTTTTTCGTAAATCAGGCACATAATACACATTTTTTATGGTACACATAGTGATTCTTTTGCCTACATAACATTTGACTCTGATGTTTCCAATACCTATTGCCTGTAACATCACTCCATTCTTGGCTGCTGCGATATTTTTAGGGAACTTTAATTCTATAAAGTCTGTAAATAAGTCCTTGCTGTTAATCAAATGGTCTGAGCACCCGGAGTCCACGCACCATACTAGTCTGTCACTGTTACATTGAGAATTATACACTTCACTTTCACATACAAACGCAACATCATGATCCAATTCCGCTGAATATGACTGACGTCCTCTCCCTTGACCTTGTCCTGCTTGCTGTACATGTCCGCCACTGAATCCCAGTCCTCCTCGATGTCCTTGTCCTCTATTGTAGTTTCCACGTCCATGATTATAATATCCTCGTACTTGGTTATTTCCTCGACCTCTATAGTAGTTTCTTTGCCCTTGATTGAAATTTCCCTGTCCTTGGTTGAAATTTCCCTGTCCTTGGTTGAAATTTCCCTGTCCTTGGTTGAAATTTCCCTGTCCTTGGTTGGAATTCCCTTGTCCTTGATAGGAGCGTTCTCCCATGCGACATTGGAATTTTTTGTGGCCTGGTTTCCCACATGTAAAACATAAAAAAGCATTATTTGAACTTGCTGGCTTTCTTGTTTGATTACTTAAAAGTTTCTTCCTTTTTTCTTCTTCTCCCAGCAACCTGTTCTTGACAAAATCCACTTTTAATTCTTCTAATGTTTCCAACGCAGTGATTATGTTCTCGTATGATTTTGGCATAGAAAGTAGGATGTAATTAACTTTTTCTTCTTCACTCAAACTTGTATCGGCTTCTTGTAACTCATTGAACAATTCTTCCATTTTCACAAAATGATCTAGTAATGGCGTGTCTTCTGAATAATGAATCTCAGAGAGCCTCCTTCTTATAAACAATTTGGAACGCATTCCTTTCCTTTGAAAATTTTCTTTTAAAGAATGAAACATGTGATATGCAGAATTTCTTTTAATATATTCTATGTGACTGTCTGCCACGCCGGCGATAATCAAGGCTTGGGCCTTTGCTTCATTCCTAATTACATCTCGTGGGGAGTCATCCTTACAATAGGACGGGTCATCAATGGCTTCCAAAACCCCATTTTCTCTTAATACACTCCGCATTCGAAACGCCCACGTACTAAAGTTTGCCCCTGCAAACGGGCTGATGGCATATTTTTCCCGCCATGACATTTTCAATAACAAGCACACGTGCAAACAACTTCAACAAAAATTAACCAAACCACGCTCTGCTACCACTGTTATGGTTTGTTGTTGACTATCGCGGCTGGCGAATAAAATGTCTCTTGTATTTAAATCATTCCTTTAATTAAGTTTCTAGTACTTATTTATTCCAAACACAAAAATAATAACTTCCATCTTTTACCATTTTAGAACCAGAGACAATTATAGACTCTTATAATAAAAACTTATGCATAAGATGCTATGGCTTGGAAGGGTGGACATTGGTCCCTTTAATAATCAATGGTTGTCTCGGACGGCATCGACTGAAGATAAGGATGGTGCCATTAATGCTGTATTAAGAAAGAAAAAGGTGAAAGAAGTAGAAAGAGGAAATCAGCCCGTTTTGCAATCGTTGAAACACAAAAAAAAATTGGAGACAATCCTGTGCAATATACGCAATAAACAAACAAATGTAACCGAAATACTGAGCGGTCTGAGTAAAATATCAGGGAGCAGTAAACTTGCGTTAACAGTAGCCACAAGCGGCGGCACTTCGCAAACAAACTACAAAGAAATCGAACGGCCGTAAATCGTGTGACGTTTACAGCAGGCGATAAACGTCTAGCGGGCATTCCTGGGAAACTACCTATACGCTCTCCAATGGCGCATTAGATACGCCAATGTAACAGCCTGTTCTGGGATAGTGTTGGAACAGTTTGGTACCTAACTCTAAAAATAAGACTGTATCTAAAGATACGTGCTTCACAAGCAGGCCGCAGAAGAATAAACAATGCAAGAACAGCAACGAAAGATTTTCATGACAATTTTACGACAACGAGCGTTGCAAAATATTTTGAAACAAATACTTCCCCTCTATTTATTTACATAATTCTTAGAATCTACTTTAAGCTAGGAACTACGAATTATTTGCTAAACATCGCAGCCGAGGGTTTCACATGTAAATGCATTGCATTCAGTGAAAGTTGATGTTGTGTAGTTCTGTGTAATTGTTTTAAAATTATTTATTCATACCGAATCTAGAGCACTATTACAAAATAATGTGTAGAATACTACAGATAGTATATTGACGACCGGTTTAGTGTAGTGGTTAGAAAATCTGCTGCTATATCAAAAGGTCGCGGGTTCGAATCCTGCTAGGGGCATGTGTTTGTATGATGAATATAGACATGTGTTCCCGAGTTGTTGTTGATGTTTTTCATTTATATATTTAAGTATTTACAAAAAAAATGTATTTGTGTAGTTTATCAACAATTTGGTATCCATAACACAAGCCTAGATGCTTACTGTGGACCTAGATGGCGCTCTGTGTATGTGCAAAGATATTTATTTATTTATTACGTAGTTATAATTTAAATTATGATTACAGATTCTTGCTTCGATACATTAACAATGTTACTGTAATTGGATGGAAAATCTTAAATTAATAATCATACTTGTTTAAATCACAAAGGAGAAAGAGTCACACAATATATTTCGCCAACTACTGTGAATTAAGTAATCTAAATTTTTGGAAGTCAGCTTTTTCTCTTGCCCTTATCCCATTATTTTGGCGTCCGATGCAAGAAGTCCTTCTCCTCCAGTCATCTTACGTTTAGGAAGGATAAACTTACCTAATATATTCATAAATGTAACTATACAATTCATATTATCAAAATTTAATACATTTAGTAATTCATAGGATAGTAAATTACGATACGAACTTCCCGAAACTGAAGTTAAAATTGGAACTGACAGTTAAACTGTTACCCTATCAATCCTCTGGCAGTTAATGTCAAAACTGCACTTACATGCGACCGTTCGCGTGTTCACCTCAACATTGACAACGAATTCATATTGAATTTTCAAACATTAACCAATCGACATAATACCGCACTCAAGCGTCTAACTGTAGAGCCAACTTAGAAACAACGTGAAGAGAAAACAACTAAACCCGGAGCAAACAGTTTGTTTTGTGTATACAAATACCCGCTAGTCAAAGAAGTCAGTTTTACAAGTATATACCTTTTAGGGACAAGTTAGCTTTGCCCACTAACCCCTTTCTAACTTTATAATGACGATGCACACGTGTCTCTGGCAGAACATTCAGCGTGTAAATCAAATTTAAAAAGCTTAGCTTTTTTAGGCACTCGCGCATTGGATTACCTATGAAATTATATACGTATTTATATAGTAAAAGCTTTCCGCCCGCATCTTCGCCTGTGTACTGTACGGAATATTGTTTATCCCGTGAGAACTACTCATTTTATCGGGATAAAATATATCATGTCTTCATCTAGGGTATGTTATACCTATATACCATATTTCAATCAAATCTGTTCATCAGTTTCGTCGTGATTGAGCTACAAATAAACAAACGAACATCCAAACTTAGTTAGATTAGTTAATAAATTGAAGCATTAGAAAGCAATAAAAGAAGAATGATTATTGTTATTATTATTAAATTCTTTATTGCACACTGTAGGTACACACGGTATCTGATTGCATGACGTCACTGGCGATGCAGTTGCGACGCATAGCCAGTCAGCCGGGTACCGTTCCCTTGTTCAGTAGTTAGAATAATTTTCTACATTAATTAAATGGAGTCAATCGGGATAATATCTATTATTTAATCGCCCTTCTCTAGTTCTATATATACATATAGCAAAGACAATTAAAAGTAACAGTGGTGACTTTCCGACATATTAGAACAATAGTAAATGTAGAACAGTGACTTTTTATAGTGTTTTGGTTTTTTTTTATGAACAAAATTAGTGCTAACAAATTATTAGTGCGAAGAACATTATAGCACCATTAAGTGTGTGAACCGGCTGACTCATTTTCGTTAAGCTGGACGAGGGAACCGTCAACTCAAACGCCGTTGTTGATCCACCCAACGATCAAACAATGGAGGATCTCGCATCAATTTCCGTATCTGCCAGGATACCGGAGTTCTGGATTGACCAACCGCGCACGTGGTTCATCCAGGCGGAGGCAGTGCTTTACCCGCAGCGCCTGTCGGATGAGTCTAAGTATCAACTAGTAGTAGCTAAATTGGGAAAACATGTCATACCGCAGGTGACAGATATACTCTCTAACCCTCCGCAGACACAGAAATATGAAGCACTTAAACATAGGCTACTTACCATCTACGAAGAGAGTGAAAACCGCCAGATACAGAAGCTGATTGGAGAAATGGAGCTGGGGGACCAGAAACCCTCCCAGCTGTTGCGGAAGATGCAGGATTTGGCCCGGGGCAAGGTGACTGATGAAACCTTACATATTCTATGGCAAAACCACTTACCTCCTTCTGTGCGTGCTGTACTCACTGTTTCAGACACTAAAGATCTGACAACACTTGCATCTATAGCAGATAAGGTGATGGAAAATTTTAGATCATCGCAGGTGGTAGAGGTCAGTCAGCCTAAGTCCAGTGGTGGTAATACTGATACTGCAATGATTATCGCAGAGATTGCTAAAATAAGTGTACGTCTCGACGACTTAGAGAAGTCAAGGCCCAGGTCAAGGTCGAAGTCGAGAGGAAATCGCAGGCCCTGGAACAGGGCTAGATCGCATTCGCGTAGCAGTCGCAGTACTGCGCCTAGGCGCACGCCCGAAACCGATGACTGGTTATGCTATTACCATTTTAATTACAAGGACAGGGCACTTAAATGTATTGAGCCGTGTGCATGGAAAAAGAAAACGGTAAACTAGAGGCCGTGCAGTCAGCAGAGACGGGGAGCTGCGGCGGCATTCTTAATCACCGTCTATGTGTCACAGATAGGACCAGCGGGTTACGTTTCCTCATAGACACCGGAGCGAACATTTCAGTCATTCCACGTACCAAAGTAGGTAAGAATATACAGTGCGAGCAACAAGACTATACGTTATACGCCGCCAATGGTTCAGTGATTAAAACGTACGGTATCAAAACGTTAGTGTTGGATATCGGGTTGCGACGCGCACTGCGTTGGACTTTCGTTATCGCCGAAGTACGTCAACCTATTATCGGTGCAGACTTTTTAGCTTATTATGGACTGTTACTAGATTTAAGTTCACGTAAATTAATAGATCAGATTACTAATTTAAATGTTTTAGCTACGATTGTGAATAGTAACGAGCAATCAGTTAAAACTGTTGATGAAGGTCACCCGTTTTTCGATCTTTTAGCTAAGTATCCTGATATAACTAAACCAGTGTCTTTCAAGGACACACCTAAACATGCTGTCCTGCATTACATCGATACGACAGGTCCGCCGGTGCATGCACGGGCAAGGCCACTGCCACCGGACCGGTATAAAAAGGTAAGAGATGAGTTTAAAATTATGCAGGAACTTGGTATTTGTAGACCGTCGAAAGGAGCTTGGGCTAGTCCACTTCATGTCGTACCAAAAAAGGACGGGCAAATTCGTCCTTGTGGCGATTATCGCGCTCTAAATGCCATTACGAAACCGGACAGATACCCGATTCCGCGTCTGCAGGATTTTACCTATCTACTGACGGACAAGAAAATATTTTCACGTATTGATATAAATAGAGCGTATCATTGTCTTTCTGTCGCGCCAGATGATATAGAGAAGACCGCGATAATTACCCCTTTTGGCTTATTTGAATTTCCGCGTATGCCTTTTGGATTACGTAATGCAGCCCAAACCTTTCAACGGTTCATGAATAATTCAGTATTACAAGGACTTGATTTTTTATACTGTTATATTGACGACGTCATCATAGCCAGCGATGACATTACTGAACATCGCGAACATCTTCAAAAAGTTTTTGAGAGATTCCAAGAATTTGGAATTACTATTAATTTATCTAAATGTGACTTCGGCAAATCGCAAATTCAATTTCTTGGTTTTGAGGTCTCAGCAGACGGTATCCGACCATTAAAAGAGAAGGTCGATGCCATTAATGATTTTCCTAGACCGGAAACGGTCGAGCAATTGAGACGATTTTTAGGAATGGTTAATTTTTATCGTTCTCATTTACCTCATGCTGTAGATTATCAGGGAGAACTTAATAGTTATTTACATAATTCTAAAAAAAGAGATAAGACTAAAATCAATTGGACCTCTCACGCTAACGAAGCATTTTTGAAATGTAAGGCTAGCTTACAAAGCGCCTCTACATTGTCATACCCTAAGGCTGATGTTCCACTAGCTTTGATGACGGACGCATCTAGCAAAAGCGTCGGAGCAGTACTACAACAGTTTGTTGACGAAAGATGGATTCCTTTAGGTTACTTTTCAAAAAAGCTTTCAATTACACAGGAAAAGTATTGCGCATATGATCGTGAATTATTAGCAATTTACCTAGCAATTAAACATTTTCGTAATTTGACAGAAGGCCGTCAACTAATTGTTTTTACAGATCACAAACCAATCACATTCGCTTTTTCTAAAAAGAATACAAATAATGAAACACCGCGTCGGATGAGACATTTAATGTATGTCAGCGAATTTACAACGGACATAAGACACATCAGCGGTGCCGATAACGTTGTCGCTGACACCTTGTCGCGAGTGGAAACAATAACATGTCCCACGCTTATAGATTTCGAAGAAGTCGCCCGAGTGCAAGCCGATGATAGTCAAGTGGCTGACCTGTTGAAACGTGATAGTTTACAATTTAAATGGATAGTGTTACCTGGGAACGACAAATCGCTACTTTGCGAAATGTCGCAATCTAAGATTAGACCGTACTTACCTGACCAATTTAGATACATAGCTTTTCAGTCCGTTCATAATTTGAGTCATCCCGGAATCCGTACCACTCGTAAATTAATGAGGGACAGATTCTTTTGGGTGAATATGAACAAAGACGTAGGTAATTGGGCAAAAACTTGCATCAAATGTCAGCGATCTAAAGTACATCGTCATACTATGTCTGAATTAGGTAAATTTCCTTCGGTTACTCGTTTTGAGCACATTCATGTAGACATAGTGGGCCCTTTGAGTACCACATCAGAAGGGTACAGGTATTTAGTGACTATAATAGATCGCAAAACAGGCTGGCCTGAAGCATTACCAGTGAAGGAAATCACGGCAGAGGTCATATCTAGGACTATTTACGAAGGTTGGATTTCGCGATTTGGCTGCCCTGCCAAGCTTACCAGCGACCAGGGTAGACAATTCGAGAGTGGCATTTTTAAAGAGTTGTTAAAATATCTAGGTATAGAAAAATTCCGTACTACACCGTATCACCCACAGAGTAACGGAGCCGTAGAAAGGTGGCACCGTAGTCTTAAAGTAGCACTTACAGCTAGATTAGATTCCAATTCATGGGTAGAAGAGTTACCTACAGTATTGTTAGGACTTCGTACTGCAACTAGGAGTGACACAGGTGTAAGTTCCGCTGAGATGACGTATGGACAGACCCTAAGATTACCTGGAGATTTTTATGACAGTAATGAACAGGAAATAAATGACTCATATGAATACGTAAAGCAACTTAGAGATTTGATAAATAATTTGAAACCTAAACCGATTTTACATAAGTGTAAACGCACAGTATTTGTGCATTCAAACTTAAAGGACTGTTCACACGTTTTTATCAGAAACGATGTTGTTAAGAAGTCTCTTCAACCACCTTATAATGGACCTTATCGCGTTTTGAATAGGAGCGGTAAAGTTTTTACTGTACAGTTACCGGATCGTGAATTATGTATCTCTATTGATAGGTTAAAACCAGCATTTATTTTAGAGGAAGTACCAGAAAATATAAATTTAAATTTAGATAAGAACTTAGTAGATAGGCAAAATAGAATAGACAAAACTGACAAAGCCGAAACTTTTGCTAACGACATTCCTGCCGACTGTACTAAACGTACGCGCAGTGGACGTATAAGCAAAAATCCAGTTCGTTTCGTAAGTATTTAGCAATAGTTTATTTAGGTTAAAATTTATTATTTTACTATGCATTTTCTCTATTACAGTTCATTTACACTCCAAACTTGTAAGTAGCAAGTCTTTCAAGCACATTTTTATTAACATAAACTTTACAATGGGCAGTACATCGAGTAAAGACCAAGTAGTCATAGCCCAGGCAAGTGCCAGTGCTACAAGTATGCAAGTGCAAATGAACCAATATTTTATCGCGCTACTGATAGTGCTCATTCTTCTAGTGTTAATCGTCATATATTTTATATATCGTCGTTGCTTTAGTAGCATGAAAAGGTGGATGAGAAAGCAAATGCAGGCCATGCAATCGCAGATGCCAGCACGAGAGCAAACCCAGCCACCCAAGGTTATATATACCTAAAATAAGTAACTGGTGATCTTTCTTCAAAAGTTTTAATATCAAGCTATGTACAAGGCAGAATTTGTGAAAACTTGTGTTGTAATAAACAGTGAAACATTGTTCGGTTGTCATTCTTGGTAACAAAGAAAAAAACTTATTGGTAACACAAAAGTGTAATTCAGTGTGAACATATTCAGAATTTTGGTATAATATAGACTGAGTAAAACTACGTTATTATTAATCGAAATTTGTAATTGTATAATTTTTTGACTTACTAATATTTTTTAAATAAACACTAAGTAACATTACTTATCTACCTATGTATTTCATGATAATTTGTAATTCATAATAATCTTAATACCTAATTTCTTACAGGCATGCCATTACAATACATCGAATCATCGGATATTATATTTCATTTAATATGTCCTACATTTACTCTACATGTAGTTGCATTATCATGTTGTCGCAACAGCAACATGATAGCGCAAGCATGAGCGTTACTTGGAGGTTTCGCTGAGTCGCGCATTCCGAGCTTGGTTCCGATCACAGATTTGTATTAGAGATGTACCGTAATCGCAGTGCACTGATGCATATTGTTTTATTTGTTAATTTACATTACTTAATTACTTTAAGATGTATCTTAAATTTTTTTAATAAAAGGGGGAATATTGTAGGTACACACGGTATCTGATTGCATGACGTCACTGGCGATGCAGTTGCGACGCATAGCCAGTCAGCCGGGTACCGTTCCCTTGTTCAGTAGTTAGAATAATTTTCTACATTAATTAAATGGAGTCAATCGGGATAATATCTATTATTTAATCGCCCTTCTCTAGTTCTATATATACATATAGCAAAGACAATTAAAAGTAACACACACAAAAATAAAATACAAAGAACATTTAACATACATGATGAATGATTATTCATTAATAATGCAAGCACACAATTAATATGACAACAAATTATAATAAACAGAATAAAGAAAGAAGACAATGTTAGAATGTGCATCCTGCATCAGTCAATGACCTGGATCTGGTTCAGCATGAGTTGTAAGTAAGACCCACAATGCTGATAATTCTGTCAGGTCTACACAGCAGAATATGGACGCACCTCCCGCGCATTTCAAGATACAACTATGTTAAATTAACAATTGACCACTACAAATAATAATATTATCGTTAACAACTAAGTATCCAGCTAACAAACTATTCAATGCAATAACGATTATAATATACAAGTTTCGTAATTTACAAGTGTAGCATTGCAATACACGTTCAGACGAAACGTACGTAAATGGACAGGAAACAAATCTTGTGTTGAACAATTACTCAAAGTTGAAGAAAAGTA
The DNA here is from genome assembly GCA_949316235.1 of Oegoconia quadripuncta. Taxonomy (NCBI): domain Eukaryota; kingdom Metazoa; phylum Arthropoda; class Insecta; order Lepidoptera; family Autostichidae; genus Oegoconia; species Oegoconia quadripuncta. The sequence continues at coordinate 22,440,746 of OX438754.1, forward strand.
ATTTTAAACGAGCGACAAAGAGACTTGAGGGATTTTTGGAAAAAGACTTCATGTGTGCAAGTTACAGTACAACGAACCAACTCCATGGTATAAGTAATAACATCAGATCCTAATTCCGGTGTAGTCACCGATTTTTATTAGAAACTAGCTTTCCGACTGTGGCTTCGCCTGCTTGGAATAACTTGCATGGAATATCGCGGAAATTTGTTTATCCGGGAATCTTTTCATCCAGGGTATATACCCTGGACTTTTCTTCGTCTTTTTGACGATCGATTGGTGTAGTGGATCTACCAGTGACCCTATCAGCGAACCCAACGGTTGTGGGTTCGAATCCCATATAGTATCCATAGTAGATGCTTTGTTTAATTGGGAACTAGATGATTGGTGTAAGTTTCCAAAATATTTATTTATTTATATTTGGTATTTAGGTATGCCAAATTTCATTCAAATCCGTTCATCCGTTTCGCTGTAATTGAGCAACGAACAAATAAATAAACATCTATATATAATATTAGTTAGACAAATCAAACTGTATGACGTCTGTTGATTATTATATTTTCTGATTGTCTCAAAGATGTGACGGATAACTGAACCGCCAAAGATTGGTAAAGCAACTGAATTCACTAAGATTCTATTTTCTATCTCCGTTACATCTGCACCGAATTTATGAGGTAATTCTGGCAGTATACCCTTAAAAAATCAGTTAAAAATTAACGAAGATATCGCGTAATAAACATACGAAAAAAAAACAGTCGAATTGAGAATAACCTCGTTTTTTTGAAGTCTGTTAACAGTATGACAATTTTTCATCGTTTTAAGTAATAATACAATGCTTATTTCTGTAACAATTTTGTATACAATAAAGATATGAAGATAAGATAATTTAATTGGTATCATTAATTCTTTGTTCCGTGAAGATCCTACTCCAAGCCCATTCTTGGAAAGACAACCTGATTAAACTCAGAAACAGTTCCAAGTCGTTCATAAGCGCGTCCCCGAGGCATCGCACCGCCGCGTTACAAATGAAATTTAAAATTCAGTTATTATTCACTTTGGCGGCGGACTCCGGCGCACTTGTTCCCAGTCAAGTTTTATAAATAAGCAATGGCGCCTCGTCGCCGCTGGCCCACGGACTGACAGACAGACGGACACTAATGCCACACTATAACATTCATAATGGCCTCCGGAAGGGTTCCACCGTGTGCAGGATACAAGACATTTTACGACTACTTTTAGATCATAGCGGGGAAATCATAATTCTGTTTAATGTTCTTTCAACGGGAGCTACACAGTGACATTAAGCTCTTTTGTAGAGATCATTCATAAAAGCGTGAAATTCAAAGAAAACGTTGAACTTTCCAAATACTTCACTAAATTTAACCAATGAAATCAAATTGGAATACTTACAATGATCATAAACTTTCAGATTTCTTGTTAAAGGATCCAAATCATACGGTTCTCTGTTTAAATACCCTGGAAGTTAAAATTGCTATAACTAAAAAAAGCTAAAAAAAAAAAATAATAAAACTGACAGGCATAACAAATTTCATAGGTAAAGCAAAAAACAGGTTCTTGTACATCTTTACGTACTATATTTTTAAAAGTGAGAGAATTCACAAAAATATCGCTAGTATAGCCCAGGCGTCGAATTCACAACAATATCGCTTGCGTGTCCCAGGTGTCGAAGTCACAAAAATTTCGCTTATGTGGCCCAGGCGTGGAATTCTCTAAAATTTCGTTTGTGTGGCCCAAGCGTCGAATTCACCAAAATGTCGCTTGCGTAGCCCAGGCGTCGAATCCACAAAAATGTCGCTTGTATGGCCCAGGCGTCGAATTCTCAAAAATATCGCTTGCGTAGCCCAGGCGTCGAATTCACAAAAATGTCGCTTGCGTAGCCCAGGCGTCGAATCCACAAAAATGTCGCTTGCGTAGCCCAGGCGTCGAATCCACAAAAATGTCGCTTGCGTAGCCCAGGCGTCGAATTCACAAAAATGTCGCTTGCGTAGCCCAGGCGTCGAATTCACAAAAATGTTGCTTGCGTAGCCCAGGCGTCGAATTCACAAAAATGTCGCTTGCGTAGCCCAGGCGTCGAATCCACAAAAATGTCGCTTGCGTAGCCCAGGCGTCGAATTCACAAAAATGTCGCTTGCGTAGCCCAGGCGTCGAATTCACAAAAATGTCGCTTGTGCGGCCGAGTCTTCGAATTCGCCCAAAATGTCGTTTGTATGACCAAGGTTTCCAATTCGCACAAGTATCTCGTACATGACCCAGGCTACGAATCTGGACAAGTGTTATTTTGTACAGCCACTTACCGATAGATTTGGTCTTTGGATATGGAACACTAAAAATAAGGGGTCAAAAACTGCAATCAAAACACTAAAGCCCCATCCATAAAGCACCAAAACTATTCGACCATACGCTTCACCCGAGTTCCACCAAACCGGCCGTTCGTCAGCGCACGCACACACGCACACGACCCGACACTTACCCATGTATTATTGTCCATTACAACATAAAATGCTATCGGAAAACGATTTGCAGTCCAGACGGATCCCGGGGCCGTGCCGGTGGAGAATAAAACAAAGAAAACTTTTTATAACGCGCTCAATTGCCGTTATCCCAAGTACAGTTAGCCAAGAAACTCCATATCCGTCCCCCCGGGACAAGGGACGCGGATACATTTTCCTTGTAGACTATACCTACGCGTCCGCCTCGAGTCTTCCGGACGTTTCTCTTGCGTCACCTGACGGCCGACCTGTCATAAATCAAGCTGACTGCTGCCAAAAATCTGTTCTATCTGTCCCTCTCCGTCTAACGGGCGGACTACTAGAGGTGTCTGTTCGGAATTAGAATTAATTAGGGCGCCACTATTTTTCAGTACAAAAAAGACAAAGTTATTTACGAGTCTAGTAATTCGTTTGATTGAATTTTAGACGCAAAAAATTAGAAGCCAATTAGAGACTGAAGTTACATACTTTATACAAATACGAACTATGTACTTAATTACGACATACTACAACAAAAGTCAAGCTTTTCCTAATCTGATTTACCTACACAACATAATAATGCATGCAGTACTTACAAACAAACAAAATATTCTTTATTGTACAACAATAAAAAGCATAACACAACGATAAATAAAAAAAGGGAATAGTACAATTTGGCAGCCTTATCACTAAAAGCGATCTCTTCCAGGCCACCTTTGGGTTAGTTACCTTTAAGTTTCTCTCTTTTTTAATGTTTGCTACTGTATTAAGTACACTCGTTGATGTGCCTAAACAAATAAAATACGTTTTACTGAACCTTGGTAGTGAGGTACATTTGGCGATCTTATCACAAAGAGCAAGCTCTCCAGCAACCATCGGGTTATAAGACATCTGAAATAGGTGGGTTTTGCTGCGGTATTACAAGGCCGATACAAATTATTTGAATAATAGATGTACATAGATGATGTCGTGATCTTTATCTCAAATAGGGTAGTCAAAGATATCCCAACCTACCATCCAAGGTTCACTTTCGAAATGTACAGAAATGCACACGAGACACCCACGGGACGAGATGGGTTGATTCCATTCTTTTTACGTGCGAATACCATATTTACACTTCATATAGGTACTAAACAGACAAGCAATACTTAAAATAATCTACATAAATAACAATCTATCATCATCATCTTATTTAGAGCCATGCTCTTGTCGGTGGAGATTTTTCCATATCTCTCTGCTCTCCGCCTTCCTCTTGACCTCCTGATACGACACGACGTTCAACTTCTCTTTTATCTGCTGCATGTAGCTTATTCTTATTCTACCTATCTAATCTAACTAATATTGTAGACTAGCTTTCTGCTCTCGGCTTCGCTTGCATGGAATAAATAACTTTATTGCGAAAATTTGTTCACAAATCCTATGTCTTAATCCAGGGTATATTCTACCTATATAACAATTTCATCCAAATCCGCTGATAATTTCGCAACAGACAAACAAACATTCAAACTATCGCCTTTACAATATTAGTTAGATTAGAAATCCGCCGACCGCCTCCGTGGCTCAATGTAAACAACATTGGGTTTACGATTCGGAGGTCGCGGGTTCGATCCCCAGCGGGGTACATGTTTAAGTACTCGGTTTGGTTGGTGGAAGGGCATTTAAAATGTCCGCCTGGCTAGCTACCACCATCTTATCTAAATCTGCCGCCAAACAGCAATGTTAAGCATTGTTGTGTTCCCGTTGTCAGAGATAAAGATAGCCAGTCTCCCAAATGTGTTGGGGTTTCCGGGTCAGTACGCTTCCACCTTCGACCTCATCTTCACTTAACATCAGGTGTGATTGAGGTCAAGTACCAACCCGTTATGCATAAAAAAAAAAAAACGAAAGTTTCGATGTTTGTTTATTTGCTTGCTGCTCTATCACTGCGAAATTGGATGAAATTTATACTTAGATATACTTAGATACATAAATTAAGATATTTTTTAACCCGATAAAGTGAGTAGTTCCGCGGGATAAACTTAATGTTTTCCACGATAAAATTATTTCACGCAGGCGAAGCCGCGGGCGAAAGCAAGTATACAATAAATATAAAACCATCAAGACAACACAAGAGTACATGCAACTTGGTCGTACTGTCGTGGCCTCAGAAGATATAGTCATCTTTGCTTTTTTCGTCGCCAGTACAGCAGCAGTCAAAATATGGAGTTGTAAAATTTTGGTCACGACCGTAAGGGGAAGACTGCGGCTAAGGGAGGGGGGGATAAATCCCTCGGGACGTGTGCCGCTTGCGAGTGGGGTCGAATGTTCGGGACTAGCGACGATCACTGGGATTGTCCGAACACTTGTTTTTAGGAGATTTTTAGGGTAACTTAGCCAAATGGCAATGAACGAAAGCTTTATAGGTTCTTGTTCTTCTGTATGTTACTTCTGGGTCACTATATGCACTGCATGAATAGTAAGTGTCTTCTATGAACCGTCATAAAGCTGTATAATTGACATACATAAATCGTCACGACCTTCATCCCAAACAGAATGGATTTTTTTATGCATAACTGGTAGGCTCTTGACCTCAAACACACCTGATGTTAAATGGAAATGAGGCCGCAGGTGGAAGCGTACTGACCCGGAAACCCCATTTTATTTGGGGGACTGACTATCTTATCTCTGACAACCGGAGCACAACAATCATATTAACATTCCTGCTTTGCGGCAGATTTAGATAAGATGGTAGGAGCTAGCCAGGCGGACATTTAAAATGCCCTACCACCGACCAACGATACCTCAAACTTTAAAAGTTTAATGCTTGGAACAACATCCACGATTCACCTTTCTAAATATGCAGAAATAAGTAACAGGTGATCCCATCGCCATAAAAATGTGTGAATCGTAGATGTTTTTCGGTGGAAAGTCCCATAGTCGTCTTCGACGACACCCACGGGAAGAGATGAGTTGCTTCTATTCTTTGTACGTGCCGAAACTCAAGATAAAAATATTTAAAGAATTCGCAGTGTCATGCATGTAACAGAGGATGATAAAGTTAACGTCTGAACTCAATACTCGTCGGATAGACTTTACAAATTACTTAAAGTTTACTAAGTGACTTTCATATTTTGGTAAATATTTGGTGAGAAATGAGCTCTTCTGTTTGTATTTCATATACCGGATGAGTTTTTTACCGCATTTAAGCATATAATATATTAAGGTAAGTGAAATGGAAGTTATTGCTATAGGTGTTTTCACATCAGGGTCACAATTTTTCAAAAATGTAGGGTTTCTATCATACGAAATTTATTTAGAACTCATATTTTTTCTAAGATAGGTACAAAGTATTTTTATTCAGTGAGTTTTTGGAGTAAAAGCCCCGAAAAGTTGGAGGTAAGATATGATCTACAAAAAGAATGGGGAATGACGACCGATTGGTGTAGTGGATAGTGACCCTGTCAGCGAAACCAACGGTTGCGGGTTCTAATCCCGCGACGGGTAAATGTTTGTGTGATGAATACAAACACTTATTACCGAGTCATGGATGTATACATATTTTATGTATGTTTATCCGTTATCTAGTATCCATAGCACAAGCTTTGCTTAGTTTGGGACTAGATGATTGGTGTAAGTGTCCGAAATATTTATTTATTTATTTATTTATCTCTTTTCTTTTCCCAGAAAAGTATTTGTGCAAACTCTTAACTGACATTTTATTCTCAAAGACTATTTAGTTAGCCATATTCACAAAAAAAATCAATGCTCTAGTCTAAAAAGTCCGGGCGCAAAAAAAAATTATGTGATTTTTTTTCTAACATAAAAAAAAATATTAATATACGATTTTTCTCAAAAACTATCAACTTTCGCGGAACATGGAGGCCTCTATCGATAATTTTCGTTTGATCTAAAAATATTAAAATACGATTTTCTCAAAAACTATCAACTTTCGCGGAACATAGTCCATGGAGGCCTCTATCGATAATTTTCGTTTGATCCATAAGAAAAGCGACACCGTGTATATTACAACAATGTATGCGAAATGTTATTACGTTACAACTACGTTTTTAGTGGCTCGTCTGAACTTAACAACTCACTGAGTTTGTGGTTATACTCGTACTTGTTGAAGTAACTTTAACTAGAGTTTCCTTTATTATTAATTTGCATTTGACTAAGTAGTAGTTCTAGTAAATACGTAACTAACTTAAATACTTTGTCGAACGTTGGGTCCGCCATAAACATGGTACTACAATAATTTATAATAGTATAATTCTTTTACGGTGAAGTCGAAGGGATGGTATTGTATGTTACCTTCCTCTTACAGCCTAAATGCCTCAGTCAACTTAAACAAATCTATTTGATAAATATAAATTTTTTCATTTCATTTTAATTTCATGATAAATCCAATACGCCTGACGCTAGCAACCATTTTGTCGCATTTCATAACAAATATCGAGATGAGTATCAAATGATAGGTCTCGACGACAGAAATTCAAAAACTGGTATCAATGTTTTTTTATAAAAAAACACAACATTCATTTTCTGACATATCCAAATCTGACATGATTTGGAAAAAATACGCTTTGAGAAAAGGATATTCGAATCATACATTCGTTTTCCGCAATATTTTTTTTTTTTTTTTTATTAAAAACTGGTTTCGCGTTTGGCTACAATCTCACCTGATGGAAAGTGATGATGTAGCCGATTACTTCAAAATATCCTGTTCTCAAAATATCTTTTTTGTTTTTTGCATTATGTGAAATATTGCATTACCTATGTGAAATATCGTAACATCGATGTCACGGACACAATCCAAATTTGGTCCGGAACGCATTCACAGACTATTATCATATATTTTATCAAATCCAGAGAGCAAGCAAAATGCTAAAAAGAAAGTCTTTATACCGGGTGAGAATTTTTACCGTAAAAGAAAAAATAGAGCGTATTAGGTTAGTAAAATAGAACGTTTTGGCATAGGTAGTTTAATTATTTATTTATTTTCAAAACCGTCATCGAGTTTGTAGCCTATTCCATATTATTACACCATTAAATTAAATAAGTAAAGCGTTGGAGAAAATATCAGACCCAAATAAATTTCGCATGATAGGAACTCTATACGAATCCCGCCAGTCGCATCTCCTGCCGGCGCGGGCGTTGATGATGGTTTTGAAAATAAAAATATACTACCTATGTCAATAACTTGTATTTCACTTACCTAAGATGCCCTATTTTGTTCCTTACGGTAAAATAACTCATTTCAGATTCAGCTATCGATGTCATTATCGATGCCATCATCGATGTTTTTACAACATCGATCATCCCTAGCCGGTATCGCCTTGAGGAACGAGCCGCGCATTGTTATTCACATGAAACATGCAACAGTGTCGCTCGTATTAATTATTGTACTGTGAAAATATGACAATCAAACAAAACGACAGCCAAACGGGATCATAGCCATTCACTCACAAAGATGGCTGCTCTTCCTGAAGCGGTGGTATCGTATAGATAGGTTAAGTAAATGTTGGTTGATGTACAATAATAAATAACTTCTACGAAATAAAAAAAAAATCAAAAAAAATCAAAAATGTTTATTTAAGTAACTTATTCTTATTATCTATAACAGCATTAGGCAACCTTTTAAGTAAAAATGTTTACCTGTATTAGGAGGTTCCGCTCTTCTACAACTACATAAATGCTTTAAACAAGAAGGTAAGTAGGTATGCAAGCTAAATTCTTATTTTAACAAATAAGTAAGTTGATTTCAGAAAGTTATGTTAAACAGGTACGCTTATAATTTGTATTGTTGACCTGTGTTATGGACCTGTCAGTTTCAATATAAAACATTCGCAGTGGCTCCTACTACTATGGTCTGGGGAATGAATTATGAAATTGCACGGTGGATTCAATTATTCAAGATAGGAAACAATTTCGCGTATGAAATTATTTTGTAAATAAAAAAAAAAAAGAATTTACCCTTTTTTAAACCATTCGAAATATGTGTTCCAATGTATCATTAAAACGTTGATCTTTTTCTTGTCATTTGAAATATTATCTAGGACTAGACTGATAATATAAACGGCAATTTTTTTTAAATAAACGTAACAGTTCTATGTATAAACTAATTTCAACTAACTCGCAACTGTCAAACTTATTATTCTTCCAATTCCACACCCACTCGTCGGGAGCACTACGAACCCTCGACGAACGAAATGAATTTAAAAAATTCGACCATTTAAATTTAGAGCTTGAATTTAAATTGAATTGTCAATGTATGTGTGTGACTGTGGAAATAAATAAAGGCTTTATTTAATATAACATTGAGCATTTAAAACTTACGTGTCAACAATATAAAAAGGGTAATAATTTTTACAATTGACATTCCTTTCATAGTAATATCATAAGATCATAACTTCCGTACGTAACTATTATTTTTCCTTATTTAATTTACACGATAAAAAAAAAGGGATACATTTTTCCGCCTCATTTTTTAAGAACTGCTTAGAATGAGATTTCTTACCGACTTATTCCAATTTTTTAACTGTCCACTAAAAACTGCCCATTCAGTCATATTTCTGCTCATTATTTATTTAATTGCACATTTAAATATTTCTTACGAATCATTTCTATATAGTTTACTGCTCAGTTTTTACTGCTGAACTTGTTATTCGACACGCATTTTGTAATTTTTAACTTACCAATTTTACTATATTTATGTTATATAGTAGTATGTTGTGTTATACAAAGTAACAATTAAATGTATTGCATAATAAAGTTTTCTTATTCTTATATACAATTGCCGCTTTAAATCAATTTTCGGCTGATGACTCAACCCTTAATTAAGAACAACTCTCCACTAAATACCATATTCAGCATACCATACCATAGCCGTATTCAGCTTTTTTGATCGAATTCGACTATGTTTCCTTGGGGTAAGTTATTGGTATTCAGGTGTGAAGTGACCAGTAAATAGGAATTACACGAGTTAAATTTCACCCTGTATATAAAATTTGCAACAATTAACGTGCCGAAATTACGTACAATACTTCAGTGCTACATGTTGCTCTTGGTGTAGACGACACTTAACAATGATCAGCAGGCGTACCACGTAAGAAGCGTTTAAGGTTCAACCGCAAAGTTTTGACGTTCAACTACGGTCACGTGACATAAACTGCATATTTTTTGCGGTTGAACTCGGTTTGCAGTTTATCTTCTAACCTAAAAATTTTGACATTGACAACTCGAGCCGCGAAGTTTTCCTACGTGTGTTTGTTGATAATATAGCCAAAAAACTTGAAATTTCGTGTTGTTAGCTTCGACATAAAGTATAGAAACGTGATCCAATACAATTAAGTGCATGTAAAGTGAAAATCTGAGTGAAGTGTATTTTCTTAAGTTGTACGAAATGGCACGACTGGGATTCTTTCTAAATGAGTTAGAATCGGCAGAAGCCTATGATGGTCTTCAACGCCAGGAACTCCGGAGGCACCTTAGAACGTGTCACGATAGACATGATTCTTTATTTGGGGACATCATCCACTTAGACACTATATGGAACAGTTGTAGTAGTCAAAGTCTGTCTGGTTTTTAGGTGAGTGAAATACATTTAGACAATAGATATAGGTATTTTGGAAGTCATTTTTATTGTTATTGGCGTTCTCAAAGCACACTGGTGATGCTTATTACATCATCGTGTGCTTCACTATGATCCTATCACTGCTGGCATGATCACCCATGCTTGTGTTATATTATACAATATTACCAACGCTGCTTGATTATCTGTTCCAGAATTATATGATGAGGAACAGCGTGATCATGAATTGCAGATCCTCAGAACATACAATGAACATGAAGCAGTGATACAAGCAGACCCCACCACAAATCGTCAGTTAGCATGAGCTAACTTCCATGAGGAAGTGCTATAAGAGAATTCTTGGTGAACAGAATATGGCAAGAGTGAAATTAAGCAGCAGGTAAGCCATACTAATTAATACTGCTATGATATCTTGAAAGAATACAAAAGGCATAGATGCGAAAAAAGTACATAAGTACCTAAATCAGATTAAAACTGGCTTTATTTATGAACATAACATTGCAACTTTTATATTTATTTATTTACTTCCAGCAGCAGCCAATGTCGAGTGTAGAGGCCACACAGGATGCTTGAAACTATATGCTGTCCTAGAACCACCTTCACCAGTGAAAAGCTGAGTATTTCGATTGAAATAGTTATGCTTTTATTTGTTATTCACATTATTAATGACCTATTTTTGATTTTCAGGGACAGCGCTCTGGCAGAGAAGCTACATATTTCATTATGAGTTTAAGCTACTTCAATTATTTATCAATATAATTGGTATTTGTAAATATTATGCTGTGTAGGTAGATACATTTGTAATTGATGTAATGTAATTTGTATTTTCTTAATTTGTTAATATGATTTGATAAAACATTTAATTTTGTTATTGTATTACCTTTGGTTTAGGATGTATCTGAATAATAAAAAAAGTATGTTAACCTGGTATAAAAGCATTATTTTTTTCAATAATCCTTGTATGTAAAAGTCGGCCCTAAAAAAATATCTAACAGCCGTAAGGCACATAACTGTAAAGTTGAGTTTGTAGGAGTATGTGAATTTAGACAGCTGTCACTTTACTAGAGAATCTTCTCACCCTAATCTCCTAAATATTCCCATCTTCTATTCTATTGTCTATTAATTAAAAAGTTTTACACTATATTTTTAGATGATGGATATATACTAATATTTTTTCACCTTGTGGATTGTTAAACCCACCCTGTACATGTACATTGTGGTATTTTGATAATTGAATATACATATAAGAATCCATCGCAGCTTATTTCAGGTGAAGATGTACTATATATATTTTACACTATGTGAGTGTCGAACTTAAGTATAGACTTTGAGTACTTGTCTCATGTGAAATAATGATGCTTCAAGGATCACAAGGTCAGGAAAAAGAAGCACCATAAGAAAACCCGACCTTTTTCAAGAACATAAAATCAAATACACAGCCTAAAAAAATAATATGTAAATTTATTTAAGAAAATACAAATGATATGATATTTACAAATTAAGAAATACTTAATCAAATAACACAAATATCTTAAAACTAATTAAAAAAGTAGATGGCCTCGTCAGCACTGCCCCTGCAAATCAAAAGTAGACTGTTAGTAATCACCAAAACCATCCCCAACGATGTAGAGTAAACCCTCCTTGATATCATAACAGCTTTTTAGAGATGATCCACCCCAGTCTCACACTGGTGCCGCTTTATAGCTGAAGATTACATTTCAAATCATTGTAATACAGAAAAGATATAATAAACTTGAAAACCATATTGGGAATTCAGAAGTTAATTGAGGGGGGTGGGAGGAATGCTATCATTAAAGAGAAGTCAACCTCTTTCCCATACATTCATTATACACATACATAATTTCTCATACATAGGTTTGCTACATTTATCTCAAATGTGATAATCCCTATACATAAGGGTTAGTGTGTTATAAACATATTGCTTGTATCCAAATAATAAACTCATGTGGTATTAGATATAAACAAAATAGTAATCTAATAAACCAGACAAAATAACCAATTTCTATATGTAGGTCAACTCTAAATGCAGCTTATTACTTTGTATGAAAAGTGGTCACACTATTTAAGCCTTATGTTCGGTCTGCTCTAATATTCTGAGTTTGTTTATAATCTATAAAAGTTTTTGGTATGAAGTGTTATCCTTTAGAGAGAATTCTTATAACGCGTCGGTAACCACATGCACTAACCCTTTACGTTTTACTTACTCTCTTCCCGTTTTCATTCTTCTTCTTAGCGAGTTGATGGCAAAAACATCACTGTCCCGTCATAATGGGCATTCATCACGCTTCCTAAGTCTTCCCAGAGTTATTGGATGCGCCGGCGACCAAGTCGGGGTGTTAATGTAAGACGGGAGTAACGTCTCCCCGTCCCGTCCGAGCAGCGTACACTCGTGTCCTAGGGCCTCAAGGAAAACGGGGTACATGGAGCGTAGCTGAAAAATAAATGTTTAACTATTTAGTATTTTGTTGTTTGGTTTATTTCGATGATTCTTTAAACACTCTTACTTACCCATTGCAAACGCCAAATGATAGTTTATATGTATATATATATATAAACAAAGTCCAAAGTAAGCTAAAATGTATTAAATTATCAAACGCTCCAAAAACTTTACAACAAACAATAATAATATTATCCGTTCCGTTCCGCGTACGTGAATAAAATATTGTTAAATGAAATTCTAATTATTGACTTAACAAGTCTAATTAATACGACATTTTCATTTTCAACTTAGGAAATGTCGATATCTAACAATTGGCTTTTTTAATTCAATTGATAAAATAAAATATAAATTAAGTATCTCCACACTATTGCGTAAAAAGGAACAATTGTGAGTATTGAATATGTGAGTGTTGCTAGTTAAGAATTTTTTTTTTTTTACTATAACGTATTTCGTGTTTTTTTTAATGTTATAATACTTTTGGGAAGAAATATATATTTTTGGATTATCAATGACTTGTATACAGTCGTTTATAAATAATACACTTATTGATACGTCGTTTAGAAGTTGGTTCATTTGTATTTTTTTCGAATGGTAACTCCATAAACCTTAATTTACTTCTAGGAGCTTACGTGGTACCAAATTTGCGGTCGACCGCAAGCGAGCTCAACCTTAAACTTTAAGGTTGAACCTTAAACATTTCTTACGTGGTACGCCTGCAGAAGCGCCCGCGCCGCTCTGCCCATGAATATTACATCAGCACGTTTAGGGCTCCTCGTGATGGATCACGTCCCGTTATCCAAATTAATAGGTACACGGCTCGGCGCCTAATAGCCATGTTACTGCATTAATATTACATTATTGAATTTTTTAACAGAGTTATGAATTAATAAGCTTGCTTTGAATAAGTTGATTTAATTTATTAAAATGTTAACGTTTGACAGGTGTAAGATGATAGAGGCACGTGTATAGGGTCAGTGCAACTATACCGTGTAGGGATACAAATTTTTCTATAATGCAACAAGCATTTTTTAACCCGACTGTCCAAGCCAGGAGGGTATTGTTATTAGAGTGCATGTATGTATGTAAGTAAGTATGTATGTATGTATGTAGATGAATGTAGCTAGTTTAGTTTAGTCGCGTCCGTGGCTCAATATAAACAACATTGGGTTTACGATTCGGAGGTCGCGGGTTCGATCCCCAGCGGGGTACATGTTTAAGTACTCGGTTTGGTTGGTGGTAGGGCAAAAAAAATGTTCGCCTGGCTAGCTACCACCATCTTATCTAAATTTACCATCAAGCAGCAATGTTAATAGCATTGTTGTGTTCCGGTTATCAGAGATAAGATAGCCAGTCCCCCAAATGTGTTGGGGCTTCCGGGTCAGTACGCTTCCACCTTCGACCTCGTTTTCACTTAACATCAGGTGTGATTGAGGTCAAGTACGAACCCGTCGTGCATAAAAAAAAGTCGAAAGAGAGTTGTTTAAGCTATCACTATATTTGAGTTGTCACTGAATAAATATTCAACTTTATAAATTAATGAAGAAACATGAAATATGGAACCCACAACCGTTGGTTTCGTAGGCGGAGTCAGTGGTCGGTCGATTTAGAAAGTACGTCTGAATAGCACGTGATTGAAACCATACCTTAACCCTGCAAGGTGAATTTTAAGTTTCTTTATCAAATACGGTGAGCCGTTCGGATGAAAGGGCTCAAAACAATCGACAAACAAATAAACGTCAATCAAGAGCGCGGCAACCGGCGCGAGTCCCGCGGGATTCACGCGCACCGACCGGCTGCGGCTCAACCCGGAACTTTATATCCCGACAATCCCACCGAGGTGGGATCCAGATATTATTTCTCATATCGCATTCACAGATTCATGTTTAAAGTTGATGCCGTTATCGGATTTCTTTGAGTAGGGCACGGAAGTTATCTATTATTGAGCGGCTGTTACATTTTAATTGAACATTTCCTGAACTTTTCAATACAGTTTACGACCCTTCTTAAAAATGCGTTATTGCCCTTCTCAGAAGTCGATTAAAAGCGTCGATGCATTACGATAGTATCTCCCCCGGGTGTGTTCGAAGTCCCCATTACGGGTGTTCCCAGCCGGTGACACGACAGAACACGCTGCGTTATCGCATCGACGCCCTGCACTTACTTTTTGTAAAGAATCTGAAATTACACACGTCAACGCGTTCAATGGGGCGTCTAAAAGCATTCCAGCGAGCGTCGCCGCTGGAGCTGACACATTGACGCTATTTACGAACAGCACACATGTGAATGCTAACTCCGATGCAAAAAAGGTTAAGTCGTGAAAAGATTCATATCGCTCCATAAATTTAGAAAAGCGTAGTTGTAAAGTTGATAAGTATGCACACGTGCACTAGCGCTTGGTGCATCGCGAAAACTTTCACTGCTCCAAGTGGGCGGTCGGAGAACGGATCGACTATTACTGGCCGATCACAAAAGATATAAACGGTGTTACTTTAATGCCTCAAATGTTCAAAGTTTTTATTGCTCTATGTTATTTTACATTTTCATTGAGTGTCGTAGCGTAGTGGAAGCTGTGACAAGCTAGACTATAATGGATAGCGACGTGTTTCTCTACATCCTTTATCCTGTCACGAATATGTTGCTTAGAATTATGTCAAGCCAGCGTCCCGTTCATAATGCACGTCTTGCTATATTCAGTCTAAACCAACGACATGTAGCAAAAGTGCATTGGAATAGAATCTTTATTCTTTGTTTGCGGTATCTATGCTCAAAGCCGTCGGTATCCATTACAATGCAGTTATCGAGTTGACGCCGCAGTAACGACCTATGTCGGAAGTGTCGCAGTCATAATGTCTATCGCCGCGACAGCCGGTGTCGTTGTGTCGCGGTGTCAATCTGTCGCGCTAATTTACGACAAGCGGGCGTCGGCGACACCTCTCGGGCGTGACGCGGTATTTTTGGAATCGAAACGGTTTCCGATTGCCCCCGATCTGTTACTGGAATGTTGATTTTTATAAAATGGGGAGCGCTCTTTGGTCTAATGAAAATTCCGGGTGAGATTCTTCAGTGTTTACATTTTTCTACTTTGGAGTGTAAGTGAACACTATTTAATTAAATTTTCTTCGTTAATCATACGTACCAATTCCTGCGATTTTCAAAGCTATATCCGAATTTGTTTTTTATTTGGAAAATGGAACATTATTTCAAGGTTTCACATGAAATATTTTTTAATTTCTGAGCTAAATCACATAATTAAAAAAATTTGAACAGAGCTCTTTTCACGTGCTTCCCATAATCATTTCTTAGATTCGTTGAAACTGTTATAAAGTGGTTACTTTTAAAAATTAACGCTGCCTATACTTAACTTATCCGATAATACACACAAAGTTTAGCTAAATTTGGATTTGCCGTTCCCAAAAAAAAAAATCAAAAATGTTTGTATGGAGAAAACAGTCTTAATGAAATTCTTCATACAAAACGCCAATTTCATATAGGTAAGGACCTAATATTTTATTGCGTTTCTGTTCACTGATCTTCTACCAAACATCATACTGCGTATAAGTTTTACTGTCTTGTATCTTTACAAATATAATTTCTCGAGACCATATTCGTATCTCTAAACCAACAGAAGTGTAAACCTATCACTGCTGATCAGATTTGAGAATACACACCTGCCGCCAGATAGAGAATTTTCTCTCGCGTTTTATAAAGCGCGCATTGCTCCGACAATTTATATTCAGAGTTGGTGAAATATGAACCAACTGTTAGGATTTGCATACGGACGTCATTTGATATGAAAATCACAGAGTTCGTTACGTATTACTGGATAATACTAAATATTACTGTTTAATCCTACTGATGTCTCTCTCTGCACGCGCCGACCATTCCTCACAATAACAGTAGAGTCCTTGGTAAGCAAACAGCCAACACTGTTCTCGGTTGTGCATAAATTCATACACAATTATTTTCTTAGGACATCGGAGCAGTACAAGTAATTCTTTAGATAAATATCGAATGTTTTTCCGTCCTTGGTTGAAGAGCAGATCTCTCAAGCGGCAGCCTTGTGTTGAATAACACATAGAAAAGGGTAATAACTTTGCACGAATTAGCCCTACCAGGTTACAGCCTCTCGACTGTCAATTCTTATTGTCATCGAAGCATCGTTTAGTTTGTTATTTTACTTGACTTTTTGTTAAGAAAATAATCTCAAAAGATTTATTTCTCGCTAGCCGAGTCTGTACGGACATTATTTTTACATTTTCATCCTTTAATAGGCTACTTTTTATCCTGGAAAAGTGAAGTGGTTCCAGTAGGATAGGTATTATTAGTGGGAATGCTTTTGAGTTGTAGCATTAGTAGAATGAATTCTACACGGACGAAGTCGCGGGTAACAGCTAGTACTAAATATTGATAAATGCTTCCGTTTATTTTTCGCTTTCTGCAGCAATGTCTTATTCACATTCAAGTAGCGATACTTGAGTGAACGCTCGGCAAGTGCGAGTTGTCCCCGAGTCAGCAGTCGACGGCGACCACCGTAAAATTTTATTCGCCTCTCCACACATCTGGAAGGCTCGTAACGCGGCGATTTGCGATAGGCTGACTACGGCTCGCACCCCGTTCAATGCTCACGTTTTATGAGACGGCAATTGTTTTGCATGGCCCGATTTATTGCTGGTCCTATTGCTTTGACATCTAACTGCAAACAAGCAAACGTGGAGATTGCGATTCTGTTTATGTGTTTTGTGCTCGAAATGTTTAACGGCTTGCGTTTAAAAGGCTTATTTGAGTAACTTATAATGATCTCTTTCCTGCTGAATTTATTGAGTATTGCGACTGGCAGAAATAATTTGTTAAGTAACACCTCTTACTCTGTAGCATCAAATGTGAATTAATGGTTTGATTATTACCCGATTGCCCCAGGAAGGAGCGTAATGTTTCTCGGGTCTATATATAATAATAATAAATAATAAATATTTCGGACACTTACACCAATCATCTAGTCCCAAACTAAGCAAAGCTTGTGCTATGGATACTAGATAACGGATAAACATACATAAATATTTATATAAACATCCAAGACTCGGGAATAAATGCTCGTATTCATCATACAAACATTTACCCGTCGCGGGATTCGAACCCGCAACCGTTGGTTTCGCTGATAGGGTCACTATCCACTACACCAATCGCTCGTCTATATATGTAGGTATGTTCTCTATGTTACCTCCTGTAGCCTAAACAGCTTTACCGATTTGAAGTGCAAAGACAAAGACAAAATGCTTTACTTTGTAGGTACACAGGGTACACTTAAAATAGTCAATTTTAAATTTTTTAAGCTACTGCTTGTTCAAAATGCAATTTTCGCCTGTGAAGAACAAGCAAGATATTCGAGAGGTTGCTCTTTTAAAAACGGGTTCTTATATTTCAAATAGGTTATTTCATTTCATTATTAATTGTGAAATAGCCTGGCATGCGAACGAGCTGGCTATGTCCAAGGATGTTTATCATCTAAATAGTCTGATATTTTATAATATACTTTCTTAATAAGTTTCTGTTTTATAGTATCTTTAAATTTATTTATTTTATTATTAAGGAAGATGTTGTATATCAACAGGAATCTTATTGAAATAAGCGTATACATATCCCTTTGAGTGAATTATTGAATTGCGGAGGCGACTTATGTGACCTGCAAGTTTATCTTTATTTCTTGTATTAACAATAGTATCGTTAAATTCGTCTTTATCCCTGGAGTGTTGTTCGAGTATTTCTTTGTAATATAATTTTCTATATAATCTATCACATTTACCACAATATACGTCATACTGTACGTCGACTGCTCTGTAACAACTCATATCTCTATCTACTATTTTCTTGCAAAATTGTAATGCCCATCAACTGGAATATTTTTCTAAGTCATTCCGTCCACACTCAACTTTTATTTCCGTCCAAGTATGCGATGCTCAAACACGGCTACAATGGCTTGTATCACATTACACGAGCGCCAGCGACAGCGGACGATGACAGCCGGCACGCGGCTCTGTCAACACAACACGAATCTAACACTTGACACCTGTGCGTACACGTCTGCTGTCACCATTTGTTCACGATATTCACTTATTTAAATGTAAGTTATGTATTAGTAATACAATATTTGGGTCTCAATAGAACTGCTGTACGGTGACAATGAAACGGTATGAATGGAGACTATTTGATGTTATTTGTTGTGACAGCATTAGCTGGAAAGGCTGTACATTCCACACGGCGCGACAATAGTGCCTTGTTTGGTCATGCCATTGTTGACTCTATGACTATTATCGTAAAGTTTTTTTTTGTAGTTTCTATTGAATCAAATGAAAACGTACAATTTGTTACTAGCTTTATGATGTAAATAAATGTTTATGAGTTTTAGAGCCACTTCCAATAATACGAGTTGGTAATGTAGACGAAGTGTATTCAATTTGTCATTTAAATGTTTTATCTGTTAAAGAGTATGATAGGATAT
Source organism: Oegoconia quadripuncta (assembly GCA_949316235.1). NCBI lineage: Eukaryota > Metazoa > Arthropoda > Insecta > Lepidoptera > Autostichidae > Oegoconia > Oegoconia quadripuncta. The sequence goes on from OX438754.1 coordinate 22,459,759, forward strand.
GTAACGGATTAGTGCGATGATATTGCTGGTTATAAAAGCGTCATTAAAAACGAGATGATTACCGTTTGAACAGTATGCACTTGGGAATTATCCAATTTACAGCTGTATAATATCATAAAGCTGTAAATCGAACAGTTATTACAGCCGTAAATAGCGCCGGTGCAATAAACGCCTTCTCCATTGCCGTGGCTTTCTCTTCGCCACACGATTATGAAATTATGTACGGACAAACAATATCTAGTTTCATTAGATATAGTTTTATTACCAACTTGTCTTGCTTCTTCTTTACAAAAGTTATTACATCAATAAACATTCTTTAAGTTTAAGATGAAGTTCATACGTGAGCCATTGCTTTATAGTGATATAACAAGATTTCCGGCTAAATGTCAAGTCGCCTGTGGCATACCGGTCATTGTTATCATCACAAGTTTGAAAAGTCTGCTTTTTAGGGTTCCGTAGGTATCACAAAAAGTAAAAAGGAAGCCTTACAGGATCACTTTGTTGTTTTTTTTTATGCACTCCGAGTTTGCACTTGACCTCAATCACACCTGATTTTAAGTGAAGATGAGGCCGAAGGTGGAAGCGTACTGTTTGTCTGAGTGTCAAGGCCTCTTTTCTTAGAAACGGCTGAAGGTATAAATGTCTTTGCACATACACACAGCTCCATCTAGGTCCACAGTAAACATGTAGGATTGATAAACTACATAAATACATTTTTTTTTGTAAATAAATACATATATAAATGAGAAACATCCATAACTCGGGAACACATGTCTGTATTCATAATACAAACATATGCCCCTAGCAGGATTCGAACCCGCGACCATTTGGTGTAGTAGCAGAGTTTCTAACCACTACATCAAACAGGTCGTCGTCAATATTAAATTAGTATCAGATACTAAGATCTGCAGCTTTATACTGCTGTATAAAATTCAAAGGGTACGTAAAGGTCGACCTAGAAGGACGTACGTCAATTAAGTGACTGATGTAGTCACAAAAGTCAGGGGCGGTCAACCACTAGTCGACGAGCGTGTTTGAGCATTTAATGAGAATGGAAGAAACAAAAGTAGTATGAATCGTTGCAAGTGGAAATCAATAGTGTCTGCCTACCGCAACGTGAAACGGACGTGAGACGTATGTATTAGAATATTAGAATAATTTATCGACTTTCACAAAGGTGTTATACATAGATCAATATTATCTAAAGCAAGCTACCCATTTGTTTGAAAACATTTTTATTCTATCACTGACAGGTACTCTATACACGTGCAAAAAATCACGGCTTTTCGGGAATGTTCGCCGCTTGGAACACGGAAGGCTTTCATGCCGTGCTGCGAAAGCGCGTGGCCTCTCTGAGGGAGCGGGTGAGGGGCGGTAACAACAGTCTCCTGAGGGTGATGGCCGAGGGAATAGACAGCCCTGTTCCCGCTCACTGGATGTCGATGCATGTGGCATCCAATGAGCATTTTAAATTTTACTGAAAAATTTTACTGACATAGTTATTAAGTTGTTTGGTACTAACACTTTTGTATATTTATATTTATGTGTATGTATTTTATTTTATAATGTATGGACCTCAAAGTCCGAAATAAATGATTTCTTTCTTTCTTCTTTCTTTAAAATTATAAGAAATCAAATTGTATCCTTACTGGACTACCATATTTCAGAGAAAAAGAGGCTTGACACACGGACAGACTGTTAAAAAGCGAAATTAATTGTCAATGGCTGTGTAAGGAACCCTCAGGTCACAAGTCCTACTCACGCTTGGCCGTCTTTTTTTTTAATATCCAGCCCAAAAATATCTCCACCTTGGTCTCGTATTTGCACGAGTAGCGTTCGTTCTATTTCCGCCGACGACCACCGGCGTCGTCCGCTCGGTCCCGGGTTCGGTCCCGGAAGCGACGATAACGTCACGCGTCGAAGCCTCCGTGCCGTCTGTTCGCAGTCCGCTGACACATTTCATGCTTCACATTTTTCGATTTAAATGTTAGTTTCATATTGAATTTTCATCATAGTCGTTTAGCTTTATCCATAGAATCAAAATCCAAAGTACTTCCAATATTTCGCTGCTGACCGTTTTGTCACAAAATTGTTGAAATGTTGAGGAATTTATTCTCCTACTAGTTACGTATTCATCAACAGCCCGTAGACATCCCACTGCAGGGATAAGCCCTTCCTCGTATAATGAGTATGGGTCATAGACCATAATCCACCACGTTGGCCACCAAAATGGCAGACCGCGTCTTAACAGCTGAGTCACCGACGCTCCACTAGTACCTGATTGTTTGTGTCAGGAGACACAAAGTACATCAACAGGAACCTTATTGAAAAAGCGTATATGTAACCCTTTGAATGAATTACTGACTTTGCGGAGGCGAGTTATGTGACCTGCAAGTTTATCTTTATTTTTATTTTATTTTATTTTTATGTGCACGAGCACACGCACACGCATGCACCCACCCACACGCACGCACGCACGCACGCACGCACACACGCACGCACGCACGCACGCCCGCACGCACGCACACACACACACACACACACACACACACACATCCTGAAATTGTCAAAACTACCTGGTTAAAACTTTTAAATTTTTCTAGTTAAGATTATTTCTTATCCTTTCCGTTGAATGTAACTGACCAATTGTGCCTTACTTATGTCATTTTCTCGCTGTCTGACTGTACGTCCGGGAAGTACATCTGGGGTACTGGTGTCCTAAAGCACAGGCCACCGCCTATTTTAGGCATCAGTCAGTGAGTTTGTGAAGAACAAATAAAGATACATTTTATTATTATTATTATTATTTCTTGTATTGTGTTTATCAATATTTCTCTTAAATTATGCAACATTTTTTTGTTACAAATATATTAAATTTTCAAAAATGTACTGTGACGAAAAGGTTAGAATATTATACTCTTTAAATCTGTCTCTAAGTGACACTGTAGGTCTCAATTGATAAATTGCGCGAACGGCTCGTTTTTGTAAAACAAAGATTGTATTTATATCCGCGGCATTTCCCATAGCAAGATACCGTAAGACATCAGGCTATGGACTAAAATATATTAATCTAGCAGTATTTACATCCGATATTTGTCTAATTTGTTGTGTTTGTTATTGTTTGTTACAACATTATACTTCTTAAACTTATCTCTAATAACATAGTAACATAATTATATGTTGTACCCTAATATTGCTCTGTAATAGATAGCGGTACTAAATAATTGATTAAGTACTCTGCCGTTGTAATGACTTACACTCATAAGTCAACTTCCCCATAATTCCATTACAAAACTTGTGCTTTGATCTATTTCGTCCCTCAATCTGTTTTACTCCACACAACGATTCATTTACCAACTACACACGACCCGATAGACTCACATGTGAAGTGTGTCATATTATATCTCATAAAGGCAATTGATACACAAAGTATTCGAACTCCCTCAAAAACCCCAACAAAGTAATACACTTAAATAGGTACAACACCACGGAGACAATGAAACCGATAAAAACTTGATACAGCAATAAAAATGTCATCGAAGTCAAGTAAAAGATAAGTATGGCAGCTATAAAATTGCAGTTCGATCGGAAACTTTACAATCTGCCCTAAAATTTGACAAAGTAATCGATGCTATTCGGGCTGTGAGTGCAGTCTTGGAAGCCATGGGGATGATATTTTAACGCTCCCAAGACGTATTAATCCTCGTTAAGTCCGATAAATTATTCAGCTTACTGCTGAGCGCTCACGGCAGGTTAAGGAACAATATCTTGAGGGAGAGCCCCGGCGGCCTTCCGGGAGAGGAAACTTTTAAGGCCTTTGTGATTTTCATATTTAACAGCAACTTAGAAGTGGAAGATTTCTTGAGTGACGTCAAAGCTTTTTGCAGATTAAAAATAATAAAGCTCCTCGATTTGTTCGCATCCGAAATTATTTTCCGTTTCACTTATCTATTTTGGAGCGTTTCAAATTATTCGTGTAAATTAATTTGAATTTGGACAGGCTGATGTATTGATGAAGATGATGAGAATTAAGCTTCTTTGACTGATGACTATTCTTTTTCGATTAGAGAAGTTAAGCAATGTCGGGCGCGGTCAGTCCTTGGATTGCTGACCACTACAGTGGCATTTTAATACAAGTATTTCCGTGCATCGGAAGTCGCGTTAAATAGTCGGTCTCGGTTGTTTTCAATTGAAGTCGGTAAGTCAAGTCGGTGGCCTTCAGGAGCGGCTTAAAAACTGTGACTCTCAGGTGGCCACTAGTCTGACACATTTCCACCACTGGGCCTGCTTGTTGGATTATGTCCCATATCCCTTCCCAGTGCGAGGAGGCTGTGCCCCAATCGTTGATGTTGATGATGACTGAGAACGTTTGGAAGAAATTGCTATCAGCGATAAGACCGCCGGTATACCCTTCATCATCATCTGATTTAAGAGCCATGCTCTTGTCGGTGGAGATTTTTCCAGATCTCTCTGCTCTCCGCCTTCCTCTTGACCTCCTGATACGACACGACGTTCAACTGCTCTTTTATTTGCTGCATATAGCTTATTCTCGGTCTTCCTCTTTTGTACCCTTAGCTACTTATATTTTATTCTTGTGTTTAATAAAGAATTTAATACCGCCTACCTTGACTTCTTGGTGGGATCTGGCTCTACACCGTCTTACAACCTTAGCCGCACACACCGGTGTTGCTTCTAAAACAATAAATGTTTTTTGTGAAAAAAAATGACATTTTCATATTAATTAATAGCAACAATATTCAAATATTCAAACTTCAAACACTGAACAGCACACGTGTTGTAACACCAAAGAATGCTGCCTGTGTTCTTTGGCAACAATTTCACAAGCATGGAGAGAGTTTGAAATTTTCGAATAAATTGTAACACCAGTAACTATTTTTCAGCATTAAGGTTATACAGATGTTATGGGAAAAGTAGAGCCCTTATTGTCAAATAAACATGAATAGATAGGTCTGATTTTTAAAATAAATCCAGTTGTTTATCATCTATAGCCTCCGTGGCTCAATGTAAACAACATTGGGTTTACGATTCGGAGGGCGCGGGTTCGATCCCTAGCGGGATACATGTTTAAGTACTCAGTTTGGTTGGTGGTAGGGCATTTTAAATGTTCGCCTGGCTAGCTACCACCGTCTTATCTAAATCTGCCGCCAAGCAGCAATGTTAATAGCATTGTTGTGTTCCGGTTGTCAGAGATAAGATAGGCAGTCTCCCAAATGTGTTGGAGTTTCCGGGTCAGTACGCTACGCTATTAGCATTGTTTTTTTTTTTTTTATATGAGAGGGCGGCAAACGAGCATGCGGGTCACCTGATGGAAAGCAATCACCGCCGCCCATGGACACCCGCAACACCAAAAGGGTCACAGATGCGTTGCCGGCCTTTGAGGAAGGTGTAGGCTCGTTTCTTGAAGGTTCCAATGTTGTGTTTCGGTTGTCAGAGATAAGATAGCCAGTCCCCCAAATGTGTTGGGGTTTCCGGGTCAGTACGCTTCCACCTTCGGCCTGATCTTCACTTCACACAGGTGTGATTGAGGTCAAGTATGAACCCGTCGTGCGTAAAAAAATAATAATAATAATGTATGTACAATATTCATACCTGAGGCCATGTTATCATTTCATGATTACACAAAGGACATGTCCGCGTTTTATATGGAGGGTGGTTTTTTATTCCGAGTAAATTCCGACCGGGTTGGTACTACACTGATATTAAAGGTACATAAATGTAGATCGTAAAACCGCTTTAATATGAATTTTGCACACCTCCGTTTTTATAAAATAAATTAATGAAATAACTATGGTGAAATTATTTTGCGATGCCATTGGCAACACTGGCGATTATTTACTCCACAAAAAATCGATCACGACGATCAATAAAGCAAATCGATTATTAAAACAAAAGAAATTAAAACGATTATTAAGGAAAATATTATAACGCATTTTAATGTAGGACTGAAGTATAAATTCTACATCAAATCGAGCACTGAAGGATCGAATTATAAGTTACCGAAATATTTTTTTTTATTATGACCTGGGTTTCTAGCAAAAATTGTTTTAAACGTCTTAACACTTATATATAAAATATTTTTTGTCTATATCTTTATAATTACATTTGATAGATTTGTATGAAATCATACACAAGGATATATACGTAAATAGATTATGATCACACCAATTATAGTGAAAAATATAAAAGACATTAAGTTATTTATTTTTGTATTTTATGTGTTTGATAAAGTCACGATCTTTATCCCAAATGGGTTGGTCAGAAATATCCCAAACACAGTGAACAAGATTTTGAAATATTTTTGAAAGATTTGAGATCATTTTGGCGTAAAAGAAAATACAGTAAAAAACAAGGAAACAAAAATTACTTGAAATTACAATTAGGTACTATGATTGGCACAAAAATCCATAAATATGATAAAAAATCACAAATATGCATAATTATATTATAATGCACAAACAAGAACCAGCATTGTTTGCTGTTATACACCGTAAAGTCTGTTGTTGAGTGACCAGCCTGTTAATGCGATTTGGTTATAGGTATTTTCGGATTGAGTGACAGGATCGAGTACCGATCAGTCAGAAATCGATACTCGATCGATTAGCCAATCTCAGATCGAACAACCCTATTGCTCTTGTTGTTGGTTATTGGTTTTTTTAAGCGTCCGTGTTGTATGGTGTTCAATTTGTACTTTCTCGGATTCTTTTGGTTTTATAATTTGTTTGCCAAAAACTAAAGAATTGAATTGCCTTTATAACAACTGATGACTTGACTTTATTACAAGAATTTTTTGATTGCACTTGATTTGGACCGGTGATATACGGATTTCTGAATTTCTACAACGGTTATTTCATGTTGCACGGGATTTGGACATCGGCGGCTGGATCTATACCCACTCTTGAATGTAAGTATTAATATATTTATATATAAGTACATTTGCCTCATAAGTAATCAAACACTAAACAAAGAAGGTTAGTATAATTTTTTTTTGTTATGCACGACGGGTTGTTACTTGACCTCAATCACACCTGATGTTAAGTGAAGATGAGGTCGAAGATTAGATTTGCAAAGAGCTACCTTTTTTTATGCATAACGGGTTGGTACTTGACCTCAATCACACCTGATGTTAAGTGAAGATGAGGTCCAACCAAGGTCGTGAATATATGTATGATGTACAAGTAAAGGTTTGTACAACATTGTAAGTAAAAGATATGCAGGTAATATTGTAGTGGCAGCCTTACAAAGTGGGCCAATCCGTTTATTATATCATCTTTTCTGTTTAGGCTTAGCCGAGGTATGGACTCGGTATCAATTTTTTCTGGGATTATAACATCTGTAATAATAAATTGTATGTTTGTGGAATTGCGCTGTATGTGGATTTCCCTAAACCTATAAATAAAATCTGACAGCCTGGAGAATCAGTGTTGGACTCTGCACATGCTCCATGTAACCAAGCCTCAATCATTGTCCACAGTGCCAATATGGTGAAACTATATTTATTATGTGACTTTTTGTTGGTATTTAAAAAATCTTTTGCTTTTAGGTGACAAACGAAGACCATGTTTGCCGGGAATGCTTCAATCTTTTATTAAGAGAAATAAATAATAGGACTGAGGGCACAACAGGTGAACAGCAACTGGGTCATCAATGAGTTTGTGTCTGTTGTGGCTTGTCAATGTCTAGTAGGACAGGCAGACAATCTCGTGCTTTACCTTATGAAGATGTCGCAATCCAAGACCAATCCTTAGCAAGTGGCTCTACCTCCGTAGCCGAACGTACTGTTTCCAGTTCTGACATACGAAATCAAGAAAACAACAATAGAAACAAAACAAGAATAAAAAAGAATAGTTGTTCAGTTTATGTCACTCCACCGACAAGAGCATAGCTCTTACATTGAAGAAGAAGGCATTTACCAGGTTAAACACATCACAAGACACAGCTTTAATTAGAGGAAGAATTAGGTTGCGTCACAAAAGCAACAAGATTTATTACAGTTAAGGACATCTTGTTAAAAGTAAACTTGTGGTAACACCGAATTTGTGGCTATTATTGTAGTTGTATATTGGCAAGGGAACTGTGCTCATGTGATGACAATTACCTGGTACCTTGGATGGGCTCAGAAATGATATTGACTACTCAGTTGGACTATGTACTAGCAAGAGAAGACATAGAAAATGAGGAAAATTAATAATATATTTTAGGCAAAAATGTGTTTTATTTATTATACTACTTTATTTATTATTATTTTATGCAATTTAAATTATGCACATTCCAGCTCAATAACTTCTCTAATTCAATTCTTCATTCTTGAAGCAGTAAGTTCATAAAGATGTTGAGCTGTTGCGAATTTAGTAAAAATGTACTAGATCCAATAAAGTGGATGTTTGTAGGTTTAGTAGTCTTGCACTTATTGTTTGAGTCTCTAGCAGACTGAACATTCATTCACTCTGTCTCTAGTATCTGTTTGTCAGTTTGGGAGGAGAAAAGTAAGATTACAAATGTATGTAACACCACCGAGGTTAATAATTGGATATATCGTTCAGGGCGCACTTTTTAACCAACTTCGAAAAAAGGAGGAGTTTACATATACCCTTACTAAACTGTGTAATCCTTCACACATACGAAGTGATTATATTGTTAGCTATACCTATACTTATATACTATAGGGCTTAGTGATCACATCTATCTACTCCTCATCAATGCGTCACAATCAACAACCATCAGTGGGGCGCTTTTCGGATGTATCTCACACGTAAAATATGTCGAGAGAGCCATTTCTTGTATTTTTAAAACGTAGACAGAAAATGCTACTACATGTTAAAAATAAATGACTTCAATCGAGATGTCATATTTTTAAAATGTATGTACAGAAAGCAATAGAAAGGCTATACTGCGACCAGAATTATAAATAAAAGCTTTATATCCAGCGCCAAACCGATTAGGAGTTGAAGTGTTCGCCAGGGCCGAAATCGGTCGGAAGCATCATCATCATTAGATGAGCTTCGGTAGAATACACAGAAAAATACTCCAAGAACTTAAATTCCATCAAATTCTAAGAAAGATTTGTACACCAACATTGACCGAAGTTACAAGTTTGACAATGACATTTGTTTGACAGTGGGTGGATATTGTTTTAATTAACGACGGAATGTTCGTTTCAAGGAATGAATTGCAAGAGGCTTCATTCTTTCTATAGGCAGGAGTGTTCGTTTTAAAGTAAATTGTTATGAAACTAGAAAATACATTTTCTCGAAAACGGAGGTTTCTAAAATTCTACAATTTGTACATAACAGCTGGATATTCAAATACCTATCCAGATATATATAACTTAACCCTGTCGGAATTAATAAATATTAAAGGCCCAATCTGGGACAAGTCCTTTACGTGAAGTATACTTATTTAGACTGTAATATAGAATATTTTATTAACCTTATTGCTTTAACCGTACCCCATTAATTCAAGCATCTCTGTCTAATTAATCAGCAGTGTCCCCACATGCATGCATTCTGTTAGCGTCGCTCGATGGACTCGAGCCGGGCCGTGCGGTCGCCTCCATCGTTGGTATCGGTCCTTCCCCTGACGTCATCCGGCCGCAGTAATCATGCTAATGCTCCTCCGAGCTGGTAATACATTTATCCACTCCTTGAATATGGAACTCGCCTCCGACTTTATAAATATTCCGACTATTTTCGGGATGTGTAAATTTGGCTCGTTATTTAATTAGAGTCTTAATATCGAGCCTTTTGAGCGGCGAGTAATTTTTGATTAAGATGCCTTTAAGGGTCAGCCGGATTTAGGGTTGGGATTCCTCAGGGGTCGGTCGGTATTGATGTAGGGTTTATAGAATCTTACATGAAGGTTATCCTTGGAAACTTTGGTATCTCCATATACACCTATTACATAAATAATGAATAAATGAACTTACCTGTACGTGAAGCTGTTACAAGTTGCTACGCAGGTGTAAACACGTTCAGAAGTGTTTTGAGTTTGATAACTTCTTGGTTTTTATGTATGTTGCTACTTATTGAGTTTGTGTAGGTAACTTATACTATAAAATCAAGCTCATAACCTCAAAGGAAAGTAAAAGCAACATGACATTCGATTCCAGATCTATTAGATCAAGGTCGTCATCTGACATTAAAATTAAGCATAAACCACGATCGTATTTTACGATTCTGAATTCTGTGGTATGAACACATGAAAGCATAAGTTTTCATATTACTTCACTGGTTATATTTTTTATAATTATCGTTCAACCAACAGATTACTAAAATTTGTATATATTCCAGTTTGTTTTCCACAACGAGATGATCAGACCTTCCCATCCGCGAAGTCCAATTCCGTTCCTCCTGTGTTTCAGATCTCCGACCCTCCGTACTACATTAGAGTGATTATAGCTCTGTCTTACTCATTGGTATATGTTATCTAGTCTTGTATTAGTAGACATGCACTTACAGCGCTGGTTTTGCTTTGTTTCGGTTAGAAGTTCAAGGCTAGCAATTCTTTAATTGTGTCAGTAATGATGAGATTATGGTTGTTCTGAGGAGTACAACAGCGGCGGTCATCAAATTATTGTCATCTTAGGTTTACATATCTGCTTGATGGTGGGGCTCTTTCAATTGCCATATTTATCTTTTCCCCTATTGTTGTGTTACCATTATGGCGACACGAGAGCCAGTGAAATTATAGTTTTGTAAAGCAATTATCCATTTTACAAACGAATATTCGTTTTCGTTCGTTTGAAATTTTATCGTTTCGAAAATTCTTTCAGTATTACATATAGTCTATTTATGTTAAGCCAGGACAGACCGTCTTTGTACCAAATTTTAACTGCTTCGTTGCAAATCGTCCCGGCGTTATAGTGTGATTGAGTAACAAACATCCTAACAATTTTATTCAACTGTAACGTTTATAATGTTCGTGGGATTATTTCTGATTGTATATCTTCCTCTTTAAGGGTTACAAGTCATAGTCGATAGTTGTCATTTTCTACTAGGCGATGAGATAAGATTTAAATTATTCTTATCTTATCTTTAAAGCAAATGCTGTTGCGTACAAAAACTATTACATATTTATAGTTGCATACATCTAGATTTTGGATTGGTGGTTGTCTTACGTTGTTATCAGAAATATGCTGAACTTATTTTACGACGCTGTGATATAACTACAACTTCACATGTTATTCTATAAATGTTACACGTGTATATGTACCATGGACACAAAAGTACTTTGTTGATTATTAGAAATAGACCAAAACTTGAGAAGAAAAAACACAACGGTTGTAATTGGAGCTCATTATTTGTACGTTAGTTGGTTGCACAGAATTATAGCAGCTACCCTCAAACAACTAAGTTTAAAACTAATACACGAGCTGGACTATCGGTAATAACGATAATGGCCGAAGCGCCTCGCCGGTAACGCGGTTATATCTGCCGGAGCCTCCTCCGCGCCGCGATGAATATCTTAGCATATTGCAACCGACTGCAGCCGGTTAATAGAGTTATATTATATCGCGGCTTTGTTTCACGAATCTGCTCCTACATTAATTAGCTCGACTAGTTCTTTATTCTTATCATCGCCATTAATAATTTTACATAAACTCATCTTGTTTGCTTGTTGTTTAATAAATCTAGTCATGTGTGATAGATGATGTTCAGGCAATTATGCTTTGTTAGAATGTGATACGCCGTACATGTTTATGTTCAAAGTTTCATGAAAGGCGCATCCCCGACGTCCCCTCACCACCGGCGTTCTAAACCTCCTTGAAAACACTAAATACCTCTTAAACTAACCCATTATAAATTCAATTACGGGCTTAAGATGTAGACAATGAGGAGCTCGCGGGGTACGGGGGGTGCTGCGGGGGCGGGAGGGATGTTAACTAAACATATTGCGAGCCACTCGGGGCTAAGTCAGGGTAATCCGACCCGCTGGCCCTTTATTGTAGAGATATGGACAAGTGCTGAGACTGTGGACTTGGCACATCTTTAAACACAACAACAAATTTAATTGCATTTGGGTTGTATTGCAACAATTTTAACTCGGGTGAACTTCGTTTGGACATCGCTTAGAATAATGATTGCTAGATAGAGATAGAACTATATAATATGTATTATCTAACAGGTCAGAAAATTGTGAAGGATTATTATATAATAAAAAAATAATTTCTAATGTTTAATTTTACTATTTTACATAGTTATTGATGTTGATCAATGATAATCCGAATATTTATGGTAAGATGTCTAAGCAAATTGCAATGTAATGTAGCCTAAGCTTTTGGCTGTAACAAAAATATTAGCAACGAGTAAAGTGATGATACGATATTCAAAGAACCAACGCCAAATTTCAAAATGATTTGACGGAATATAAACATTTATAACGATGTCGGAAGATCAACTCGCGAGTATTTGTAGTCGCCCATCACCTAAGATTCGGGTGGAGGCTTTGTCGAGGATGATAAAGGTATAATAATCCGAACATCACTATCGGCATACGGTTGCAGAGTCAAGTTAACGACGCTCGTAACGTAACACCTCAACTATTGTTATCGACCTTTGGGAAGTGGGGTGCGTATCCACTGCCGTATGATTTCAATTAAATAATCAGGATTAAAATTCAGAATGAGCTCCTCTTGTGCATAATTCAACTCGATTCCGGATAAATCCATCTCCCAAACAGTGGCTTTGCGGTTTCTCGGAGTCATTAAACTAAGTCTTTGAGATTCCATTATACCGTGCTCAAGTTACAGCTTAGCAGGCAGGAACTGAGCAAACTAAACTGTACGCTGTGCGTATAATACAACAGTGAAATGCCTGCATTAGCATATTGTTATTCCATGAACAAAGGTGTCAATCAAACTTAGCTCGGCGACCGAAGAATGCAAGTTTCTAAGCACATTGTTGAATTTGCAAAACCGATAATAGAGATAAGCCACAAATGTGGGTTACGTGCTCTTACTGAGAAATGGATGTTATATCGAAAAGATTAGATCAACTTTCTTCATTCCAAATTCTTTAAAATATAAGCATGTTATCGCAATACAAGAAAAAAAAATCTTTTTTTTTTGTGAGAATGTTGGGATATAGTTCTTAAAACGTTTAAGGTTTTTAAGAAGAAAACCTCCCCAATCGCTTGCAATGCAACCCCACAAACTACGAGTATCGTATGTATAGCATTCCCTGTAATGGGATACCCGCGAAATCTGAGAGCAATAGGGGAACTACTTCTATACTTACTGTCTCGTCTCATTCGGATTGTTCGGGAACGTGATTACAGGCTGCAACTGCGGCGTATTGAAACTGCGACTCAATGCGTCGTTATCGTCTGTAGTCGATCCGTCTACCAGTAAGCTTATCAAGTATTAAACTCAAAAATATTCCACTGACATCAAATATGTCATATTCAACTTTATACGGCGTATTTATTTCTCCAGAGAGAGAGAGAGTTCAGTTTTCTGGTCCATAAAGTTTAAGACCCCAGTTTTAGATTTGAATTCTAGCCAGAAAACGTAACGACTTTTATTTTATCCCTCATTGTACTGCGTATTTCGTACTCGAGTAAGTTCTATCCTCGGGGATTGTATCTGTGCAGCCTCATAAAAATTCCACACTACTTACTGCACCGGAACATCCACAGACTTTGCCGCTGAAAAGCGACGTTGGGAATAATGAAACAAAAACACCAGTAGTTTTACATATAACCTGTAGAAAGCTGTTAGTTCTTCCCGTGGGTTTATCTCGATTGATCGAACCGATTGGAATAGCGTAGTTGTGATGTATTATGCACGAGTAGGTTATAATTGCAGGTGGTGGAGTGTTATTACTATGCTCAGCGGAGCGGGCGGTGCTTGTGTAACCGTCGGCAGGAATCCGACAGTGGGGCTGATAGCTCTATGAAGACGTTCTCCCTCGCGCCCCGCCCCTGCCAGTTATTGAAGACTTATACGATTCGCTATTAAAACGCTATCCTAGCTTTTCCACTTCGTATTGACTTTAGATTCTTCAAGTTATATTATAGACAGATATTGTCTCTATAATATAAATCACAATGGAATAAAATTTAGTTATCAATATGGTGTTCATAATTTTTAATGTGATGACGTTTACTTTTCTTGAATCTTTCAATATTGAGATCTTGAAGTTCAGAGTGAATATTCATCCCGTGCTCCGACAAAGTATTCACTTTGCATAACCGTCCCGGTGGCTCAATGTAAACAACATTGGGTTTACGATTCGGAGGTCGCGGGTTCGATCCCCAGCTGGGTACATCTTTAAGTACTCGGTTTGGTTGGTGGTAGGGCATTTTAAATGTCCGCCTGGCTAGCTACCACCATCTAATCTAAATCTGCCGCCAAGCAGCAATGTTAATAGCATTGTTGTGTTCCGGTTGTCAGAGATAAGATAGGCAGTCTCCCAAATGTGTTGGAGTTTCCGGGTCAGTACGCTTCCACCTTCGACCTCATCTTCACTTAACATCAGGTGTGATTGAGGTCAAGTACCAATCCGTTATGCATAAAAAAAAAGGTGAGATTGTGTTTAACTCCAGCAAATTTTCAAAAGAAGAATGTCTATCTTATCTATGTCTTTGTAGCAACACTAACCGCTCAGCGCTTTAAACTTGCACTGAAATGAAAATAAGCACTGTAATGTCTCCAGCAGACGTCTGTTTATTTAATCAATCCTTATCATCTAAATGCTATTTCAATCTTTCTTCATGGAAAAACGCTCATGTCTATAATTTACTCTGTCCCACGAACTATGGAACTACTAATTAGACGGTGACAGGCAAATTGTCCATATACGTGGTTAACAAGACACCGGGCAGGATCATCGCGACCCTCGCTGTAATGTTAAACTTTGATGCATATAATGTTACCTCTGGCATTATAAATTACCCTTGTAAGTAAGCCGTCGTGACAAGAAAATTAGGCTTTTGTGGTACATGGGAGATATATAGCCTATATATATATATAGGCTACGAATTACATCAGTTCTTAGTTCAGGATTTTTGTCTGCTTTGCTCACAGAAAAATAGATGTCCTTTCTCTATTTCACATTTAAACATTTGTAAATATGATACGCTCATCATTGTTTACTTAGTTCTTCTGTATTATATTATATCAGTTCATCTTCTTTTCTTTGAAATAACTGTTAAATCATTATTATCATCATCAGCCCGTAAACATCGCACTGCAGGGATATAGGCCTTCCCTCGTATAATGAGGGAGTGTGGGCCATAGTCCACCACGTTGGCCCAGTGCGGGTTGGGGACTTCACATGCCTTTGAATTTATACTTTTCAGGCATGCAGGCTTCCTCACGATGTTTTCCTTCACCATTTAAGAGCAAATCATTGGTGCAAGACCTGTCTGGGATTCGAATCCGGACTTCCCTAATTGGGACACCGCGCCTGAACCACTGAGCCACCGACGCTCAACTGTTAAATGATACAGATAAATTAATCAGTATAATAATTACAATAAACGAATAATTATTGTATTATTCTACCTTCAAAATGTACAGGCTATAGTGCATCAGAACATTATCTGCCACCAGTTATCAACAATCCAACGTATGTCGGACTGACACACGGCATTATCAAGGAGCACGGTTTATTCAATCTGTTGGGAGGATGCACATGGCCTGAAGCATTGGGGTAAAGTAAAGTATAAGGTAGTACAAAAATCAATCAGTTTTTTCAGATCATATTTCAATCAACATGGTATAATGAATTATACCAAGCAAATGCTTACCAAGGAGAGTCTTCGTTAACTTGTGGCATCTAATCTACAGCGTCGTGTGTGTATTTTCCAGAGATTGTATCGGATAACGTGGGTAAGAGGAGCCCGCATGGCGCATAATCGCGGAGTGGCTTGTCGGACGCGCCCCCGTTCAATCTGTCACATAAATCATCCGACACAGGGCTGCCATCCACGGGTCGCTGCCTTGCTCTTTGCTCAGTATCAACTCTGTCAATACTACTTACTTACATCCCAAATATGTCTACGATTGTGTATTCAGCTTTCTTGATATTTGAAGGGATCATGTGTCGTTCGATATCTTTGTCTGTTTATGTTAGAAATAGAACGTCTAAATAACATTTTGATGATTGAAGAACAAATTATGAAGATTTTAATTTTCCACAAATCGTAAACTTATTCCGAACAGTCATACTCTGTATCTATGTAAGATTAATGTATCGCCTTTTTGTACAATAAAGCGTTTACAAACATGGTCATTTAACAGCATCAAAACCTTGGAACGCTAGGTTGTGTATCTATTACTATATGTCTGAGGTAGTGTTTTGCTCTTCACAATCAACCTCCGCACGTAGCGAGTGTTAGGTTGCTAGCTCACGAACAATTTCACTTCATTTCCTGCTTCATCGCGGGCGTGTGTAATCTCTCTAAACACATAATTTAGCGAGATTATCTGCGGCGCGCGGCCCTGGCTGCTGGTGGTAATAAAACTTAATTGAGACGTTGTCGCTGCTCCAACGGAACCCGACGTGAGTGGGGGAAGTGAGGGCATGTAATTAGGCGTGCTACACGTATCGAGCTGGCACTTACCTTTTCGGTCCAGGCTCAAAAGGTGTTGAGCAGAACAATGCCGTATCGTTTCGATCGGGCAAGTTCGACTTCATTCGGACATAGATAATATGGGAGTGGGAACACCAAAGAGTATTTGGCACGATTAACAAAATTAAGCAACTTTGATTTGGTTGTATGTGTGTTCGACCCTAATAACATTTTTGTAGTATTTCCATGTACCGGTTGTTTTTAAGGTGAAAGCAGTCCATAAGCCAAGTCGAAGTCTACATATAAGTTTAAACACATTTAGATTCCTATTAGTTTGACATAACTTCACCAAACCGCATTAGTTTCACTGGGTGGATTATGTACCAAACCCTGTCCTACCGAGGTTGTGAGACTGTTAATCAACATACTTGGCCCAAATGATTGGCCAGGCGACTCTTTTGTCCAACATTTTATATTGAACTTTTCTACCGATTCGAATATGTGTGTAGCACGCCTTACGCGCACGAATCCTGCACGCGTAATTACGCGCCTGGATCTTGCGCGTGCGCTGCAGAGCTTCGTGTCCTGTTCCATCGGGATTGATGTCTGTCAGCATAATGCCGCTGTTACAGATAGGTACGTGGTGAAGTGATCAAATTTTTAAGGGGCCGTGGGAAGAGCCCTTGTTTAACTGGGGATATTTTTGAGCAAGTAATTGTCACGTTTACACTTCAAAGCGTCAAATAAAATAAGTTAGCACACCAATACTTATTCCAAAATAACCATATTTTGCCTTACGTACTATACCTGGGTTCCAAGAGGGTTTCTGTTACGCAATATAATATATAAAGGTTGTCCATCTTTCTGTGTAAAAAAGGTAAATCAAACCTGATAGTTTTCCACGCAGGTGTATGGTACGGTACATTTTATATCCAAATACTTATTGAAATTAGATGACCGATTGGTGTAGTGGATAGTGACCCTGTCAGCGAAACCAACGGTTGCGGGTTCGAATCTCGCGACGGGTAAATGTTTGTGTGATGAATATGAACATTTATTAGAGTCATGGATGTTTATATAAATATTTATGTATGTTTATCCGTTATCTAGTATCCATAGTTACAAGCTTTGCTTAGTTTGGGACTAGATGATTGGTGTAAGTGTCCGAAATATTTATTTATATTATTTATTTATAAATTGAAAATTCTGAAAAAGGAATCATGTATATACTTAGATCATATTTTCAAACCGATTTTTCTTAGATAAGATGTGACAACAATTTTGAAGGGCTGTTAGCAAAGTGTTACTTTTAATAAGCTGTTATTGTGACTATGACCTTATTTTTCTCTCACTTAGCCCCCTTAAACTAATCCATAAATCTAAATTTTTACTTCTTAATCGTACGTCTGTATTTTATACTGCTTAGATGATCAAATTTCATTCGTTAATAACAATACTGGTTAATGTGATTTCATTTATGTAGACTTCTTGATATTTTAGTTTGATCAATTTCCTAAATATGACTACAAATACGAAGAATACAATACTTAATTATTTATTTTTGTTTGTTTCAGGTATGTATACTTTCTTACCGCTGGTTATATTCGAAATAAACAAGTATTTCAACAAAAGTAAGTAATCATAAACCTATCTCACCTGTTAACTCGCTTTGCAGCTGAACAAAGGCACTTCCAGAGGCACGGTTTAAATAGGTTCCTGGTGATCTTCACTGTTATGATATATAAGTAGGTATCAATAATAAATCCCTCAGCAGTCGCATTTGAAACACACGGCAAAGAATGGATTGTCCAATTCTTTTATGACAGTCACGGGAAGGAATGGATGGGTCCAATTCTTTTATGATACTCACGGGAAGGAATGGATGGGTCCAATTCTTGTATGACAATGCCGAGACGAAATAGATTGGTCCAATTCTTTTATGACACTCACGGGAAGAAATGGATTGGTCCAAATGCCTTCATGACACTCACGGAAGAATGGATTGGTACAATTCTTTTAAGACACTCACGGGAGAAATGGCATGGTTCGATTCTTTTATGACACCCAAGGGAGTAAATTGGTTCAATTTGCCGATACCTAACCTCGGGTAAAATGTCTTTTTATGCCTGAATTCTACCTTTACAGATTCTTTTCTTATACCTACTTCACATCATTTTCAAAACATTATAAAAGATTTCCACCTCGGTCTCAATATTTCATCTTCAATATGCTGTAGCGTTGGTAGGTAAGTAGGCAGGAAGATCTAGATATTAGTTTTACAAGAAACTAATTATCGAATCCGTAGATAGGCTTTATTATTAGCTATTAAAGTAGGATCCATCGCGGCTTGGAGGCCCCAGGTCAAATGTTTGCCGGTAAATTCAATCAGCAACGCATACAGCGGGGGAGGGGGAGGCTACTTGCGGGTGTGTGTACATAATGTGCGGGCGGTGTGTGTACGCATCACGACACAAACGCACCGGGGGCCGCGCGCCGCAAACTTTGTTTGTTCGAGACGTCTTCTGGCGGGACAGAGTAAACGACAGTCTGATTACATTAGTATCAAGTTGGTCTGACATTTGGTAGTGCATGTCACAATTTCATAGAAGTAGACATAATTTCCGACAAAAAGTGCCGAGTGGTTCCTAACCCTCTCTTCCCCTGTCGTAAAAAACGACTAAGCGACCGTGATAATAGCATATTCGGTTTGGTTGGTGGTAGGGCATTTTAAATATCCTGGCTAGCTACCACCATCTTAACTAAGTCTGCGGCCAAACAGTAATGTTAATAGCATTGTTGTGTTCTGGTTATCAGAGATAAGATAGCCAGTCCCCCAAATTAGATGGGGTTTCTGGGTCACTACGCTTCCACTTTCTTCATGGGTGATTGAGATCAAGAGAAGAAGAAGAATTTTATTGTACACAACTTAAAAATATACACAGTGAAAAATATACACACTAACAGCTGTACAAGAGCTGTCCCGTTGTGCATAAAATAAAATACACCAGCCCCCGTGTCGTGACAGGCGCGATAAATGTTTATATCGAGCGAGGTAATATTGGTCCTGCTCATTCGTTTGAACGAAATATACAACTATCCCACTTTCACTACTACGTCGCTTGCGACAAACGATGTCATGCTACGCAGGCTGTGATGGGCAGTAGCGTCATTGATACGACGCTTCCAAAATGTCAGCGATCGTTAAACTTTTATCGCTTGTTTGGGATATACCTGACCACCCCATTTAGGACAAAGGTCATGAAGGTAAGTATGTATTATAATTTGTTATAAAGTACAACTAGTAGAATGCAATATAGGTATTCAGACGGTCACACATGCAATGTTGGAAGCTTTACGCTGACCAAAGCGCAACCGCTTCCATTGTATTAATTATAAGAACACATAATATACGGCATTCAAACGGGAAACATGCCTTTTACTTATTATCACGAATTAACCTAACATCACTCAAAACTACACGTAATTCAAGAATGTTGGCCCAAAGAAACTTTTGTCGGAGCAGAAAAGCAAAAAAAAACACCCCGAGGTTCATTTTCCAGTTAATTATTTGAGCAAGCTCACAAAAGCTAATGGCAGGAGCCTAATTTAAAGTTTTTAATCCGATACTCTCAGCTACTGCGCTATCCGGTTAGCTCTTTAAAAGAGGTACAACACTATTTAACAATGGTATTTTCTGTGGTAGAGTAGATAAGACTGGTCTTTCTTCCAATAACAAGCCATTATCAAATACTGTCAAGGCTTCAATGCTTATAAAAATCGGCCAATTAGAGGAGCGTCTGTGGCTCAGCGATTAAGACGTGGTCTCCCAATTTGGTAGGTCTAGATTTGATTCCCAGGATGTACTAATGACTTCTAAATTTAATTACTTATGTACATTTATTCGACTGCCCTTAAAAGGTGAAGGAAAACATTGTGAGGAAACCTGCATGCCCCAGAAATAAAAATTCTAAGGCATGTGATGTGGGCCAGCGTGGTGGAATATGGCCCATACTCTCATTATACGAGGGAAGGCCTATATCTCTGCAGTGGGATATTTACTGGCTGAGACGATGATGACACCAAATGTAAAATATAAGCCGTCGGTGCAAACTACGCGTGTGACAGCCAAATTAATTTGGTTTGTAGTAGGATAACTATTTAAATATTTAAAAAACCAAATAACCCGATAGCATATTTTATAATTGGCGGGGGCGAATTGAAAATAGTTACACGAATTCTAAGTATATTCTCCGACGCAATGAAATTCACAGTGGTAATTTTAATCACATAGTCTATGTTTTATTACTATATTATTTATCAGTGTTTTGCTCAATGAGCAATCTAATAACATGATCTTTATAGAATACACACTTATGGTTGTTATTGAACATTTTGCACTAGTACCCTACCCCCGCTTTCTCTCGCAGGGCACTAGCTGAAAATCAGTGTCTTACCGCTATAGGTGAGGATCCACACTGAGCGATGGCCCATTTGTGGTACAGATACACATACAACTCTATTATAAGCAGAATTATTGTTGCGTCGAATATTTTTGTATGTGTTTCTGTAATATGCAAATAAACGCTTTATCTATCTATCTATCTATCTATCTATCTATCTATCTATCTATCTATCTAATACACTGAGCTATGACCCATTTGTACTGCTACAGCACACACATGCGTTAGTGTTACAATATTATTATTATTATTAAATTCTTTATTGCACACAAAAATAAAATACAAAGAACATTTAACATAGATGATGAAGTGTACAAAGGCGGTCTTATTATTATGTTATTGTTGTTGATGTGTTACCTCATCTGTGTATCAATATGTATAAGCTAAATGTATATGTGTGACTGTGGAAATATTTATATCTATATTATATATAAAGCAAGCAAACGATTTGTTAGAATTTTTTTTTATTCTATCACTGACAAGTATTCTATCCATGTGCAAAAAATCACGGCCTTTAAAGTTATAGGAAGTTAAAAACTAGGCTTGTAGCTGAATGGCTTTATGGCAATTTCCGTGTAATAAGTCTAATAAAGTTGGTAAAACAATAAACCGTCGCATGTGGAGGGTGACACACGGGACTGAAACACAATAGCTTGTCAGTAATGCCATTAGCGAGGAATCGGCCGGCCACCGCCGGCGCCGCGCCGGGGCGGCCTCGTGGAATCAATCATATTTTCATAATATCAACTTTGTGAGTTCTGATGTTGTGAATGCCATGCCTTAATAAGCTATTTACTTATCTATAGTTATGTATTGCTATATATTATTCGTATAATTATTAGGGTGTAGGTATTTGTGTTAGTTTTTTGCTGTAATTTATATATTCTCGCCTGACTTGCTGGTCTCTATGTAACCCTCAAGCTTCAATCTTCAAGCATTTTTCAAGGTAAGTATCATTTGTTGAACGTCAATTTAAATCTACTGGAAATAAAAAAGGTTTATTGCATTTATCTGTCAGTCGGTATGTCCAAGCTACTACCGCTTCGGAAAGGGAAATCATCTGAGAGAAAAGAAGGGCGTAAGAAACCCACAGGACCATTGTTGTCCTTTTTTTTAATACAGTATACTATACTACAAAAAATTAATGTATTTTCTTTCCGCATAATAAAGCGTTTACGTACAAACGTCTCCCATACGTAGCCAATCCCTGTTGTTTAAATTTTATTGAAGATAGTCGTTAAGACAACTTGATGAAGTCACAAAGACGTAGGCACAAAGATGACTTAAAATACTGACTGTCAAATGTCCACTTGTACATAATACAAATCCACTGGATTATGGTCGTCCCATACCTTCTTCCAGTAAGAGGAGGCTGTGCCCCATCTGTTGCGACGTGTAAGGCTGACAATAATTATACAATAATTCCATTATAGGTTCAATTGCAACCATAATAACATTAATTATAAATAAGAAAATCTCGGAAAGGCAACGATTATCTAATGATATAATTATCATCCTGATAAAAACGCATCAGCGAAATTGACAGGAGCGAGGATGCGGGGAAATACTACTCTCTGAAATAATAACAGAACTATTCTCATCATCTCATCAACACCTCAATTTATCTATCACGTAGTGCATCTTATGTTAACTGTTATTTATTTACAAAACAATCTATCGATATACAAAATCTTCCTTTCAATAAATTTAAAAATACTATAAAACAGAAACTAATTAAGAAAGCATATTATAAAATATCAAATGATAAACATTGGACATGAATAACCCGCTCTCTTAACCAGGCTATTTCACAATTAATAATGAAATATTATAATATAAAATTATAATTAATAATTTTGTAACATAAAAACCTTTCTTTAAAAAAGAGCAACCTCTCGAGTTTCTTGCTTGTTCTTCTCAGGGGAAAATTGGCTTTTGAACAAGCAGTAGCTTAAAAAATGTAAAATCTGACTATTTTAAGTGCACCCTGTGTACCTACAAAATAAAGCATTTTTTGATTTTGATTTATCTCACTACGTCTATCAGTGTTTGAAGTGTTTTTGACTCCTAAACCAGCTGCAGACCACTCCATCACCAATAGACCAACCGCACTCACCAGAGCACCGACAGAGGAGTGGTTCTCTTTGTCACCAGTAAATATTTTTGGTTCAACTTGCACGATTTCCATCAGATATTTAAATGAATCACCCTTTTTGGCGCCATAATGCCACAGACAGACACACAGATACATAGACACACGGGCAGATAAAGTCTTCAGACTACTAGCAGCCCTCTTTTTACGTTGAAGATTAATAAAAAACAGCGTCTTGTACTGCGAGGTATGCACAAAATGCTGGCTGCCGGCGAGTAATGCACGTAGCAAAGGCCATTAATAATACATCCGTGCTCTAGCGAGTCCGCGTCCCGCGTCCCGGGTCGCAGGTCCCGCGGGAGTCCCGGAGTCACGCGCCTCTATATTAATTACGGGACGAGCCTACTAACTATGCTTGTTGGTTATTTGCGTGAAGCCTTGTGATTGTTGCTAAAGCGATGTCGACAATTTAGGAATCAGATAGAGCAGGGAGCATTATGGAAGTCACTCCATATATCTTCCAGTAGGCCAAATCCACAAATTGACGAGTCTTCAATATATGTACGTACTATGCAATGAATGACTTATGGAGGCAAAACGTGGACTCTGACGATACCAAAAGATCTCTAGGGTATTCTCTGAGAGATAGGATCCAGAGGGTGTCTCTGATACCCAGGTTCGCCGACATAGCTTTTGAAAGCTAGAGTAAGCGGGTACTACAGAGCTAGCAAACACAGACAGCAACTCAACAAATATCTTTTCATGGCATAACTCGACAGATTAAATTAGCGTCACATGATTGATTCGAGGTCGCAAGCTTCTTCTTCTTCAATTTAAGAGCTATGCTCTTGTCGGTGGAGTAACGACCACGTCTCTCTACTTTCCGCCCTCGTTTTAACCTCTTGGTACGACACGACATTCACCTTTTCTTTCACTTGGTCATAGTAATTACGCCTAGATCTTCCCCTTCCTCTCAAGGCTATTCATGCATAATCCTGCCACTCTTCTTCTTTCTCGCTCGAGACGCGACTCGCTGGAGTGAGGACCACCACTACGCAACTACTAAAGGCATTACACAAGAACTAGACTTTATTGCCTTGAGAGCTCGATGATTAGGCTATGAATTCTATTCTGTTCTTGTTTGCTATGGAATTGGGCATGTTCCCAAAAGTCACTTTAACCTCATTCTACCTTACCTTAACCTTTAAAAGTAGCTCTCTCCTGCTCCCATGTTATTGACTTCATAAGTCTTTCGTTAGAAGGTAGTGAAAAGAGCACTGCACAAACTTCGGGGTATCCCATACCCAAATGACCCATATGCCTTACTTGAGTTTATCTATGGATATATTAGGTCCTTACCTATGAAATTGGCGTTTTGTATGAAGAATTTCATTAAGACTGTTTTCTCCATACAAACATTTTTGTTTTTTTTTTGGAAACGGCAAATCCAAATTTAGCTAAACTTTGTGTGTATTATCGGATAACATTAAGTTAAGTATAGGCAGCGTTAATTTTTAAAAGTAACCACTTTATAAAAGATTCAGCGAATCTAAGAAATGATTACTTCTACTTTTTTCTCTACCCAAAGGTTGTCTGGTAGAAATCGCTTAATAGCGATAAGACCGCCTGGTTGTACAATTATTATTTTCTTTTGAAGCTATATTTAAGAAGTGTATTGTAAAATTTTGTGCAATAAAGTGTACTTGATTGATTGATTGATTGATTATGGGAAGCACATGAAAAGAGCTCTGTTAATTTTTTTTTATTATGTGATTTAGCCCAGAAATTAAAAAATATTTCATGTGAAACCTTGAAATAATATTCCATTTTCCAAATAAAAAACAAACTTGGATATAGCTTTGAAAATCCCAGGAATTAGTACATATGATTAACGAACAAAAAAAAACTCAAATTTCATAGGTAAAGACCCTATAAAATGATCTTTCTGATGTCTTATCTTATAGATGTAGACCCTCCTAAGAACGAAGAAATATAAACATAATAACTTAAATTACTTAACGTCACGAGCTTTATTCCAGATATCATGGTCAGACAAACAAAACAAAACAAAACAAACAAACAAACATTAAAAGTTTAAAGCTTGAAACCACATCCACGGCTCACCTTAGAAATATACAGAAATGCAAACGCGACGACCTATAGATATTTTTGGTGTAAAGTTTCTTAGTCACTTTTAACGACACCCATGAGAAGTGACGGGTTGGTTATATTTAAGTAACCCCGTAAAATTGTTTTATTGTTGTTTTAACTTCATTAAATCAGTTTAAGTGACGAGTGACGTTAATCACCTTTCTGACGACAGTCTTTTGTGGTCTGAATGACACGACAAGTGTTTTAAAATATGTTGTTAAAGTCTTGATTGTGTAAAAGCTTTTACCTGTCGACCAGTTAATGAGAATAAGTTGTGAGAATTCACAAAGAGCTTCTGTTAGAAAAGTTTAAAGTGCGAGATGTAACGTCTCATTTTAAAGCCGAACCCCCGACGAGTAACTACAGGTGTTTTGTCTTTGACGGGGCTGTGTGTATGTGTGTGTCATTTTTCATTATTTAAAAAAAGGTATTTATTCATCTCAAAAAAGAAAACACAAGCATACATAGAATCGAGAACCACAGTATTGTGATGAATGGGTAGGGACTCAGCAGTGTTGCTGATTTTCAGTCCCCCCCCCTGCAGAGTAGTAGCTGCCACCAAAGAAATAAAATTTAATTTATAAAATTAAATTTGTAACATTGCTAAAAATTTAATTGTTAGTTGTACTGCTAGCAATGAAAATGCCTAAAATTACATAATGTACTTAGTACAGTTACTATTTTAAAGGTGGCGATGGGTGTTATTTGTTTTACGGCGTTGTTTGTGTGTGTATGTACCAATTTGAATGCGGCTTTTTTTATATCCTAGATTAAACGAGTGGAAATCTCTTTTAAAATATAAGCTAGCACCTTTTGTACATGCTATATCAAGTTTTCTGTTATACTTTTTTAAGTGTACAATCGTATGCAATAATATGGATGATCTCATTTTCAATTTATAGTTAGGTGAATGTGTATTTTTTTATTATTTCATTGTTAGCTATAGGTATACGCCTAAAATTATATAACATACAATCGGTTACTATATTTTTGACATATTTTTGTAGTAGTACTTATGGTGCCAGTGGCTTAATTATTACGAATTCCATCAACAGTCTATAAGACCCACTACTGAAAATAAGCCTCTCCAATCCCCTGATTTTCATCGCTTTCCATTAGAGAATTTCCTCTAATCGATACGCTATTACACAAAATCCAAGCCATCAGAACCCTGAGTATTACCATTAAAACATGTCAAACTAATTGTTAGTAGGTAACCATATTAATTACCAGTGATGACGTATGACACTGAAACGTGATCTCTCACTGTGGGTCTCATGAGAAAGGTCACGAAACAATCTATGGAAAGGTTCACTACGAATCGAATCAAGAATGAGGAAATCCGTAGGCGAACGAAGGTCGCTGACAAAGCCCATCGGATTAGCAAGTTGAAGTGGCAAGCAACTCGAAGAACTGATGACCGGTGGGGCATTAACCACGGCATGGTCTATGCCACCGGTGAGCCACTCACAAGGTACTTTAGTACATTAAGTAATTTCGGTCCGCCTAGCTAGCTACCACCATCTTATCTAAGTCTACCGCCAAGCAGCAATGTTAATAGCATTGTTGTGTTCTGGTTGTCAGAGATAAGATAGCCAGTCCCCCAAATGTGTTGGGGTTTCCGGGTCAGTACGCTTCCACCTTTGACCTCATCTTCACTTAACATCAGGTGTGATTGAGGTTAAGTACGAACTCGTCGTGCAAAAACGTACGTCTTAAAGAAAGGCCAAGTGAAGAGTACCTTAAACCGACGAGCATGTATGAACATCATTGTGGGAGTCATTATCATCTGCCCGTAAACATCCCACAGCAGGGATATAGGACTTCCCTAGTTAAATGAGGGAGTATGGGCCATAGTCCACCACTCTGGCCAAATGCTGGTTGGGGACTTTATGAGAGTGAATGAAGCAAAAGAGGTGTGTCAGGATCGTAGCAAGTTGAAGTCTGTTGTCTCTGCCTACCGCTACGGAAAACAAGCGTGACTTTATGTATATTTACAATGAAATTACCTAAAAATACATGTAAAATTACAAGGTTGGCAGCTCGCACCGTTCACTTCTCTTTACTCAGGGTTTCAGGCGCACATTTCAAGGTTCCCAGTAAATTTCCTACGGCAGTATATCTTGTAAAAAGTAATTCAACCGGAACACGTTAAACGGTGGTATCGCGCGATATTTTTTCTAAGATCACCGATAGGGCTCGCCCCAGCGGCGGTAATTAGGCGCGGTGGCGGCAGCGGGAGGGCAGCGGTAGGCGGTGGGCGCTATAACTCAGGCCCCAGCGTGATACGGACGAGTTATGCGGTCGCTATCGCAAGCGATGCGTGGGCCAAGTCTGTGACCTGAGGAGATTCAGACGTACAAGTGTCAAAAATATTTTATTCAATGTAGAAAACAAAAATATCACTTGTTGAAAGTCAACATGTAATTTTTTTAACTACATCGCTTCACAAGGTAAATAAATAAATAAAGTTTTATGGACTCAAACTTAGGCTAAGTTACAAGCAGCAAATTAACGAATTAGGGGGTACAAAACAAATACTCTTAAGCACAATTAATGGGTCCTGCTCCTTAAACTAAGATTGCTCTGGTATTTTAAGAAGCAGTGTTCGATGCCGGCATTGTTATTATTATAGTAACCATCCATCCAGATTGATTTGATTTGAATTCTGGCTCTCATTGCGACAGTCGCCTGTACCTTGCACCACTTCGACCGGTAATGTTTCCACCGGGCCGGCCGCGATCATCGCACGTGGAGCGAGCTACTACAACCCCGCAATTGATAGCCTTGAGATTGATTCGACCTGTAACGGTACAAGGTAGGCTTTCCACTGGAATTAATTAATCACAGCGGCCAATAGATGGTAGTAAAAACTCTGGCTATGGAGACTGTTTTTGAGCTACGACGGTTTCGATATCGCAACATTTCAGAACGAACTCGATCTGTTACATCTCCGTGTTAGCCAAGGGAAAATACCGTTTGACCTCTGAAAGACGAATAACCGAGATTTTCTTGAAACATTTAATAAAATGTTATAAATGTACAATTGCTAAATATTAAGCACTTGTAAAAAACGTAAGTAGGTACTAAGTAACTAAATAACCTAAAGTTGAAAAATGTGTTTCTTTAAAAAAGAATGCTCAATTGATGGGTATTTCTTTAAATTCAAAACATTTAGATAAATTATCGTTACAAAATATTAGTTTTTCAGCTAAAACACATGCATGCCTAACTATTAACATGCTTAGTTTTTATCCATCAATAAGTTAATTGTGTTTAACAAAAGTCTACCTAATTAAATATCAGTATCAGTATCATTTATTGTTATTAAGATACAAATAAAAGTAGGGTTTTCTAAAAGAAGCGCTCGTTTTTTTTAAGCTATAATAATATAAGATAGGAATTACATAAATCGATTCTGAATTTTGTCTAGCTAAGCTAATTTTTTACCGTATTTTCCCTGGGCTGTTCGGTCTCTCACTGAAACGAATGTCAAGAATTTTAGAAATATCAACCTTGACATTGGATATCGTAGTATTCGTCAAAGCATTAAATTATATTACCGATCCATAGTGACTTCGAGACTCTGATTCCTAAGGTTCAACAGACAGATAACGGGACTGAATTACAGATAATTAAGAAGTGAAACTGAGTGGTAAAATGAGCGTATGAATTGTACGTCTGTTGGAGGAATGATAATGGATGCGGATCGCTTCGAGTCGAGTAATATTACTTCCCCCTTGCATGTACACGGATAGTTACGAAGGGGTAATTACCATTGCTTCTATTCTCTGCTTAGATTTTCCATTTTCTTCCAACTATTCTTTTCTTTTTCTTTATGATCAAGAAAATACGCGTTTGACCACAATCTCACCTGATGGGAAGTGACGATGTGGCCGAAGATGAAGCACGCCATCTCAGTAAATGCCTATTTATTCCCTTGACGATCCCAAGGTTGTAGGATTCAGGAAAGACTGACACCGGAAGGGAGTTCCATGTCTTGACTGTTCGCATTATGAATTAAAGTCGAACGGCTTAGTTCGAATGTTCGGTATGTTAACTACTTCGGACTACAAGGCGCGGGAAGGAATTCCACCCGTATGTAGTTAACATACCGAACATTCGCACTAAGCGGTTCGATTCTTCATTCATAATGCGAACAGCCAAGGCATGGAACTCCCTTCCGGCGTCAGTCTTTCCTGAATCCTACAACCTTGGGATCTTCAAGAGCAGGGTGAATAGACATCTACTGAGATCGCATGCTTCATCTTCGGCCACATCGTCACTTCCCATCAGGTGAGATTGTGGTCAAATGCGTGTCTAGTTAACCATAAAAAAAAACTACATACGGGTGGAATTACTCCCCATGCCTACTTTACACTGACATAAATTTAATTTTTACCTGACAGCCCCAGGAATGTTTTTGTGTGTATGTATGTAGATTTCTATGTTACCTGATGTAGCCTAAACGACCTTGGTGCAAGGTGTCATTGGATTCATCTTGGTCCCAGAGTGTCATAGGATACATTTCATTGTAAAAAATACTGTGGGACTTTTTGTTTTTAAATACCATAAATGGTTATTACCTTCATTTCTGTTTTATTTTCCTTATTATTACCTGGTAGGACAGTGCTTGCTGTTAATAGATAAAATTATTTTAAGAAATATTAATCGTGACTAGATTTTATAGCCTTATCTACATATAAAAAAAAATTATGATAATTTATAGGAACCCAGGTTGTCATAGATATTTTGTAAGTTTAAATACACGTATTGAAGAGCAATTGAAATAACCCGTCTCGGGATTGGAAGGTAACAATAAATATATTCATACCAAATATTCCAGATTTATCCATCCGATGTGTCCATCTAGAATAGATACGTTCATCATTATATTGCCTACGAAGGCTTCCTCCGGTCCTCACATCACAGGGAATGTGACTACACAGACACGGTAGGGATACTGTTTATGATGCTGTATAGGACGAACATAGGTGCAGTAGAAGGACGCAGTAGGGGCACTGTTTATGGGCGGGTCGTATATCACAGGCCGAGTGCATCGATGGATAATATCCCGCCGCTGACACAAAGCGAGGGCACACTGAGAGCCAGTGTACCAAACAAATGTTACCTGACATAAAGGTAAGACGGTATAATTAGCCTTATACTTAGATTAAGGCTAACCTATAGTATCTTAGTTTTTATACCTTGAATCGATCAAATGTAATAAAATTAATATTTTTTGTAAGAAAAACAAAAGTCACCAAATAATCCCATCTAAAACTTCTAAATTGAAATCTATTAGGGTGACCCAAAATGAAACTAGGTGGAGTACTCTAGTTTATCTGTGTAGTAGAAGAAACCTATTCCAATTGCGACAACTAAAATATTGTAATAGTTATATGTTTTAAAAATTGAGAAAACCCCCGACGGGAATAAATATATCAACCAGATAAATAAACGAACTGTATTAGAAGATAAATATCCCAGAAACGACTGAATCCAATCGGGCAATATAAAATAGCTCGCAAACACCACCGTTCGAAAATAAGGACTATTTTCAACTCAACTAAGCCATTTTGGTGTTATAATACCACAGACAGACACACAGATACACTGACGGACATAGGCTTCAAACTTATAACAGTCCTTGTTCTGCATAGGGGATTTAAAAGCAAGTAAAAGTAAAGTAGGTAGCAGGGACCCATCTTTAAAGACGTAAAGATTTGATTGTTCATGGCCTATACCCTCGAGATGTGCATGAAAAGTTTGTTTCAATTAAAATAGATTGGATATGTAATACATGGAATTTCGCATATAATAGAGAGTATTTTAAGTATATCTGGTACCTACATAGTAACTGTCGCTGTAGGTTCCATTAATTAATTTTAGATAATGGATAAGGCTGCTGGTGCAACGGCAGCATTCAGTGTCTAAGTGTGCCCCGTACCTAATGTTACTACAGAAATGAAAATATTTTTATGAGCCTCCCCCCCGCGCTTCCCCTCGCGCCGTCCGCTCCCATAAAATCTTTATTGACATTAAATCTTGATTCGCGGTGACACCGCGCGCCGCCACTATGCGCCATGCGCCCGTTATGCCGACTGCACACTATTTGCATAATAGACATGAAATATTTGTATATTTTAATATCGTAGCAACTGTAATTTGACTTCAATGGTCATCATCAGCAGCCTTACATGTCACCACTGTTGGGGGACAGCCTGCTCTCATTGGGAGAGGGTATAGGCCATAATCCACCACGTGGGCCCAGTGCGGCTTTGTGTCAGACTAGTGGCCACCTGACAGTCAATGTTCTTAAGCCGCCCTTGTGAGCCACCGACTTGACTGAACGACTGAAAAAAAAAATTCAATTGAAGACAACAATTTAATATGATCTCCAAAACACGGAAACAATCGTATTAGAATGCCACTAGTGGTCACCCATCCAAGCACTAACGGCGCCAGACATTCCTTAACTACATACATAATGTCATACATAATGTCACGCCTGTTTCCCGTTGGGGTAGGTAGAGAACACAGACTTCCACTTGCTACGATCCTGACACACCTCTTCTGCTTCCTTCACTCTTATAAGGTTGTTCATACATGCTCGTCGGTTTAGGGTACTCTTGACTTGGCCTTTCTTTAAGACGTCCCCGATTTGATCATAGTACGTTCGCCGTGGTCTTCCCCTCCAACACTACCATCCACATTCGCTTTGTATATCTCTTTCGTAAGTCTTCTTTCATTCATCCTCTCCACATGTCCAAACCATCTCAGCATACCTTTTTCAATCTTTGTCACTACATCTTCATTCACACTGCTTAACTCCCTAATTACACTATTTCCGATTCAATCTTTCAGAGTCACCCCATTCATACTTCTCAATGATCTCATTTCCACTGCATTTATTCTACTTTCATTCTTCCTTTGCCATACCCAGCATTCACTCCCGTAAGTCAGTGTTGGAACCAGCACCCCGCCATGAACAGCCAGACGAGCTTTTTTGGACACATTCCTTAGAAAACTGAATGTGACTACGCCACGGGAGCTTCAATTTTTCATCTCGACCCTTGGTTAAATTTGACAGGTGCCAATGAAGTTCATTATAGTTACCAGACTTTCCACTACACGTGGCGAGAGGGTTCTTGTTGGTGCACTCCTCTTTCTGCATTCAGACTCGAGAGCAAGCCATTATGCGTATAGAATCTACTATCTAGACATGAGTCAGCCAGCTCCGACCAGAAGCACAGATGTCTCCTGGGACATTCAAAGGTTTCGCTGAGCAGTCCCGGTGTACCAAGGATTTGCCACTCCACGCATTCCAGGACCACGGGGGCGACAGTTTCACCAGCCTCCATTCACCCTCTGCACAGTAGGCTGTTGCACCGCCTATATTACATAGAACTTTGTTCAGTAGACTGCGGCCAGTTTATGCCGAGAAGGTGTTAACCAAACAGCATCACTTTTGGACCCCGTGGAGTCTCATTTAAAACATATTTTGTCTTCGTCTTCGTATATTTCAACAGGTAGCATCTCACAATTGTCGAGTAATAAGATTATAACATAACGCCAACGCTCCAGTGGCTTGTCTAGTTGTCTACCCTCGTCGTGATCTCTCAACTATGAAATTGTGTTTAAAGCTTTTCAAAATTACGTTTACAGTAGCCAAGTCCCAAGTCACTGGGTGATTGTTATAAATGAATAATTGCTTAAAATCAAAATCAAAAATGTTTTTATTTCGTAAGTTATAAGAATAACATTTGAAATCGTCATGACATACAGTTATCGCTCATTCACTAGGCAGTCTCCCCAGAGAAGAACGAGCAAGAAACTCCAGGGTTGCTCTTTTTAAATAAGTCAATACAAATACAATTTGAGATACCTAATTGTAAAATTTATGATTCGACAAAGAAAATAAGAATAAAATATAGTGGATAATGGCGAGCGGTTCATGTCCACGCATTCTTATCATCCAGATAGTCAGAAATACGAATATAGATAGACGAAACCAAAGGATATATTTTCATGCCCGCCACATACAATGAATCGGCAGTAAGTCTTGAATGTAGTGGGAAAATGCTTATTTAATTGTTACGGTATATTTTTGGAATAATATATGTATTATATTAAATGAAAGTTTATTATTTGGTTATCTTTTCTATTTAGTATTTTTTCATTTGCACACAATTTGCTGTTAAACTCCAAATTTACTCCGTTTCCTACTTCCGGGTGGCTGGAAGAGAATAAATAAAGAGACAAGTCCACCTTGGTACGTGACCTATTGTTTATACTCTGTTATTTATAATGTTTTGGTGCAATAAAGAATATACTTTTGTTTACGTATGTATTTGTTATAAAATTGTACGGCTCTTGTTATTTTAATGTATGTTTGTACTACACAGTATTGGTTGTTTCTTTCTTTCTTGTATGTGTGTCAATTTATGCAGTAAACCATCTAAGTGTGCTATTGCAACACACACATACTTTTTATACTTTCTGTCTTTATCTCCATGTTTTGTACCACTACTTTTAAAAGCTATATATACTTTATTTTAACTTGCGATCTACTTTAGTAAAAGCCCACTTACTACATACTTACTTATGTTAAGCTACCTTTATTTGGCTTTTATTACTGTACTCTAGTTTAATGTTTTATAATACTACTGCATGAGGTGTTTTGACACATTTGAGGGACTGGCTATCTTATCTCTGAAAACCGGAACACAACAATGCTATTAACATTGCTGCTTGGCGGCAGATTTAGATAAGATGGTGGTAGCTAGCCAGGCGGACATTTAAAATGCACTACCACCAACCAAACCGAGTACTTAAACATGTACCCCGCTGGGGATCGAACCCGCGACCTCCGAATCGTAAACCCAATGTTGTTTACATTGAGCCACCAAGGCAGTTAAAGGAGGCTAGATGGCGCCGTGTGTTTGTGCAAAGATATTTATTTATTTATTTGTCCACTCAGACATAGTCGCGGGAAACAGCTAGTTATCATGAAATGAAAAATGTTTATTTCACTACCTTAATATAACAATCAATAAGGTATCGGGGGTCTTATTTTAAGTATAAAATACCTGTGTTAGGAGGCTTCGCTCTTCCATAACTAAATGTGAAATATTTCTCCAATTAAGGTGAAGGTGAAATAGGTTAATATTATGCTACTTATCAATAAGAATAAATGAAAAGCTTAGTACTAATAAAATAACTAATTCATTAAGCCGTTACAAGGCAGGCGGGTGCGGGGTGCGGGGACGGCATCGTATTATTCTATTGGTCTTATTTATGAGGTTCGACGTTCGATTCCGGTCACGTCGCGCGATTAATTCAACCCTCCAGTGATGGGGCGAAGTGTCCTCACTCATCTTGGGTTTGGGTATAAAACACCTACCTACATACACGATGGTAGCGGTAATGTTATTTACTATGGTAGGAACGATGTAGCAGCTGTCGGGGTTTAACCAACTACTAAGTATATTACTTATTAACGCGTAGCGTACTTAGTTGTTAAGTTTCGTATAAGATTCAAAATTTCGGCGATAAATTTGTTTTCGTTTTACTTCATATTGTAAGGATACTATAATTATAACAACTTATTTTATTTTTATGTAAACATTTATCAAATCCATTAAATATTGTAATGAACTTAATTCATTATATCTATGTCTGTTGTCATCACGTGACACGGGTACGCCATCTTAGTTATGATTGTATCAGACAACAGGCAGTTCTGTCTTAGGCTGCCCGCAATCCGGCAACTAAAGGGCCGTTTTTTTCGTCTATACTTTTATCATCGATTTTATAATCGACTTTTTATAGGACGTGTGCGTTGAAATATTGCATTCGGTAGGTTCCATTTTTCTCCTACAAAAAATCGGCCACCGATTATCGGTCGTGGGCGGGTAACCTTAGAGTTCGTGGAGACAAGTGTAATACTGCGGTGTCCTAATGTGTGACGAATGAAGGGAAAATTGTACCTACTCGGCGGAGCGAGAATAAGGTTAAGGCTTTAAGTTCCACCTTGGTTCGTATTAATCAAAATTAATGAGTGGAGTTTTCTTATTTCGGTGGTTGAGGTACTTTGATATAATTGTAAGTAGACATATTTGAATAATTGATGTGACTTTCTTTTCAATTTAAAGATAATATAATATGATATAAAATGATCTGTCGCAGCCGTCAATTTCTTTACATAAAATGTTGTGTCATTCACGAGGCTGAGAGATGAGCAAGGAATTAAAGAGGTGCTCATTTTAACAGTCCGACAATATGAACAGTTCACAAATATAAAAATGTTAAATACAACCGTAAATTGTTATCCAGAGAGACTTTTAGTTCTACAATAACATTCCAATCAAAATACAGTAAATACACTTTATCCCAATTCGGATGGTGAGAGATAATCCAAACATTAACAAAGGGTGAGGTGTCATAAATGACGACCGATTGGTGTAGTGGATAGTGACCCTATCAGCGAAACCAGCGGTTGCGGGTTCGAATCTCGCTATATTATTATATATCAAACAAATGTCGAGGTGATAAATATAAGTTAATATTATTAAACAAGTAGTGTTACTATAATTGTAGTACCTACGTGTTTAAGGCCGCGATATCACGTCTTCGTGTTTCCCTTGTCTTTTCGTCATTAAACATTTCTCTCAAGATACTTAAAATTTACAAGCTTTAAAAATACTTTGTCATATAACATGAAAAATTAATCAATGTCTCTTGTGAGTGATGACTGTGGTTCAGCACATTCAAAATTTCAGCTGCAAACGTCTTTTCTGCCGTCGTAGGTGAGATTAAATACAAATTCTGGCGTGCATCCACACTGAATGCGACGGAAGACGATCATTACACCCCCGCGCCCCGTGACGCCCGGTGAATAGACACATTTGTGGCGTACAATATACCCGTCCACTGAATCCGTGGATACCTACTACTAGGATTAGTGTGTTTTCAATGCGCGCTTACACGGTGCGGGCGACTGTACAGGTAATCCCTCTTTATAAGTGCGGCTCGGTGTGACACGCCTGAATGAGCGCGGGTCTCTTTTGTCCCGCGCTCATTTTGGTGTTAAGACGCACCGTAATTATGCCCACGTGAGACAGCTGCGACTCGCTCACCCTCTCTAGCGCTAAATAAATATGTATTGCGAATCGGAAAAATTACATGTTGTGACAACTGTGGACCGAATGGCGTCATCGCATTTTAAACATTTTGATACAATATTTATGCGGGACGAGATAAAGGGGGAAATATTCAAATCTGCGGTTGGAGAGCTGACAAATTGCTTCCGATAAAGTTTACAACTTCTCCCCGAATATTACACAAAAATGTAATTCGCATTCAGTCGGCGAACTATCGCGATAAATCGCGATGCGACGTTGCGCGTGTCGCCCCCCCACCCCCGGTCCCCGGCCCCCCGGCCCCCGACCCGCTCGGTCCGAATCACTCGTTCATGCTCGCCTAAAGTTACGAAGTCTTTATTCGCGGGGTCGCGGTTTGACGACGGGTTAATTTTGACCTTATTTATGTAGTGTCGTTACTCTACTTCTTAGACAAAGTTGGGATATTAACCTATATGATGTTTTAACCAATTAGAGGAGCAATAGGTTAGCATTGTTTGGGCACATTATGAGGAGGGATGAAAGGCACGTAACAAGATGAAGGCTAAGTATGAATGTGGAGGGATACAGAGGTAGAGGAAGACCGAAGAAGGTGTGCGTAGACTGTGTGAGGAATTATATGTGTGTGAAAGGGGTGCGTACGGAGATGACGGCTGATAGAGGAGAGTGGAAGAGGATGACATATTGTGCCGACCCCATCTAGAATGGGATAAGGGCAAAGTAATAGTGAATGAGGTCATATGCTGCCGAGACGTGTCATCTAGACATGGCAGCAAATATGACGGGAAAGCTAATGGTTGTCACATTTACAAATTATTTCTAGCAACTTATATCTTGATAAAACATTATCATATCTAAGATTGCTCAGATCGTGGAAAAAGAACCTATGACGTAAAACAATGTAGGCGTGAGCGTGAAAGTAAACGTATATCGGTATCTAGGGAATCACTTTTGCCACTACTGACTGCTATTACCACGACACAGAACAATGCTGTGGTACCGACCCGCAGACAGAGGGGAGATGGAGGCGCTGCCCGCGCCCCGCACACCCCGCACGATGGACCGGTCTCGATGGTCGAGTGTTACCTATAAGTATATAATTTTCTTCATACTTTTAACCGCCTCGGTGGCCCAACGTAAACAACATAGGGTTTACGAATCGAAGGTCGCAAGTTCGAACTTCAGTGGGCTACGTGTTTAAGTACTCGGTTTGGTTGGTGGTAGGGCATTTTAAAAGTCCGTCTGGTTAGCTACTACCATCTTATCGAAATCTGCCGCCAGGCAACAATGTTAGTAACATTGTTGTGTTCCGGTTGTCAGAGATAAGATAGCCAGTCCCCCAAATATGTTGGTGGTTCCGGGTCAGTACGTACGGCAGTTCCATCTCATCTTCAGTTAACATCAGGTGTGATTGAGGCCGAGTACTATGTACAAACACTATGCCGTAAAGCTTTAACAACATTGCCTCGCACAGCTCCCTTTGGGGTCTTTCATCTATAATTCAGTTTTAGTTCCCATGTCTCGCTGCGTGACGCTTCCCTGTGGTAACATGTGCATTGAAACGATGCGGGCCGAGGGTTGATTGTGCACTAGGACGATCAAACCGATCCGATTTCCGCTAGTGAATATTTTATTTACCAACACGAGGCGGTTTTTTTGTGTCTAGGTGAAATAGTGGTACAGTATCTTTTTTTAATATCTGACAATCAAATAAGAGACAACACACAGTAGATGGAAAGACAATCCAAAAATAAAATGATTAGATTTACTAATATAGAGATAAGGATCCAGTTGGTTCATGTGTCTTGGGAAAGGGTATTAATGCAAAATTATAAGAGTAAAATGAATTTACGAATAAATATTAAAAATTTGAAAATTGTTGATAGCGAAGTAACCTGCTTCACTGAGGTCGGTCTAGAGACCGTCACATAGGGAAGGACCTCTGCTATACTTTGGCACTGAAACGCCGCAAAGTTCTGCAGTGTCTGCAGTTGTAGGCGAACGACTGAGTTTGTTGCAGCACGCGCTTTATTCAACGGGCCTAGTTCTGAGTTATTTCCATTTCTCTCGAGGCTGAAAAACACGATAGCGAAAACGATGTCATGTGCATTGTAGAGACCTTTTATGAAACACAAAATCGAGCCTCTTTTACAAATGAAATTGACCAACATTCAAAATAAATAAACATGTCGAGAAATAAATACGATTTACACGAATACGAATGTTGATTGACACAACAACCTCTCAAGCACAAGCAACAGAAATACAAAAACTTTAAGACGAGAAAATTGCCGCACGATTAACCAATCATTGCAAATATTGCAATGCACGAGTGTGGAGAGGTGTCGGTGAGTGGTGGGGAGCTCGCGACACACGTGGCTCAATATTGATGTTAATCGGCCTACGTGAGCCGACGACCAATCCGCGTGGCTCCCGCCAAATGGCACGTACAGTTGGCGCCACTTCGACTGTGCCTTTACCAATGCAAGCAGACCTGCTACTATCGACAACTTAGGTTTACTGTATTTCGGTTGTAGAGAACCAAATAGTGTCACTAGGATTAACCTTCACTTGGGCTCAATGATTGGTGGACTTGTGTCAGACTAGGCGTCACCTGAGTGTTGTCAGTCCGCGACCGATTATTCAACGTGCCTTTGACCATCCAAGGAATGACCGCGCCAGGAATATCAAAAGCAAATAGTATCTTCAGTATTCCACCGCAAGAGTAATGCACGCAGACGTAATTGACGTGACTTGCTTTGGTAACAGAAAGAGATAACTTTTTATAACTGGTGCAACTAATTTCCTCACGATGTAACGAGCGATTATAAGAGCTATACTGTAATCATAAAGAAGTCCTCCGCTGCACACAAACCTCTCCCCACACTCGCATCACTTTCCCGTGAGGATACCAAAATCACACATTAGCAAGCGATTTGGTGTAAGTTATCGTAGATTATTGAAGCTCCTTATCAATGACGCTGATGTTCTTAATAAATCTATGCTGTAATCATCTTTTACGATATCTAGTTCTTCTTTTATGATTAACTGGATACGCGTTTGACCACAATCGCACATAATGGAGACTGACGATGTGATCGAAGATGACGCACGCTAATCTTTTATATGGGAAACCACGACCATATGCTCATACAACTGATTAAAACATTTGTCGACGGATAAAATAAGGTTTCAAATTTTACAGAACAATTTATATTTCACTTTTGTTTCCGTTCCTATTAAATAATTTCTGTATTTAGATTTGTGCCTGGTAGTTAATGGAGCCGAATTCTTTGTTGTGTATTCTCGGAATTTGTTCAACACGATACAAACCTTGCCTAGTGTGGGACGACTGTAAATAAAATTGCTCTTTAACCGGTGAGCATCTACCCAAAAGGCAAAGTATTACTTACGCAAGCGCAACAACAAGACAGCGATGCATACTGTACCTAACGCATAGCGAAATGTTATCAAAGCACATCAAAGATATTGGAGCCATCCGCGCGCCGCACTCGCAATGCAGATGTGGGGAGGGGAGGGGGAAGCGACACGTCTTCAATATTTATAGTCAACGAGGACACAGATGTCATTAACGGAGGAAAAGAGCAGTGTATGCGTGACATCCGAGAAACGCGGTAAAAGATTCATAGTAGCCTTAGACAATTTATGGGCAGCGATGGTGGGGAGCACCAATCCGCAATGAACTCGTGCGGTGGATTATGGCCCATACGTAAGAGAAGAGGCTGTGCCCCAACACAGGGGACATAAGGTTGTTGTAAGTTATGAGATGTACAGTTTCAGATTACAGACGAGATTATCTGAAACTGGTATATCAATATATGTAGTTAGTTAAACTAAAATTATATTAGTCATAGGTCACTCACAAATTAGACTCCTTCAAGATCCTTACCCTACGCAACGGCATTCTACTAGAGAATTGAATACCATTAAGAGTTTGTCCGATAAGAATTCTATATTAAGAGGTTAGCATTATTATTAATTAATAATTTCTATGTGAATAGTTTAATTTCGCTCAGAGATCGTCTAAAGGTCTCGTGCAAACTACCTTCCACTTCCTTGTAAATCACTTTACATATCCTCATTCTTCCTTTAGTTTTATCCCGTGTTTTCGCTTTATTCAAGCAATACTGCAATCTCGCAGATCTGTATTCTTCAATTTCATGAAAATACATTTTTTATTTTGAATATCCTCCACCAATGCTCTATTGGGGTCGTAAAACTGCCGTATACTGGCGTTTATGGGGTTCCGCCGTGAATCACGTGTCAACGACTGCAAGGGTGACGTCACACACGAATGTGGCGTGTCATCTGATTTGAATTGCTTCACCCCATCTCCTACGGGGGGAAGGAACCACGTCGTATGTCCAAGACATCCAGTGACGTCAGAAGCACTCCCGTAGTGACAAAAAGTGCGGACGGCGAGGGTGCTCGAGCCGGGCTCGACTAATTATTGTTGGAAGTTGGAGGGTGGGCGTGGTGCGGGGCGCAGTGATACAGCGACGTTATCAAACTGACATTAATTTACATACACCCACGTGCGAGAATACAAAAAGATGCAATTTCTCAGACAGGTCTTTCTGCGATATTAGTCAACATAACAACACACAACACCGGTATGGCGTCACTACATTCTAGAAAATCTTTTTGGCACCACCACTTCCTATTTTCCTAGTAATAGATACTTATCAGAAATAATGGTATCAATAAACACTTTTTTTTCCTTTCTTTGCGTGAGGTATAACGTTTTTGATAAAACAATTTGCTTAAAACAATTTTCAAGAAGAATGTTACAAATAAATCTGCGATTTGGGATGAATTCATTTATTAGACACAACCAGCATCTCGACATTATAACAATAAAGCTTCCATTACATCTGGTGTAGTTTCTCTGAACGTGTTAAAGACCAACAACATTAGAGATTCCTTGTACTACAATGAATCTCACTCGATGACGCCCGAATTTATTGGGTAACCAAAGGTGGCCTTATAAGCAGCTTTCTAGTGTATTCAATAACGGTAAAAACACTCGACCTAACGACAGGTTATACTCTGGTGCTAAATTATTGCAGCCCAAATATTCGGCTGATCTTGAGGTAATTTATTTTGTTTTCATGGACATGAATAAAATATCATTTGTTTGCTCCTGAATAGGGTACATTAATTAGGTGTTATTACAATAAGATCCTCCTAATTCGATCATTAAAAAGACATGCAAATGTTTGAAAATATGAAATTTTGACAATAAGAAAATCAGCATTTTTTTTCTAATTAATGGTTCTTGTGCTCCAAGAACTCTTTAGTGGAATAGAACGAGTATTGCAGAAGCCTCATTTGTAAGTACCTTTAAAGCTATTGAATGGGTAGATCTTTAAGATGTGTCGGAATGCTCGCATCCATTTCTTGGGTTCTATTACATAAATTCATCGTAATCGTCATCGGTTACGTTCTGACATGTGATTGGTTGGCTCATCGCTCGCTCGGTAATTTGACGGTTTCTCATTGGTCAACGTAATCGATGACGATACCGATGAAGTTACATAATCTAAGGGCTTATTTCGGGAAGTCGATCGAAATGTCGGTAAATGTCGGGAGTAATCGGACTAAAAGGCTCAGTAGTCCGATGATCTATAATCA
This sequence comes from Oegoconia quadripuncta, assembly GCA_949316235.1. Taxonomy (NCBI): domain Eukaryota; kingdom Metazoa; phylum Arthropoda; class Insecta; order Lepidoptera; family Autostichidae; genus Oegoconia; species Oegoconia quadripuncta. The sequence goes on from OX438754.1 coordinate 22,501,794, forward strand.
TTTGCATCATCTGAGCCGAAAAAGACTCAGTAGTTCGATCATCGGACTACGATACTAGAGGGCTATTATGCCATATCTATCTGTACACATATTAGATAATGGAAAATGAAAAATACTTTAAAGTAACCTGCTTTTAGACATTATTAATGTATATTCTGCCTGCAAACGACTCTCTATTTAAATATAAACTCCAGCGTTTAACATATTTCTTCCTCCCCATATATCAGCGTGATAGAAACACCACATTTGTCCGTAGAGTGACTTCGACGACAGCCGTTGTTCGCGCGGGTGTTCGCGGATATAATTTACTAATTAAATCCTTGCCTCGCCGTCATCCAGACAATGGTTCGGAAGGTTATATGAGCAGAAGTCTGGCTGTGGGACAAACCATGTGAGACTTACATTATCAGTGCGGGGGTTTCTTGCACGTTTTCCTTTTCCATAGACTTTCTGAACCTGTAATAGTTTGAACTTACTGACTGACAGATAATTGGAAATACGTCTAAGTGAATCATTCGTTTTTCACTGAAATAAATGTTTGAAGTTTAAAATCAGATTTAAGACTGTCTTACGTTCTAACAACGTCCGTATTATTAATTAACATTCTAGACGAATTGGCACATACGTACATAGTTATGTTATTCCACGAATCTGTCGTAATCAGGCGCGTTATTCTGGAACTTCATTGGTGTCGTCATCGACAACGATGTCCAATGAGAAAACGTTATATTGCCGAACGAGCGATGCCTAATTTGTAGTTTCTATAAGATATTTAAATGTACCTTCCTTATTCAAACAATAAAGCGTATTTGATTGATTGATTGATTGATTGATGCTCCAACCAATCACACGTCAGAACGTAATCGATGATGATATCGATGGAGTTACACAATAGCCCCGCAGATTCTGATCAAAGACGAAGCAGAGAAATTATACGTTCTACTAGAAATGACGATAACACTACGGTCTACCTTTTAATTTCTATTATGTTATTGCATTTTACATTATGTGACAACTCTGATTCCTCTTTTTCCACATGATATGCTTCGACGAAATTTGATTCTTAATATTTAGTTCCAGAACCCGCCTGAAACTGCTTTATATTTCTGAGTCCAAATCACGCGCCCTTATTATCAATGTCAGGCGTGGTCAATTAATTTATGGTCTCAGTGGCATTTCCATATGAGTTTTTCTGTGCTTCGAAAAAGGCGTCAAATAGTCGGTTCTGGTTGTTTTCGAGGGCAAGTAGACGGTGCTCTACGTAGCTCTATTGCTATCTTGGGCTCCAGACTAATTAAAGCAAGAAATAGGGTAAATTGAGGTGTAGTCAATGAAATGCAAATGCAATGAGCGGGGCGGCGGTAGCAGAAAGCTACCGCTAATAAAACTGCCAGTATTAAGAGTGGCAAAACCGCTTAAAAGCTCGGAAATACCAACCGGCCTACAGAGACAACCTAAAAACATTGGTGACCATCAGTCCGACTGCTTAGCGGATTACGGCCTATAACCCTCTCTAGTGACGCAGGCAGTACCCCAACAGTGGGCGATTCTGTGTGTATATGAATGTCTGCATTGCCAACTAACAAGTTTCGCCAACGAAATGGCGTTAATGCTCGTTACCATTCAAGCCAGAGCGGTGAAGTCAAACTGCTGGTCCCGCTGCAGCCTGTGACGCGCGCCCGTCAGGAGATGTCCTAATCGAGCGGTGCCCGTGTCTTTTGTCCGTCGCTGCTTATTACCAAGTGCCGCTTTTCACGACAATTAACTGCAGAGCTTCCACACCCCGCCGAGGCTCCCACATTATATAATAGTATAGAAATTTTCACCAGGACACTTGAGTTACCACATACGTGTACAACTATTAACCAAGCTGCCATCCACAACTGGTCCTAACTGTTGTCGCACTTAACATAGTTTACGTTTGTAATTTAAAATGATATTTTTAAATGTATAATAATGTAAAATTTATTGTTAATTAGACATAAGAAGGAATTATTTCGATTAGTGGAAACAGGCGTGACATTATGTATGTATGTCGGTATGTATTTCGATTAGTGGGGTTTGTTTTCGCGCGAAGATTCGTAACGAACGTCGTCGTGCCGAAAGGTACCGATCTTTCACGAGTAAAACCGTTGACGTTTTGAGTCGATAAAGGAGGGACAGTTTGGTTGGAACCTCCGCGCTAGTAACAAGCCTAAGTTAGTCTGTGATAAGTCATAAAAGTAATATATAATTTGTTGAGTTAAAAGGCGTCTGAATCGTGACCACTTATTTTATTCAATATAACTGAAGATATTTTGCGTGATAGTTACACCCTCATTGCATGGCCAGTAAAAATACCGTGGCTTTCCAAAGAGACACAATAATTATAAATTGCCGCGTGATTTCTGCACGCAAAAGAATAGAACCATCCCATCTCCCCCGTGGGGGTATGAGGCCCGTATTTCAGAATGTTACTCAAGCAGACATCTCTGCTTGAGGACAATTAAAACTTGCACAACGGCATCTCTTTCTATCTGTGCTCAAGCGCAGTTCTACGTTTGAGCAAATTTCTGAAATACGGGCCTAAAAGGCGACTTTTTTTTTCTTTTTTTTTATGCATAACGAGTTGGTACTTGTCCTCAATCACACCTGATGTTAAGCGTAAATGAGGTCGAAGGTGGAAGCGTACTGACCCGGAAACCCCAACACATTTGGGGGACTGGCAAACTCTCTATCTCTGACAACCGGTACACAATAATGACAACAACGACTAACGAATATTCAACCAATAATAGATTTCAAAGATGAAATGTTGTTTCAAGCATTAAACTTTTAATATTTGGAACACCCAAACGCTGTTGGGATATATCTGCCCACCCCTTTTGGTATAAATGTCGTGAAGTTATGTAGGTATGTATGTTATTTCAAAAAACATACAACTTTTAATATTTAAATTATAATTTGCCGCTTCTTATTTGGCATGTTAATTAAAACAATAGGTATCTATTGTAGATGTTTGGCAATCAGCGCCACTCCCCTCAGGAGGATAGAAATTTGAAAATTTTACAATTTGCCAAGTCATGTGAAGGGAAGATAAATATACGCGATAATGTGGATACGCGTGGATAATGTATGAGACCGGGTGGCCCTTCAACTCAAGCAAGGTGCTGCTCTCCTGTGCAAATATGTGCAGAGTTAGAATAGCGTGTCAAATTTGTTAGTTCTGTTTTATGTTAAAATTAATTTTTGACCCCTGACGCAAAAAAGGTGTTATCAATTTGACCGCTATATGTATGTCTGTCTGTGGCGCCGTAGCTCTTAAACGGGTGAGCCGATTTGGAACCGGTTTTCTAGCAGTGGTTCTTAGCCATGTTTTGTTTGTTTGCTGTTGCATTTTAATCGCTTGTTTTCTCGGGGGTTTTCTACATTATCAAATTATAGTTATGATAATTATGCTGTGCGTTTATTTCTTTCTGTAAATGTACAGAAGAGTGCAGAGCTGAATTGAGTATTGTCCCTCAGGGGTTGATATGATGTTCGAAGGCGTGGTCTTTAGAAATTTTAAACTCAACTTCAATGAAGATGTGTTCTTTATGAGAATATCGATCACTTCTACAGTACACCTTCACATAACAGTATCATTCGTGAATCACGATTCTACAACACATTATCTTATCTAGTTGCTCTGTATTCACGAGCACTTAAACAATAACTACACCGACAACACGCCTACTGTTGCAGCAATATATTATTAAATCAATTTGCAAGGGTTACGGCTTACAAGTTACGGTTAACCCAAATCAATCAGTTTTAATTTGTGGCATTAACACTAAACAATTTGTAGGGAACAGCTCGGCGAATTGAATTGTTTGCGTCTTACCGACCGGTCTGACAGTTGGAACACTCGCGGGCACAACGCCGGTAAATTGTCGGAGTATTTTCTAATTGAATATTTAGTGTTAAATAAACTCCATTACATTTGATATCTCTGACCCTCGCCATGGAATGTACGACTCGGTTAATGTCCGTAGTTTCGCAGAATGACCTCACTAGGTAGGTCAGAGTCACAATTACTTATGTTTATGGCACGATCGGGGCAGAGTTGACCTGAGCCCGTAGTCACAATGGTTGCAGCAGAATACGATTCGATATGATCCCGAAGAAAATCGATCCGTGACATTCTAAATGTCAAGTTTGAAAAATTCACTATCTACTAATTCCATTCGGTCGGGATATTCTATCGAATGTTCATATCGGATTGAATTCCAAAGCTTTGACTTAAGAGAATCATATTCTCTTATTGCGTCTACTCGGGCTCCCGATCGGCAGAATTTAGTAAATCTGTTTTTATGGATAACATTTGGGCATACCTATCATACGGAGTCATCATTATCTTCTAGCCCTAATCCCAATGTATTTGGGGTCGGCGCAGCACGTCTTTTTTTCCACTCTCCTCGATCAGCCGTTACCTTATCATTTACGTCCCTTTCGTTCATATCACCCCTCATCCATCCATTTTCTCCACAATCCAATCCATCCATCTTTTCCGTGGTTTTACTCTTCCTTTCCAACCATCGATATTCATATTCATCACTCTCTTCGTCTTAGTAACATGAGTTTCATCATTCCTCATAACATGTCCATGCCATCCATGTGGTCAAACGCGAATCCAGTCAATCATAAAAAAATGCCAAGCCAAACGATTTTCTTTCAACTTTTCTGTTACGGGTGCCACTTTTAAACTCCCCGATATAGTATAGATTCATCATCAACAGCCTGACACTTCTCCACTGTTGGGGCTCAGCCTCCTCTCAGTGGGAGAGTGTTTGGACCATAGTCCACTACGTGACCCAGTGCGGATTAGTGGATTTGTATCACGCTAGTAGCCCCTTAACAGTCAGTGTTTTTAAGCCGTCCCTGTAGCCACCAACTTGGTTTAACGACTGCTTTCAATTGAAAACGACCAGGACCAACTATTTAACGTACCCTCCGAAGCATGGAAGCACTCGTATTAAAATGCCACTAGTGGTCACCCATCCAAGGACTGACTGCACCAGACCTTGCTTAACTTCGCTAATCGCAAATAATAGCGAATGCGACCGCGCCACGGGAGCTTTTGAGTGAGTGATCAAAAGCACTCGTGGCGTTTCTCAATATTTGCATAATTCATTTTAAATTAAGTTTTTAGTTATTGAAAGATTTTAAACCCAGATTCTAGACATTCTAGTGACGAAGCTGACGGCTGTAACTCACAGTAATGGTCAATTTGCTCGTGGCGCGAGTGAGGGTGGACTAAGAAAGCTGCTAATGCGGCGCTAAATCTCCGATTGTGCCGCCGTCTGCGCCTGACAGACCACATTACTGTCTCCGAGTCCTCGGCGACACTCTCGTGGACTTTAATTACGATTTCTTGCGAAATTTCGTCGACGCTTTTGTTGTCAAGAACGTTTCAGTAATGATTCGGAATCACGTCATTTTATACAATTATCTTACTTAGTTGTGCTCTTTTTGAAGTAAATTTTCTGAGTCTGTAAGATAGCGTATTCTGCTTAGATGACTAATTTATGGAAGAGAGACTTCCCTCCATAGCGGTATAATTCATTGCAGAGAATCGTGAGAACACTCTAGTAATAAATAGAAAAGTAATTTACTTGACAGAATTGATGACTTCTAATAAAGATAAAGAAGAAGGGAGGAATAATTCGCCGCATAAATGAAATCAACCGCCGGAGCTAGTGTTCATTAATAATATTTATAGCTATTAAGAATCAGCATCCAACGACTTTTAAGTAATAATCGTAACTTCTGAGCAAAACCTCATTTCGTAACTTCGACTATCTCGCAGTTATAGCCACTATGTTCCCATAGAGATGGTAGATCGCCTGAAAATAAGATGTCCAATTATTTTCTTGAACCATACAGCAACAAACGAGCGCTTCCGTTTCGGGTCCCAACTGTCCCGCTGTAATCCTTCGTTAAGATACTATAATTGTGACAGCACGAGACGCGAGACGCGGGGTGCGGGACACGCAGCGCTAACTAGCTCTCAATGGCAATAAATAACAGTAATCTTAGGATTATTTCGGGTGCGAGCAGAGCCGCGTGAAATTAACTAGCTTAAGAGCTCTTCACACGCCACGAATGAAAGAAGCTGTTGGATATTTGCAACTTACGTTTTTGTAGGCGCGGTCGATTTCAGTGTTATAGCGTAACAAAAGGTACTAGACGAGACTATTTTCCAAAGAATATTCTCATCAATATTGAGTAAATAGCGCTTCCCGGGGTTCTCGATAATATCGTCTACGACCTTCGCCCGGCTCGTTTCGCCTTCGAATCTAATTTATTGGAATAGGATCGGAGGCGAATGTAGTTTTTAGAGAGTTCTTCTGCAGCAGCTTGTTTTTATAACGATTTGGAAGCTATAACTGGTCAGATGGCGCACAAGATCTATGATGCTGAATAAGAATATCCCATAACGTTTATGGAAGGGATTGCGCCAGTTAAACATTGTGAAGCGAAGTTAGGACGATTTTCTGATCTTATACAAGTTTGCTATGTACTACATGTAACACTCGTTGCGCCGACTCATTTGATATTCAATTTCAATTAGCGAAGTAGCGTCTGGCGTGATAAATTTTTGGATGAGTGACCACTAGTGGGATTTCCATACGAGTGTTTTCTTACTTCGGACTTCTTACTCACAGTCTTGAATTAAAGGCGGTTGTTATGCTAAATCGGCGTCTTACAATGACGGTACTGTCAGTCTAATATCCATCAATAAGATTTAGTGAGAGGCGGCTGTGCACCAGCAGTAGGGATACAAGCATGCTACAATATGAATTGATACGTAACAATTTAATTTGTGTGATTCTATGTATTCCTTTTATTTTCTAGTTCTTTAAGATGGGGGAGGCCCGTTCAGAAGTGAACGTCCTGTGGGAGATATTATGATTCTTCAGGATTTAGTATTTATTCGTGATTAAAAAATAAAATAGGCAATACATTAATTTTACGTTCAACTAGTAAATAGCATTTCACTATGAGTAATGTACTGTACTTGTATATGCCGTACCACTAACATAGGTAATGTTACTTTATTACTGCTCCTTCACCTCTGTTGCGCGAACTTTCCGAAATTTATAAGCGGATTGTGTAAACGAACCTTTAGATTGCTCCAGAATAATTATAAGATGCTTTATGTCTCACAGTGGAGCTGGGAGGCGTCATATTTTTATCGAAGCGTCAAATTAACTGCGTTGTTAAGGTTATTATGACACGAGGGATTTATTTGAGACGGAATAAAGCACTCCGGCTTACCGCCTCATAACACTCGCAGCCTTTTAAATTATTGTCGCCCCTTATATTAATTTAAATTCATTTGTAATGTGACAGCTATACAGATTATACGTGGCGGCTCATATTGTGAAGGGACACACTTTCACGAGAAATATGCCTCTGTGCGGTCGGTAGGGTTTATTCATTACCACCTCATTCTTACGACTTTTAAAAGTTCGAAATGTAAACATTCCTTAATAACATTATGAATTGAAAGGAAAATAGACCATCAAAATCATCTACATATAGGTAAACAAACCATATGTCTTAAAGCTAAATATTTTGGAGACTGGTGTAACGACTTCCATCAAGGATGCTTAAGAACCTACGCTATCACCAGCTTTACATAAAAATCTGTTCGAACTGGCATTAAAATTTGTTCAGCTATTTTGGCCTTACAATGCCACTTACGGTAACATAGATATGCGTTGAGGGTAGTGATGAGTATCTCACTCGATAGGCACCTAGTTTGAGTTCCTCGTCGAGGACAAATGAGAGTTACTCGTGTTTCAACATTGAATCAACTCTTAACATTGAACTTAAGTAACCTGCAACTAATTTTCACCGTAACTAAAGAAGGCATGCTTCCGAGTGGGATGAGTCTCAAAGCGTAGGTGGAAAAAACTAATGAAATTATACAAGTCCTGCTAAATCGGTCATCGTCACTCAGAATTGTAGACTCTGTTACAATTTTTAAGATACAAACGTCAGAGAGATCGCGTGGATCTCAATTTAATGCAGTCAGTACTTAGAGTAGACGTAAACGTTCGAGCGGTTGTTTGGGTTGTCCGTAATGAAGCGAATGAATAACTCTAAAGCGAGCTACTTCAGCGACAGTACCCTTTTTATGATAGATCTACGCGGGGCTCTGCGGAGGCTGCTTTAGGGCCCGGCGACGGCGGAATACATTTCAACGACCATTAAACTTTATGGCAGCAACTTTTCAGCCGCGCAATAGAATCATTTGTGTTATTTATGCGAATCATACGCCCCGTACCCGGTCCGTGTACGCGACGACCTCACGAGACGGGACGATATGTTTTACATACAACTTTGTGTAATCCACATACCGATCAGATACTGCGATCTTCAAGTATACACGAGCATACATTGTGGTCCTCGAATTGGCACTTTTATCCAGTATATTGACAACTCTAGCACATGTTTTGATAATATACAGGGTGAATTTGTATAGTACATCAACAACGACAAAATTAATATATAATTATTAGCAATAGAAATACATAATGTTACGACCATTATCCCAAATTGGGTGGTCAGAGATATCAAAAAACATTAGTGTTTGTTTGTTCCAAACATTAAGAGTTTAATGATTGAAACAATGTCCACGGTTCACCTTACGAAATATACAGAAATGCACACGTGACAGGAAGTGAACCCATCGCCATTGAAACGTGCAAAAGAGATATTTTGAATGAATCTTATTCCTAATTCTCAAACTAGAAAAACTGTAGATTTGGGAATAGTTTATAGTAGTGACTTAATAATATATTAAAACATGACATTCAATTCGGCCACCTTATCTGTAATATTAAAAAGAACGTGCTATGTTGGAGAGTGTGAATCAAGATCGCAACAATAATTTAAATTAATAAATTTTTATATAAATCCAACACAAGTAGTTAATAATTATGAACACATATTAGGTCTTTACCTATGAAATTGGAGATTTTTTTCTTCGTTAATCATAATGTACCAACTCCTAAAATTCTGTAGCTATTTCCAAATTTGTTTTTTATTTGGAAAATAGAATATAATTATTTTCTAGGTTTCACATGAAATATTTTTTAATTTCTGAGCTAAATCACAGAATAAAAAAAACTTGAACACAGCTCTTTTCATTAGCTTCCCATATTATTTCTTAGATTCGCAGAAACTTTTATAAAGCGGTTATTTTTTAAAATTAACACTATATTTATATATATTTAACTTAATCTTATCCGATAATACACAAAGTTTAGCTAAATTTGAATTTGCCGTTCCCAAAAAAATTAAAAAAATGTTTGTATGGAGGAAACAGTCTTAATGAAATTCTTCATACAAAACGTCAATTTCAGAGGTAAGGACCTACTTTCATGTTTGATAAATTCACCAGTAGTTGTTGGACTCAAAACGAAGCCTTTCAATTTTGTCTCTCCTGCTCAGGTTTTTAATATGATGAGCTCAGTATGACCTGCCCCTATTTAATTGCTCCTAGGAGCTCCGTGCATTAAGAAGCCATCTTTGTCATTAGGGTAGTACAAGGAAATACGCCTCTATGTGTATCACTTTAGAGCTGGTGTTTGAATGGTTCAGTAAGATTTTAATCCGGAGTTGGCGGTGCTTTTTGCTGCGCAAATACGGGTAGAGTGACACTGCAGCGAGCGGCCGCGGACGAACATTCCTAACGATTAAATGTTTCTATTACAGGCTTTTTGTTACTAGTAATGTTTTCCAGCTCCCGTGTGTTTTCTGTTAACGATGATTGTTCGTTTCTTTTTGAATTTAAAGCGAGTATTATCAATGCTAATTTTGTAATGTTTATTTTTTCAACCGTCCTTCACAACACCTTCGTATTCTATTCTATTCTATCTTGTAGTATATTGATAACCTCGCCTTATTTCGGTGTTTAACCGTAGCGTAATGATTTACTGCAACATAAACGCATATCGCTTGTAACTAATTAAAGGACCTTGTTCTTGCAACATCACAATAGACAACGAGTCTTATTTACGGAACCCTCCGTCCTCGACGTAACCAACATCTTTAATTCTACGTAACAACCAACAACATTATCACAATCTCCTAAATGTTGGTGTCAATTACTTATTTTGTCTATTAGATAAACATGAAACTTAAGTTCTTAATCGACTCTACTTGTAAATTACTTCTTTGCTACCTTTATATGGCACAGAATATTGTACATGCAATCGATGTATTATTTTGTGTTGCGACGAAAAATTTAAGCTGTTCATTTGTATCGTTATATATTTACGGATTTCCTCTCTTCATACCTGACGTGAGCTTTACACATCCTGTCACTGCCGCAAGTAATATCATTAGTATTAGTTTCCTCACAAGTTAACTCCATTTTCCGAAACAGTGATAGTTTTCGAGTGATATAAACAATAATTGGAGTGAGCACAAACGTCACTCAATAATACATATCTAATAGATTTATCTTCCAAAATATATATTCATCATTATATCAGCCCTAGGATGTCCACTGCTGAACAGAGCCCCCAATAGAAATCCATAGTGACCGGTTGGAAGCGGTCTGCATTCAGCGATTTTCCCTTTATCAGGTCTTCTATCCACCTTGTGAGTGGGCGTCCTACGCTGCGCTTGCCGTTCCAACGGAAATCAGTTCCTCGAGCTATGTTCCCTGCCCACTGCCATTTTAATTTGCTAATCCGCTGGGCTATGTCAGTGACCTTTGTTCGTCTACGGATTTCTTCATTCCTGATTCCTGAAACGCCGGGCATCGCCGTCTCCATAGCTCGTTGCGTGAATTTGAGCTTTCCTTATGAGGCCCATAATGAGAGATCACATGTCAGTGCCATAAGTTATCACTGGTAATACACATTCATAAAAAACATTAAATTTTCGTTTTGTCCATATTCATCTTAAGGCTCACTTGTTGAGATACACAATTGAGAATATCTAGTTTCTCGATGAGATGAGAGATAGAGAGATGAGAAAATAAACATTATATGTATCTTAAATTGAAGTAAATTCTTTTCATTTCATTGAGAATGCCAGTACTAAGCATTGAATATTGGCGTACACAAGGAACGTTCATTCCTATAAGCACTTGTCGATATACTGGTAGTACATGAGTAGCTCGCACGAACGCCGTCGGTGCACGGCAGTTCTGTAAGCGGGCGTGTAATGAGGACACGTGTACTCGTTACCGGCACCTATCCGGTACACATGTACTCGATGCAGTTAACTGATCTGTAGACAGAAGATTCCTGTTCCTCCTTCAGTAATGTCTCATGTATTGTACCATTTGTGCAAAGATATTATTCTACTTGGCAGGATAGGAGGTGCGTGGTTCAATCCATCCTCCATACTCCTCTCACTCCAAAGGTTAACTGATTAGACCCACCCGGCACCGACTCCGCACCGCCTCGCCTCGTGCGGTTAGTATTCTTTATATGGACTTATATGGGTATGCGCTCACTACATCAACTCCGTAGCGTCACCGGATCGCCTTAGTGACAACTCGTTGCGCGCATGCTAACCTTACGTTGACTGCGCATTGCCAACGCGCAGGTCCCGAGTGGACCGCGCGCTGCCCGCGAATGATTTCACGTGTAGACCAAGTGCCAATTGTTAACAGACTACTCGAAAATTCGTAGACCAAGCGACGTCCACTCGTTGACCAAGCGGGGTCCACTGGTTGACGTCACTAGGTCCGCTGGTTGACCGCGCGACGTTTATTGGTGATAACGCGGCGTCCACCCGTGGATCACCTGTATACAACGAGTGGGTCTAATGAGCTATGACCTTAACTTCTATAAGCTGAGATCAACAGTCATACACGACACTGCGCCTACTGAAGGTAAACGGCGCCTTATGTGACTCTATTGCTATTCTTAGCCATGTTTGTCTGTCCTCCGTCTGTTTCCAATCGCATATAACCCGCAGCTCTTTAAAGACAGGTTAAATAGGCATCTTCTGGGAAAGCTCGTTCCATCGTAGACCTTATCTCGACATTAGTCCAAATTAAGGTCAAGAGCGATCCCATTCTAATTAAAAAAAAAAAAAAAAAAATGTTTGATGAAAATCGGTTAAACCATTTCGAAGATATCTTGAACACAGTTGGTTTATCTGGATGATATACTTTTGTAGTTAATACTTTTATTACACAAATCCAAATAAATGCTTTCTTTCTATATACACCTAACTAGGTTGTTTTCTCTTGGTTTTTCTAAATTTTCGATAATGTATTTATAGCTCATAGCCATCGGGTCAACTGTCGTTCCAATACCACAGTAGAGATGTACTTCCCATTCGTTGGAATTTCTTGTGTACGTGAACTTAATTATTCAAATACGTGTATTGATTGATTACGTTGTTTGTTTCAGGTACGTCAACACTGTGGTTTCATCGGTTAGTTTTCTACGAAGTAAGTCTAGAGGTGTCGTAAGTGGATACATGGTTCTCCATCCACCCGGCCTTATAGAAATCAGAAGCTAACAATATTGACTTTTATGTGCTGTGTGATTTCGGCATTTTGACGACCTGTTTAGTGTAGTGGTTAGAAATTCTGACCGCTATACCAAAAGGTCGTGGGTTCGAATCCCGCTAGGGGGCATATGGTTGTATGATGAGTACAGACATGTGTTCTCGAGTTAGGGATGTTTTTCATTAATATATGTATTTATTTACAAAAAAAAAATGTATTTGTGTAGTTTATCAAGCATCTGGTATCCATAACACAAGCCTAGTTGCTTAGTGTGAAACTAGATGGAGCTGTGTGTATGTGTAAAAATATTTATTAATTGTTATTCAAATAGAATAGCACCAACCAAATATCGATGTAATAATGCTGGTAAGATGTTTGTTGGCAGAAATAAATAACGCGCAGTACAAAGAAATTTCCAACGATCCAGACGACGTCGGTATTTCGCTGTATTTTAAAACTTTTTAGAAAATGACTCTGACTTAGATAAGTGAAATTAAATGGGAACTAAGACCGATGGTCTAGTTATTTGTTACGTTTTTTAACAACGGCAACACTCGGTCTCTGCCACAGCGCTTGATCGTGAGGTGATAGAGAAGTCGTCGATATAGTATTTATGAAGTTTCTAACGTTACTGCAAAAGGAAAGTTTATAATTGTTTCACTAAATACTTGCTAAAATATCTCTTGTATCGTTGCCTCCATTATCTCACTCAGGTTCAGACAAGTATGATAAATATAAGTGGGCCACACAACTTAGTGCTACATTATTTATTATTAAATATAAACCACCTCCGTGGCTCAATGTAAACAACAATGGGTTTACGATTCGGAGGTCGCGGGTTCGATCCCCAGCGGGGTTTAAGTACTCGGTTTGGTTGGTGGAATGGCATTTAAAATGTCCGCCTGGCTAGCTACCACCATCTTAAATAAATCTGCCGCCAAGCAGCAATGTTAAGCATTGTTGCTGTTCCGGTTGTCAGAGATAAGATACCCAGTCCCCCAAATGTGTTGGGGTTTTCGGGTCAGTAGGTACGCTTCCACCTTCGACCTCATCTTCACTTAACATCAAGTGTGATTGAGGTCAAGTACTAACCCGTTGTGTATTTAAAAAAATGCAATTCTTGGCCTTACACAGGTGTACGCACAACGCTCTGGCCCACCGCCTTCTGGTGTATAACCGTACCAAAGTAGCAAAACTTATTATTACAAATCCCCCACGTACTGTCACGTACTGTCACGTACTGTCACGTACTGTCACGTACTGTCACGTACTGTCACGTACTGTCACGTACTGTCACGTACTGTCACGTCCTGTCACGTCCTGTCACGTCCTGTCACTTCTGGACGAAGATCCATTCACCGAGGCAAGTCGTCCGTTCGGAATCTGGCCCGTGGGCGAGATGTCCACGTTTTGATACACTTATGGTAGTGTATTTTTAATGTTATAGTATGGATATAAGCATTAGTGGTAAAATGGAAAAATAAATACACAATATTCTACTTTCTAAATAATAAATAATAAAAAAAAATAATAAATAAAAATTATTATATTTACATAACTATAAAAAGTGTATCGCCTCGAGCTCTCCTAACTGCTGCGGTTTGTCCCCAGCACGCTAGCCGTGTTGCCCCGCTGCTCAGTCAGGCTGTATTTGTGTAAAGAAGGCAATTTTGCGTCTAGATAGAATATCAAAGTTGAAAAGAGAAGGGGGCTGAAAAGAAGTGCTCAAAGCAATAGACGGCGACAGTGTGAGACAGCAGTGATCAAGGGCCACCGTGACGCGAGTCATCAATAACCCCTCGTCCCGAGGGGCCAGTCCCACTCCCACGCCGTGGGACATGTACTGATTTGTAATTTTGTGCCTCGTCTGCTACGTGGGGACTAGCGGGCATAGCACAATATCCCGCACTCAATAATGCAACTGGCAATTTTACTTTGGAAAATGTTTCCTTGCACTTTAATAAAATTATCTCGTTCACAAAGCATAACAAAACCTTTATTACAATAATACATAGTTAGTCATAATTTCATATCCGACAGCATATCTTGTATTTTGTAGGCGTCATGTTTTATTTTTTACCAAATAATATATAAAACAAAACACTAGATTTTTCTCCTCCTATCTATTCTGTAGATCCTATGAAACTCAAACCAAGATGAAACTAACGACACCTTGCACTTCAAAATTGGTCAGCTGTTTAGGCTACATGAGATGACAAGGTCAAAGTCACAAAAGCTTTATTTTATAGGTACACCATTTAAAATAGTCACGACTTTAACATTTTTTAAGATCAGTGATAAACGGCTTCGTGCATACATTACCCTTTTTCTTAGGCAATCGAGTAAAACAAAAGTCTTTCAAAAAACTTTAGCTTTAATAAAAAATCAAAGAATAAAAAAAGATTGTGTGTTCTCTCCAGAATCGACACCACATATTTGAAAACCCAAAAACCTAGGACCATAGACGGAACCACCTGCAAGAATTGGATGCGATATTAAAAACCCACTTAAGTTACTGCGTTTTGTTGTCGTATGGTGAGGGTAGCGGGGCGGGGGGCTGCCGCGAGGGGCGACGTTAATTGGCTGCCGTTGGACGCTCCTCGGCTGCACCAAGTTGCCGTAAGCAGTTTGTAGTGGTCGAGATTACCTTATGAAGTACCTTCAAATTAGCCTTTGTTAACTTCTATCTTTATGACAAACGTAGTTTCTGTCCTCGAGCAAACAGATTATGTAATTTACAAAATGTTTAGAAGATGTTGGAATAAAGCGCCATCACCTATCTTTATTTTTGTCATTAATCCAACTATCGAATTCGCTTCTTCTTTTATGCGAACTGTATTGGAATGGATTTCCTTCCAAGGCTTTGTCGTGAATACGTACTGGGAGTCATTCTGCGAGAGACGCTATGATATTTGCAGCGAACTTATACCAATCACATGCCCCTATATTCAATAATTACGGTCAAGCTGAGCCTTCAGGACTCCGCTTAAATTGACCGACTTAAATATCAAATTGCTAACAGTTACTAATTGAGACGAAGAACCGAAGATCCGGTTTAGTGTGGACCCTGAGGGGGGTCTATGCCCAACAGCAAACCGGGAGAGGCTGATCATGATTATGAATTATTTGATATTATTATTCTAAGAGCATCCCTCCATATAGTGTACTGCCGCAAGGAGTTCTGCAAGGATAGGGTTTAGTAGAGGGGCATAATTATAAAATATCACACTACTTAAAAGATAATCATCCACAGACATAACCAGATCGTTCGCATGCCAGGTTTTTTCACAATTAATAATACATTGTTCTTTTTGTAGTTTAAAATCCTTGGTGTTTCTTGCTTGTTCTTTTCAGGGAAAAATTGCATTTTGAACAAGCCGCTAGCTTAAAAGATGTAAAAATGTACCTTGTGTGTCTATACCTAGAATGTATAACAAATTTACTTTCACATGCTCAACTCCTGGACCAATTCCTTTCTAATTAATAATAAATAAATATAAATATCTTTGCACATACACACAGCGTCATCTAGTTCCACACTAAGCAACTAGGCTTGTATTATGAATACCAGATGGTTGATAAACTACACAAATAATTTTAGTAGTCAGAGTTTTTAACCACTACACCAAACAGGTCGTCAATTAATTGATTGATTATGAAGCATAGAAACAGACTACAGTAGTACTAAACTAATAACAGATTACAATGTAGATTATCAATGCGACAAATATCCTAAAAAAAAAGAGCCAGTCGTTTCACTCCTTCGAGTTTACAGAATCCGTAGTAAACCGTAGCAATTATGTTCATTTCAGTTTGATACTAGCCGTTCCCAAAAAATAATCCCACAGACCGAGTACCATCAAATGTAATCCTGTAAGTCTAGTTTGTACCTTGTGAGATACTGAGCACAACGGCAAAGGGAAACGATCTCACCTTATGGAATGCGAAGATGTGATCAAAGATGAAGCACTCAATCTCGGTAGATCAGTTGACCACAGTAGTATACTTTAAACAACAAAACGACCGCTGCTATATGACATATATCTACATTATAAGACTAATGAATGACAAAAATAGGTACCAATAGCATGCTGGTGTTATTAATACACGATTAGTGTCCCGCGAGTCGCGAGGTCCCGCCGGAACTTTGTCAATAAAGCCCTAATTACAACATAATTCACTGACGATATTGCTTGGGGAGCGTTCATCTTCCAGGGTTCCATACCAGAGGGGGCTACACGGAACTCTATTACTGAGCCAACTTTCTTCGTCTATCCATCTATGCATCGGTCTAGTCAAACTCCTAAAGTGTGAAGATGAATCTTAACTTTGTCGCTCGTCAGATAAGCTTTGACCAAGTCTGTGAAAGTTACAGCTCTCTAATATTTTTCCGTTTTCTCGTTCAAAACACATCAGTGATTAAAATCGAAAGTCTATAATCAAACTTCTCACTTTGGCCCTCACAAGAATACTCAAGGTCATACAACAAGCTATGGAGTAGGCGATGCTGGGTGTTCGAATGAAGAGATCGGTAGAAGAACGAAAGTTCCCGACATAGCCCAAATAATAGAATAGAAAAACTTTATTCGTTGTCAGAATACAAGGTACACAAATAAAATACACAACAAGCAATATCAATACTAAAAAAACAGACAGTTTTATAATTCATGTGCGCCCTGTATTTGCCAATGAATTGAATCTGATTGAGGATAATGTTGCGGGGAGACCCCACAACGCTTAAATTCTGCCAGAACGAAAAAAAAAATAAGCAGAAGACAGTGGGCAGGGCTGGAGTGGCTGTGGGCAAAAAAGTTCTAAACCATGCATGGGCAACCGCAGGTTTTTTTATAATAACACTGCAGACTATGGCAACCACAGATTGGGACGCCCACTCACAAGGTGGACGGGCGAACTGGTAGACGTCGTGAGAAGTCGCTGGATGCATCCATTGCCGATGCCGATTCTATGGCGAAAACTATGGCGGAGGCCTATGTTCACCAGCGGACGTCATGGGTGATGATGAGCTTATTCCTAAGCTGGTCCACATTAAGCCCCGACACACGCACACCTCAAACCGCGCGCCGCTCCGAGCTCCGGGCGACACTTAATTGCTCATAAATTGTCTGTCCGGTCGCTTTTCTCCTGCATTTGCGACTAGCTCCGGGAAATGGAAATTATTCTAGAGAAATTAAATATCACCTGACCCTTGAGCCTTCCTTGTCATTAATATTATGACCATGTAAAAGTTATCATCTATAATCGTTGTGATTTTTAACATTTTATGTATTTTTCATATGGATTTTACGAAATTCAAGCTATGAGAATGTTGAGAAATAGTTCACCTATATAATATTCAAATAGAATAGTTCAAACATGAGGCACAGTTATAATGACATATAATACTTTCATTTTCAATCAAGTTTCAGTAGATAGTTGGGTCCCCAACGGGTGAATATTGTGTGATAAAACGAGATAGCGATATAAATATTTATATATGTTTATCCGTTATTTGTCGAAGTTGTAGACGAATACTTTTAGCCAGGACAAGAGATCCGATTAGATAAGTCCAACTTCGAGAGAGAGCCCAAGCATTCGAAAATCTGTGAAACGTCTTCTCATCCAGAACACCTCTGTGCTAATTAGATGACTTATGGCACTAAAACGTGAACTCATAAAAAAGCTTGGGATCTTCAAGAGCATTTACTGAGATCGCGTGCTTCATCTCCGACCACATCGTCACTTTCCATCAGGTGAGACTGTGGTCACACGCGAATTCAGTCATTCATAAAAAAAAAGAAGCTCAAGGTAATGCTATGGATGCTCGGCGTTTCCTTCTATATCGAGTCGGGAAAGTACAAAAATCGCCGACATAGTCCTGGGGATTAGTAACTTAAAGTGGCAGTGAGCAGGGCACATAGCTCGAAGAACTGATGGGCGGTGAGATGTTAAAGTTCTGGACTCCCTTCTGGAAATTTAACATCCCATCGGCCATCAGGTCGTATGGGAGAGACCTATTCTGTTATATAGATATGATGTTGGTCCGTTTTTTGTATCTATAGCACATGCTTTTGTAAAGTAAATGCCGTGTCGTATCAGGAAGTCAAAGAAAAGGACTCGAAAGGTCGAAAGGACTCCACCGACAAGGGCATAGCTCTTAAATAGAAGACAGAGAGCACGCATTGTCTAGTTTGGGATTAAATAATTGGTGTAAGTGTCCGAAATAATTATTTGTAATGTGTCGTGAAGCCGGTAAAACTATACAGCCATTCTATTAGTTTATGGAGCTGATATCGTTAATTTGGTTCGAGGGACTGCTACCTAAACTATCAAAATACAGGAATAAACGCTTACAAATAACGTTATTTTACCAAAGTGTACCCTCAGTTTAAATATGTTGCTAGTAGCATGTGTCCGTTCCATGCATATAATTGGAAGATACACTTCACAAAAACCAACACAAATCGTATAATTATTGTAGTCTACAAAGACAAGCAAGTCTCGCGAGGCAACGAACAGCCTGAAGGCGTAGATTGCGCGTGTGGAACGTTGGTCCTGGCTCTAGGCGGTAGAGGGTGGGTGGTTATACACGGAGTACGCCGTAGTTAGGGAGGTGATGGCCATAATTTACAATGATCCGAAGATTTGCGAGATCGGACCCCTATATACTCTGGTATGTGTTAAATTGGACCCGGGACGTAGATAAAATTGGCATCTGATACGAACGATTTACGTGTTGATTTATTGGCTCCGTGTTTCATGTTTTTTTGGGGGTTGGGTCATCTGACGAGTGGTCAGGATCACTGAATGATGACTGAACATCAGAGAAAATCAATGTAAATATTTTTTATTACATATGTTAAAAAAATTACATCTGTACCACTCATGCATGTCATACAATTGCAATACCTATGTCCTATGTCCTAGAAATATTAAATTACTGACGAAAAAGAAACGAAAGAGGAACGAAAAAGAAACTCATGGGTTGCTCTGTACAACTTGTGATTCGAGAGAACAATAAAAATCAAATAACTGAATTCCATTTTTTAATGCTTAGATAATTGTAACTGAATATCGCCGAATAATTTTGACATGAATATAACAATGTCCATGCTGGCCTAACGTATCTCTCTTCTATTTAAAAGCTATGCTCTTATCGGTGGAGTCCTAACTCTAAATAGTCAAAAATTGTATGTGCCTTCTGCACATAGTTTCCTGCACGTAGTAGTTTCCGCACATAACCGCCTACGTGGCTCAATGTAAATAACATTGGGTTTACGATTCGGAGGTCGCAGGTTCGATCCCCAGCGAGGTACATGTTTAAGTACTCGGTTTGGTTGGTGGTAGGACATTTTAAATGTCCGCCTGGCTAGCTACCACCATTTTATCTAAATCTGCCGCCAAGCAGCAATGTTAATAGCATTGTTGTGTTCCGGTTGTCAGAGATAAGATAGCCAGTCCCCCAAAAGATTTCCGGGTCAGTACGCTTCCACCTTCACTTAACATCAGCTGTGATTGGGGTCAAGTACAAATCCGTGGTGCATAAAACAAAAAAAATTGCGTTTTAAAATTTTAAATGTCTTTCGGATAAAATTATGAGAAAAAGTGAAAAATCATTGTCGATCCTAACTGCAAGGCCTTTGTAATAACAGCGTAGAGAGAAGACGGTTTGTAATAACAGCGTAGAGAGAAGACGGTTTGTAATAACAGCGTAGAGAGAAGACGGTTTGTAATAACAGCGTAGAGAGAAGACGGTTTCAACAAATGCCAAACCTATTATTATTTTTCCTTCTAACATACTTAAAAATACAAATTTTCAAGCAGTGCCCAAATAAGCGTCAGTATGCTGTCGCGGGTGATTTACGGTGCGGTTACACATGTGATGCATCAGGGTTCGTTTTCAATTCTTACTTCTTGGAAAATAAAGAAGAATTCGTCACTACAACATACATACACTACTATACAACAATTTGTTAGATATATTAAAAGTTATTATATTATATTTACACACGCCCCAATACTAAAAAGATCCCCTTAAATATCATGCTGTTTGGTTGACTTCTACCGGGCATTGCGGACTATACAAGCACATGAACCGGGTTTGCTTGAGCAGTACCGCAATCTGTAGATTCTGTGGTGAGCGGGAGGAAGCTCCAGTACACATAAGTTCTCATCCACACTGGAAGTCGAACTCTGAGGGACCTCATGTCAGTCTTCACTTCCCGGAATATCGTGCGGTACATACATACATACAGACCACTGGCCTCGGGGACGAACTTTAACCAGAGGGATTGACACAATCTATCTGCAAAGGTCGCAGTGTTTCGAGGTTTTAAGGTTCGAGACACTAACCCTGCTCCCTCGAAACTAATAATAATAATCATGCTGTCACGTCGTTAACCTACAAAGCGACAGGATTTTTAAAGTTAAGACGCGTTTGAGTATTCAGACGTTAGTAGTATCGCTGCAGTGCCAGTGTAGTGTCGCTGTTGCGTTAGGGAAATGTCGCAGTAGCGTCAGGGAAGTGTCGCAGTAGCGTTAGGGAAGTGTGCGGGTAGCGTTAGTGGATGAAATTCCGCTGCGGATTAATTTGTTCTGTATTTATTTTGTTTTGAAAAACAAAGCGTTTACAAACAAATACAATGATTTCACACTTCCATCTTACTGAAACCTCTTAGGTTTATATGTAGATTAGAGATTTGTTTATAGACAGATGATTTAGGTACCAATCTATTTCCATATCAACGAGTACTAATTACTTCTTGAGTGGGAAAGTGGGAGTTCTATATTATTTTTGTACATGATAGCGTTAAACTTATTTATAGAGATTCAATCCTCAGTACGAGATGTCAAATCTCCATTTTTTAGAAATAGTAATGTTGGCGTATGCGGAGACAGGTAGGTATAGAGGATAGATCGATAAGGATCATAGTGTTTCTTCTAAAACCGTAATGTCATACATTAACGTCTCATTAAATAATAACACGAATGGTTCCCGCTAATGCGTGCGGTTACCGCCGACACCGCATAATGTAGGGAGTCTCTCTCGTGTCTGCCACAAGTCGTCTCACGTTGCCGGTATTCAGGTTTAAGCTGGCATTTAACCGATTTCAAAAAGGAGAGGTAGTCAATTCGAATATCCAAGTTTAAAAAAATATGAATGTTCCGCGTTAGTGGTGAGGCTGTGGTCCTATATAAAAGTGATTAGGTGAGTACCTAATCGAAATATCGAAAAATAATTTTAGAATAATGACTGGCTCAAAATTTTTCGTTCCGGAGCGTAACACTTCTTTTTACGAATGGCGGAAATTACACCATAACTCAATTCCTTTTAATAAATAAGATAGGTATTGCGACGATAATTTGACGTAAGAATTTTTTTTTTGGATACGTTTTATTTGGTTCTCTGGCCCTATTGGAGTTTCTTCTTTGGTGAAAATCTAATGATGCAATCCGGCAATAGGGAACAGAGCCTTGCTTGTCCAATTTTGGCGGTAATTATACCGTAGGTATGTTAGTATGAACAGAGGCCGTAGAAAAGGAATCAGTATGGAAATTAAAAACATTAGCACTATAAAAATTATTCTCATAAAATATGAGGTAGACAATCACCACGAAAGTACCTATGTTTCCTATGTCTATCTCGCCCCCTCAGAACATCATTTATACAAAGATTCTTCGTTTTTCTCGGCCCCTACCTTTATAATAAATTGCACAAGAAACTATCCCTCTACGAACTCGATCGTTTTCACTGTAAAAATTTGGTTGTTGGTTGGCTGTTAAGTCTAAATTATGATAAGACAGAAGATTTGTTAAAGATAATAGCCTACCCCACTGTCATTCATTACACTCCCATCACCTACCTGCACTATAGAAGTGCGTACTCTTTTTAATTCTTTTTGCGGTTTGCATCTCAGCTGATGCAAACCGCGTCTTCATTCTACAAAAAAGGGCAATAAGAATCCTAAGTGGAGTTAAACCCAGAGACACATGTAGAACCCATTTTCATAAAACAAAAATAATGACATTGTACTCACTGTACTTATACCAAGTGATATTGTTTGTGCGGCGGAATATGTCTAGTTTTAGCCGTCGCGTCGGAGGTGGACATCTATTAAGGAGTACAGGTCGCTTACAATCTGTCTCACGACGCACAACACTCGCGACAAAAAACCCCCGTGTGATCGGGCCTACGTACTATGAGCATCTACCCGCAGATTTACGTGACGAAAAAAATGACGACGCATTCATTCGCCAACTGAGAAACTTTTTGTTGGAAAATGAATTTTATTCTATTAAAGAGTATATGGATATGACATTTTCATAACCTCCTGACATGTTTTCTATTTTAATATATCTATTTTAACTTGTATTCAACTATAATTTGACAAAGGTGATTATGGCATATCAATAATCTCATGACATGGTTTATATTTTATTTTGTTTTGTTTTATTTCAATTTGATTATTCTAAAATGGTATGACGTTGACGTAACAATGGTTACATACTTCTACTTTCTTAATTAATTTTGACATACATATAACAATATGGTTTACTATTGTATACAGGAATTTGTTTTTTATGTTATTATTTTTTGTTTTATGTTTGACAATCACTTTTATTTTAAATTTCATAATTTACGAAACTGTATGTATGACATGCTATTGTAAAAGTGAACTAAATAAATCTAATCTAATCTAATCTATTTGTACACTAAACTGCAGTAAAAGAGACATTGGTGCCTATTCCCCTCTTTTTTTGGCAAAACTTAATTTAATGGAAGGAAATATATAAATTGGTTGGTCTAACCGCTTCTGTAGCTGGGGAACCTGGTGACCTGTGACTCTGTTTTATCCTTTACAGGCACCAGCCTCCCACAAATGAGCTTGTAATATATGTAGTTACTAAGATCAACTTTTTGTAACA
Organism: Oegoconia quadripuncta; assembly: GCA_949316235.1. Taxonomy (NCBI): domain Eukaryota; kingdom Metazoa; phylum Arthropoda; class Insecta; order Lepidoptera; family Autostichidae; genus Oegoconia; species Oegoconia quadripuncta. The sequence goes on from OX438754.1 coordinate 22,525,228, forward strand.
TTCTCATTTGTGGTGAACGAAATAAAGATTTTTTATTTTTTTTATTTTATTATGTTTAAAAATCCCACGGATGGCAACCCTGGGGTACTAGATGAGTTGTCAATCCGCTGAGGACGCGTACACGTGATTTTTCGTAAGGTCACGTATTTGGATATCGTTTTATTAAATATATTTTTTATAGGACGATATACCTTTCGCGATGGCCTCTGTTCACACCACAATGCGGTACCCATAGATAAGAAGGTAGCCGAACTGACCACAGGCCACCACCGACCATGAACATTTACTTTTGCTCCCTTGGTATTCCAAGGGATTGCGCGTGCGCGAGCGACTGATCATTGAAAGCCATTATCACGAGCCTCTTGACGAATCCAATTAATAAAATATGATCCCATTTTTTTTTTTTTGAAATGGAACCGCCTTTAAATATCAATAAATATTTGGGGTATTTATATTGGTATAAATACCCCAAATATTTATTGATATTTAAAGGCGATTGATATTATATCCGAACAAAGCCTGTCCACGGGATAAGAGGTAACGGAATAAAAATACATGACTATTTTAAGTGTACCCTGTGTGTACCTACAAAATAAAGCATTTTTTGATTTTGATACATAAATATTTATATAAACATCCATGACTCGGAAATAAATGTGCATACATCAATTTCACATGGTGATTTCATAGCAGTTTAAGCACGCGAAGTCTAGATACAGCCTTTACTCTAGATTTGAATGCATGCAAGCTTACTCATGCCTGAGTGCATGACTCATTCAGTAATGCGTTCATTCGCATACGAATTGTCGCAGTTAACAGAATTTCAATAATTGCCTAACAAATCGAGTCGTAGCTCGCGCAAGTCGACAGTGTAGTGAACACGCGTAGTGAGCCGTAAACAGGGCTAACTAGACGGCAAACCCGCTGATTACAGCCGCCTAAGGATGCCCGATGTTTTTTGGGCGTTTATCGATAGTGCGATATTTTGAATCGATAAACTATGGTTATTCGATATGTATTGTTAAAACAAATCTAATCGTATTGTTCGAATGCAAATAGGTGAGTCTATTTAAATTGTGGTAACAACCGCTCAAATTGGTGCAATAATTTGAAGTACTTCTGAAGATCTAAATGGTGTAAGCCAATCTTGTAACAAGTTTTATTTTATTGTTTATTAATGGATATAAACATTCGTTTACTATCACATGAATTTTCATTTTTTCATATATTAGTTACAAATACCGACTAATAGTAGTAGATGTTTATTAGTTTGTTACTGTATAACAAAACTTACTCTAAATGCACATACAACTAAATAGAAATATCGAAAGCATCGATACAAATCCATAGTATTTCTTATCGGTACATTTACTTGCGACAGGAATCGGTATGAGATCGAATTAAGCAAAAGAGGTGTCAGGATCGTAGCAAGTGGACTTGTGTGGTCTCTGCCTACCGCTACGGGGAACAGGCGTGACATTATGTATGTATGGTATCAGTATGTCGATGTCGCAGTAAGGGAGCAGCCGTGATGTGATAGAGAACTTCATACTCGATCACTGGATAAAATAAAAGAATTAACTAAAGTTATAATATTAGAATAGTCGTAACTTTTATAGAAACAAATCGTAAAGTCAATGAGCAACCGTTTTCATCGATAGCGCTTGCGGACAACCGCGACTTGCCTACACACACCTGTGGAGTCCGGGAGCTTTGAGAGACAGGAGAGGATATTATGTGCAGTTCATGCTAATGTACAGGAGCATATATTTATGTTGCTCGTATCTTGTCGTCAATGTAATTCATAGAATAACTTCAGCAGATAAAGGTTACAGAGTGAAACTATGAAAAAAAAACAAATTCATGACAAAGAGACAAAGTTATCTCCAATATAACTATAGTGAGAGACAAAAAAAACATTTTATTTTATTAGTTTTAGGAAAACTTACAGTTAACTTAACAATTTGTGAGTGGTGAATATTGTCCGAAATAAGTCATCTACAAGTTTTCTTTTTCCATATAATAAGACATTTACAGAATTCCTCAAACGAAATGAAACGCATTCTCATATAAATAACCGGTAGATGGTTATATCGCGGCCGTAACCATCTTACTGTGATATCGATACTGAATTCACATCCCTACCTCGTAGGCAGACTCAGGTAATGATAGCGGTAATGAGATGAATTCAGCGCGCGCGTCGCTTGGTATCAATTGCGTATATCCAATGCCTGCGCGCTCCCCTCGCCGTCTCTCACCTTAAAACTCTTAACACTCTTCTAGGGAAGTGTTCATTACTTGCTATGACTAAGACCACCCTAGTGTGTAGATCGTCAACACCGTTTATCATAACAAACAAGTAAGGAGCTCAGCTGGTGCAAAGTGATTCCTACTACCAATGACATCGGTCACCATGAGGATTTCTCTTATTATGAATGACTGGATACGCTTTTGAACAACAGTCTCACGTGATGGAGAGTGACAATGTAGTCGAAGATGAAGCACGTGATCACAATTAAATCCTAATTCACCCTGTTCTTGAAAATCCAAGATAATAGGATTCAGTCAAGAATGACGTCGGAAGGAAGTTCATGCCTAGTATGTTAACTACATACGGGTGGAATCCCTCTCACGCGATGAAATGCCTCATGTATTTTTCATAGATCTATTAGCATTCACATCGGAACACGACAATTATTGATGTTTGTTGATAGAAATAGATAAGAGGAACAAATCCATGCAGCAGGTATCTAAAAAATGTTTTGTATCACCTACCTGAAGGCATTTTCATATGTTTAGCTTCGACCCACAATACAATGGAAGCGGAACATGATTGAAATTGCATTGCCTTACCGACGCAATTGATACTGTGGTAGACGGTGCGGTGGGTGTCTGCGCTTTCAATTAGTCAATGTTCTAGGTTCATAGGTAATGTAGCTCTGACCCAGATGTACGGCTGGCGGCGGGAGTGGCGGGGGCGGCGGATATCCACCGGTAAGACAACCACGATAATTGGTGCAACTGACATTCCTTCACCCGCGAGGGCAAGCGCTCCCAATTCACGAATAAATGCTTATTACACATGTTCCTGCTTGAATCACTGAATAAGTGTCTTCCTGTAACATACGTTCACTCAAATATGGTGCATTATTGATAGAGTTGGTTAAGAAAGTAATACACAAACAGTATTGAAATGGTATACAAAAGCTGTGGACCCTGAGTCTCAGCCTTCTCTCATTATTTGTCATAAGACCGTGGCATTTACAGGTTGGTTCAATAACTTAAATAGGTATATTTTATTAATTGAATCCAATATATTACGGGAATAATCTTACACAATATTCATTTACCAATAACGTTAGTTTTAATTTGATAACACCAAACACATTTAAAAATTCCATTTGTCCCAGACCAACCCTCAGGTTTCAGCAGAATACCAGTGTTTTGCCCGCCTCGGGCAAGTCCATACACTGAGCTGTAGACCTTTGGTATACTGCGGCACACGCATAATATTTGTTGTTTCTGTACTTGTGTTTTATTGTTTTAGTTGTATTTTACATAATGTAAAATTTGTTATGTGTGTGTACATGGATGCAAATAAATGCTTATCTATCTATTTATCTATCTATTAGGTGAAGATATGGGCCATGATTCACCAAGGGGACGAGCAGTCGGTAGTTCAAGCCAACCATCGCCTTGACTTAACAAAGGTTTTCAGAGGAAACAACCGGGACCGACTATTCCACTAGCACTCTAATGCACGGAAACCCTCATATTAAAAATGCCGCTAGTCGTCCACCACAAACAAACAAAATATTGCACAATTATAACAAACATAACACATGAGTAAACAAAAAAGGGAACAGTACAATTTGGCCGTCTTATCAATAAGCACAGGCACAGCCTCCTCTCACTGAGAGAAAAACTCAGATGTAATGGCAGTAATTTCACTGGTTCTCTCAAACATATAAATTAGATAAAAACTGGATATTGATGTTTGGGCAGATATAAAGTGTGATATAAAATGTGCTTCTTGTCGTCGAACAAAAATTTTAATTAATAAATGGTTGATGACACTCAGCTACGACCAAACTGAAAACTTGCTTAGAAAAGTCATATAGTCACGATTATTATTCATGATTTATCTCTTTCTTATACACGTATGTAGATTTATTTACAATGAATACTAATTATATATTTTATTATATTTATTTGTATAATATATTTATCTTATTTGTACGTATGTATATAGCCTAATTATTAAAAAAATGGTATTTGTTATTATAATTAATATACCAATCATAGAAGGGTAACATTCTATGATTCATTGCAAATGAATAGAAAAAATTTACGAGGTTACTTAAATTTTAGCAAATTGAATTTTTAAAAGTATCATACTATCATTGCGTTGTACGCCCTTTTTTCCCCGTTATACACTCTCTAACCGCTTATAGGGTTGCCTGGAAGAGATCTCTCTTAGAGATAAGCTCACCTTTGTATCTGACAAATGTATCTTTTGTGTTTATTTGCAATAAAGAATATGACAATAAAGAATATACTCTGCTTTAATTTTCCTTTTTCCCAAAACATTGTTTACTTTTCGGCTAGGACGGAGGTTATAATTTATTGTTGTACAATACTTTCCGTGGGTGATCCACACGAGACAGGTCCGCCTAGTGTGGGGATCAGTGGGGATCAGTGGGGATCAGTGGGGATCACAGGCAATCACTCGCAGTTACACCATTGCTATAAACCATGTGTAACAAATATAGCGTCTAATTGATGTTCTGTTGTTGTTGTGAAATTAAATATTTTTCATTTTCATTTTTCATTTCACATAGATAAATAATAAACAAAAAAGTTGTAAATACAAGTTTTTATTAAAACCTTTTAACGGATCCGAGAATAAAATGTTCGTTGGCATCACATAAACATTTAGCAGGATCCGACGCTGTACAAAGCCCAATGGCCAAGGAGAAACGCCGTGCCTCCTGGTAAACTGGCTCTATTTTTAATTAACCAGCTGAGAGGTTTTATACTGAATAGAGTCGGGTATTAGAAGTTGTCTTTATTAAAAAGTCCACGGGGCGTTTGTGAGGGTGAGGTCATGGATTAACACTCCTTTCATGGACAAAGCAAACGGTTTCCGTCGTCACGTACGATCCGCCATGGAAGCGCCTCGCAGTGTGGTCAACGAACTGTACGCGGCTGGAGATGTACGTAATTAGATTCTCCTGCTTTAAATGTATTCATTACTATTCATTCTAGCTATAAACCTCTCGGGCTGTACAATTAGTGTATTTTGCATTTTCATGGGGTTATACAGGGGATGGTAAAGTGTGGGCGTAGTGATTCCCGGCTGAGTAGAATATGACTGGCCTCTTCCCGTGAGTGTCGTGAAAGGTGACTAAATGATCGTGACCATTAGCATAGACCAGTGATGGGCAGGTGTCATTGGTGGCTTGCAAAAGTGTTGCGACCGTCTACTCACAGCAAAAGTCAAAGTCAAAACTATTTTGTTCAAATATCACTTATTGAAAGTCAACAGGTTATTTAAAAAAACATTGCTTCACAAGGTGCTGTAGGTAGGGAGGAGAAGCGACGAGAGACTCCGTAACAACACATATTTTCAATAGTTTTCCATCTTTACAATTTTATTACAATTTATATTACATAATATTACAAAACAAAAAGAATTAACATAACGTAGTTAATAACTTGGCCTTGGTATTCAGCTTCTCATCGCCTATGAGTTTCCTTAAAGTGACATTTTACATGGAATTAAAGTGATGCAAATCGCTTCTATCCAGCAGTATACTTCTGGTGGCCGTTGATATGATAAGGTTAAAATTTTAAGACGCCACTGACATTGATGGTGTGTGGTTGGAGGATTCCGATTTAGAAAAATGCACAAAAAACAAAGGTACTTGAATTTTTAATCAAGCAGTAATGGTATGCGTAAGTGAATACTGGCATGGCATATACATTTAATTAAAAAAGCAATGTTCAACTGTAATATTATATGTCATTCATTCATTACACTCATTACTCATTAAGCAGTACCGTTGATCTCACACTGCCTAGAGGCCAATAACGCAACCTTCACGTTCGAATACAAGCTTCTAATATAAGACCTGCCTCCCGCTTGAACCACACATATCGACGGTCTCTCGCAACTAATAGAAATCATTTCTATTGTATGTGGAATTATGCAACATCATATTTGTTATTTAATGGTTGGCAATGGTGACATTAGTTACGGAATCTTTAGAGATGGAGTCCTACTCGCACTGGACAATCTTATTAAAACCTTTTTACTCTGCAAACGCTCCGATACGTCTATTCACTTTGTGTAACCGAGTTTTCTGGCATCGCTTCTTTTCGTGGAAATTGTAAATTCACTACTGTGAAACTATTGACTCCGCATTTACCAAAAAGTTTTAGAGACCATTCCATTCACTTCTGTTTTCATTTACAAATTGTCTTTACAAATTTTTGGAAGCAATACTACAAAACGCCGACGCGCCGCCCAAATCTAATTGCCACATGGAGTCGACGCGAATGTCGTGTGTCGACACGGTCCCGCGCTCGCAGTCGGCTGTGGAGGGTAATGCGTTTAGCACACCACCACTCGGCCCGCGCCGTGCGACGACCTAATTGTTTTAACGTCTGTCTCGACACCTCGCATTCACCTCACTTTCGTGCTACAGGTGAATATGTAACAGAGTTACTAACTCACTTTAAAATTTTGGACAATGAAAAGCTTATGAAAGTATTGCTATGTTCATAAAAGTGTACTAAAATAAGTTCTACATTAAAAATAAATAAATAGCCTTAGACATACACACAGCGCCATCTAGTTCCACAGTAAGCAACTATAGGCTTGTGTTGTGGATACCAGATGGTTGATACACTACATAAATACATTTTTTTTTGTAAATAATAACTTATTTTAAATGAAAACATCCATAACTCGGGTACACATGTCCGTATTCATCACACAAACATTATGCCCCTAGCGGGTTTAGAACCCGCGATACTTTAAAGACAATCTTTTAATACTCCATCATGATTATCACACATTATTCTAATACAAAGACCAGTAACATAAAGTCCATCTAGGAGTTCCAGTGACAATCTTCTGGCTCCATCTTCAGACCCTCGTTATCATATTGTGTCGGCAACAAAACAAACTATCCCAAATTCGACTATCTTGCCATTTGCCATCAGGGAGTTCCAGTCCCTACATCCTGGCTCCATCGTCAGATCAGCTCGATGGTACTATAATATTGCATTGTTACAAATCTTAAATATGCCACATTTTAGCTAAATCAAGAAAAATAGTTTGCAAATTTTGAAACAGACAACCTACATACAAAAATAGCAAGCTAAATAAAAGCTTTTAATAACAATCTTAAAACGTGAAGTGTGAATGCAATATTAAATTAAAAAAAGGAAACTTCTTGTAGCAACAAGAAGTTAAACCTTTTAGAATTCGAAGTGTTGTTATGGTTGGGTCGACATCCTTTATTGTTCACTTATCGAACCGAGTGCAAAAAGTTTCATATTTAAGAACCCACATTGAATGAAATAACATTTGATTTTATGTTTGTTTCCAAAGAACGTTGGAATCTTAAACAGACCACAGCCCGGGTCTTCTCGGAGCTATTAAAGTAAATGACCACGACCAATGCGCTGCTCTCTGACCGCAACAGTAATGGAACATCCGCAACGCATTGTAGCCTCGTGGGGGGACATACCACGCGCCTTAATAACATCCTCGCCGCCTTGGATCGCAATATACAGTAAATTGTGCAAAACGTTTAAAAATGACTCCTCATTAACTCAAACAAGTTAGTGAACAAACCAGTTATTTATCGTTTAATATTCTGCCGAGTGGTGTGCTTAGTGGTAATATCGTTGTAAGTAGAGATTTAGAAGGGATTAATGCAATGTATTGAATAATTGTCGACAAGAGCAACACGACCTCACGATACCCGTCAGAGAGGTGCTGCAATAACTTGTCGCACTACACTGCAGATATTCTGTACCAGTATGTCTGATTCGGGTAATGTCGATCCTGATACTCTCCTGCTCACACCTGTTAGTGAATGCGTTGAATAGGAGAAGGATAAGTGCGGTGGTAATGGAGCGCATGGCAGTGAATTAGCGAGCGGATGTAATGTGTAGTGCGGTGAAGACAAGCGAAGTGCGAGTGAGATGTGCGGGTCGCGGATGGGTGTCTCGATTAAAGTCGGCGGTGTGAAGGTAAGACCTGTGGATGGCGCGATTAAATTAAATGAGTTATTATGATTGCTTGTTTAAATTCATCACCTCACTTGTTGCCTTTTTGAAAAATTTATCTCTCTCATGCGTACTGGACGGAAACATAACCGTTATAATTGTAAAGATCAATGATTGTAAGTAATCAAAATCACATCGTTCTTCAAAATTTTCCAAGTAGTAACTTTATCAGTTTCATCTTTGCTTTAAACAAAGTAATTCAATATGAGTCCATCCGGGTGGTACTCTCCTTTGTAATCGGCGAGTTAACAGGCCGTGTTTCAGTGTCGTTCGCCTGTCTTCTTGTCCGCTGGTTTATGAATGAAGCTGACAGGCTGCTGTCGAGGCTCGTCATTTGTCGGACCGAGCGCCGCGGGTATTGTTGTAAGCTTGTAATTAGGCACGAGTGGGTCGCGGTAGACGCGGCTAGGTAGACGTCACGTCATCCCTCCAACTAGCTGTGACTCATTCTGAGACTTCATTCACGTTCGCACCGCCCACTACAGCGCAACTATAATTTCCACTGTTCTATTATTAATGACTTTGCTGTTTATAGTTTCCATTACACATGAACTTTCTCTGAGAATTGCCTTTTGTATGTTTGCCGTAATATTGTGTTATTTATTAGATATTATTGTTTCATTACTATTCTTTATATATATATAAAATTATTCATGTTCCACGAATCGTGAATACGGTTTGTTATCGGTCAATTTACAACTATTAAGAATTAATGGTAAGCATTAATGTCGTAGCAAAATATATTCAGCCACATTCCGATAGAACAGCAGAGGGAAGCGTTTACAAACTTATTGAATAAATGTTTTCAAAACATGTTTGCGAGCCACCAAATGCTGTAGTTGATGCGTGCCGTAAGTCAAAAGTGCAATTCATTTGAATAAAAGCGACATTTTGTTCAAAATATAGTCACATAGAATCCCATTCCCATTGAGTATAATTCGATAAACAATAATGGGAATGTTAGAGCTGCCATAAAGCACAATTAGCATAACTGGTGATTTCGTTATTCGCAGTCACGTCGCCCGCGCTCATTACCGTTACTCATTCAACATGATGCGAACAAAACGCAGCTCGCCGGAGCCGGAGCTCTGTCCGCTGCGTTTCAGTGTCAGGGCACGCTTCAATAGTGGTCAATACAAAACAGTATAATTTTCATTACCGTGACAATTAGCCAAGTGATTCTGTTGTAATGAGCCGTATAATTTTACAGCGATTGTAAATTATAGTTATCCACATCATAAGTACCAAGATAGACGGTTATGACAATGGTAATTGTCTTGAAATTGCTATGTTAACCATTTCAGAGGAATTAGAAATTAACGATGAGGTGTTGAGCGTTCAAAATTCTTGCTGGAGACCGCATAAAATATTATAAAATCATCATCATCATCACAGACTCCTCTCACTGGGAGAGGATATGGAGCATATCCATCACGCGGACCCGGTGCGTATTGGTGCATTTGTGTCAGACTAGTGGCCATCTGACAGTCAGTGTTTTTAAGCCGCCCCTGAAGGTCACGGACTTCGCTTAACGACTGCTTCAATTAAATGCCATTAGTGGTACTCATCTAAAGACTGAGACATTGCTTAACTTCACTAATGGAAAACGCATAGCTAACGCGATTGTGTCACGAGTGCTTCATAAAATACTTACATATATTCGTAAATACAATCTTAATCCGAACTTTAATTAAGTTGTTCTTCATTTTGTTTCAGGTAACGAGAATGGTGGTTTATGCAAGTAGGTTATTAAACACTGAACTCTATAACATATTCTGAAATAAATCTGCAGTCGTCAACCTGCACAATATTTGAGGTCAGCGAGGTTTGCGGCTAGCCAGTTGACACGTGCGGCGATTATTGGAATGTCGTCCCGAAACTTTCTTGTGTTCAATGCAGAGTTGGGCGCCGGTCCATCACACGTATACCACACGTACGCACACATTTCGTATTCTCCCTAAATCTAAACTTCTCTCCCGAAATCAGTAAGAGCGCAGCTTTGGGCGAGTTGTTTAAAATTCAAGGATCAGCGGCACAATCCTGAAAGGAACGTTTCTTTTTATGGGGGTCACTCGAGTAAATAACGCGTCTTCATTTTGCGGCGCGTCTGCATGCGGCGCACGTGCGGCGCGGGCGGCGGCGGGTTACCCGAATGTTCACTGTTCATTGGATACTTTAAATATTTTATCGTTTACAATATGATTTCTGCTCTGCTGCCTAGAAGGAACCTCTGAGATTGACTTGTTATTATTTATATTGATGTAGGTATGATATCTTCCTCTCCTCTCTCCCTCAAGAAAAATATTTTCTCTTGCCGCAACTTTAACGGAAACTTGATCTGAATTTTAAACTCGTTTTCCTTCATAAACAATATTGACAAGCTTGCAAATAACTGCTTCAAATAAAATACTTGCACCAGCTGCATGGTTTGTTTTATACTAGAATGGACGATAATCTGATGACTGCATAATGTACATTCATCATCGTCCTGTCGCGTGTTTACTTTAGCAATATTTTCAGTAAATATACTGTATAATGATACTAGCTTGGGGATTTTATATTATTATATTAATGGATGTAATAATATACAATCCTCAAGCTAGATTCATGACGTCAGTAATTTTACCGGCTTAATTTCTTAGCGTACGACTGCTATTATTTGGCAGCAGACGTAAGTAGGTATGTAAGACGAAAGTCAAGAAACAAACAACCAAAGTAAGTTCGGCACTGCTAAAATATTTGAAAACGAAATCTTGACAAATACGTCGGGCGTTTTATAAATTCAACCCTTGAACCATCGGTGGGCTTGCGAGGCGGCTCACGTCGCGCGGGTCGCGGCGACCAGTGTGTGGGGAGTGCAAGATTGCGCTGTCACAGGGAGCCGGGACCCGTCCGGGCTGTCCGGACGTGACGCTGTGTCCGGACAGCCGATACTTGCTGCAGTGTAACGAGCTGCACTCCACCGGTTACCAGTTGATCAAAGTAATTTTTGCAAATGGATCGATTTAAACCACAATCACAATGATTTATGTTGCACTTTTATTTTATCGAAAATTGCAATAAATCATACTGATATAGTCGCTTTTCGAAGTAGTGGTATGAATGGATACCATTGGTGAGATAAATTGAAAAGAATCTGAAACCATTCTCCAACAATCGTTTCACCGTAATCTGACAAAATGAACCTTCTCAGATGTGACATTGTATTATTTGTAATATCTACATAAGGGCAGAAGAAGAATGAACGTAAAATTACTACAGTGAAAATTAGATAATTGAGAGGTATGAGTGGGGTGTGACTTTGAAAATGGAATAAGAAATATGTGTAATTAGGGAGTTATGCAGTGTCAAAGAAGACGCAGTGACAAATATTAAAAAAGGTATGCTGAGATGGTTTGGACATGTCGAGAGGATGAATGAAATAAGACTAACGAAAGAAATATACGAAGCGAACGAGGAAGGTAATGTTGATAGGAGAAGACCACAGCGAACGTACCATGATCAAATCGGGGACGTCTTAAACTGATGTGAATGTATGAGACTTTATGAGAGTGAATAAAGTAAAAGAGATATGTCAGGATCGTAGCAAGTGGAAGTCTGTGGTCTCTGCTTACCACTACGAGAAACAGACGTGACTTTCTGTATGACGTATGTATCTACACAATTTTCAATTTACTTTATATAAATGTAAAGTTCAAGTCTGATGGGGTCGCATCGTTGACTAACGTGCGGTAGCCTTACCTAAAGTGCTTAGAATTTGGAAAAGAAAGTTCCCAAATTGTTGCAACTTACGTAATTATGGCGAATTACCAACGACAAAGTTTATACTAATTGCTCTCAAGAATTTGCGCATCATTGCGCTTTAAATATTCGACAGTGCGAGTGTGTGGCACCGACCCGACCCGACCGACCGACGACGGACCGACCGAACGCGTCTTTACGCCCCTTTTACATTTAAATTGTTAAGCCTTTCGTAATTTGTCATAGCCATAGAGCAATCAGAAACAGAGCTCTTATTAATTGCGCGAGGAGCCGTCCACTGCGCCCGGAGTGGTCGGGAATAGACGGACGGCAGTGTTCACCATTATCTTTCTTACAAGTATTTGTATTTTTAACAGATTTCACGGAATTTCTGTGTGACCTTTTAGTGATTACCTTTAAAATGTATTACTCACATTGTCTTTAATAAGTGATTGAGAGCAATGTCATTGGTGTGAAGGTTCCTGTGATCGCCACTCAGTACTGCAATAGACAGTTATGCGCAGTAGTTTACTTCTATTGGCTCATGAAATTTTCCTCTATTACGCTGTCTCTGCTATTTCTGTATGGCCTTCATAACTCCTAACCTTTATAAGTCCGTCGATCGTCAGGCTGCTGATACTAACCTGGTTCCTCCTCTCCGTCACCATACGATATTATCTTATAACTTCCACCATTAACTTCCTTTGTACTTCTACATTAGCGACAGAAATCTTCAATCCACTCAAGAGAAAAGTTGGCAAATAATCACTTTGAAGATCTCGTCGCAGTTTTATTGAAATGCTTCTGACCCACGCTGATGCAACACGCAGCGACAATCTGTCAAATCACATAGAGTCGTGCGTCAAGTCATGCACTTAGCGTGTGTGATGCTCTGTGGGATTTCCTATAAATCACTGTCACGTTAAAAATCGTTGTAACGTGAATTGATCCAGGTTTTTGTGATAAGATCTTAAAATAATTAGTGAATGGTATATACTCCAGGCAGGGCTTGTAACCGGTTTTGAAAATATCGGTAAAGGTTTCGTTCAGCGGGTGTCCGAAATGAGGCGTTATTACCTAAAACCTTCATAAATCGGTTTAATCCAGACAGACAGTGCATGGGCACATAGATGGTGACATCGTTAAGAGGGCAATGCAATCCTCTAGACACCACTTCATTGATTCAAAATCTATTTGGTTTCTTTCGCACCTTAAGAAACCGGTTTTTTTTAAGGTTACGGTAGATCCAGACCTAAATAAAACACTCGTAATGTACCTGACACTGATTTAGGTTTAAAAATAAACCGGTAAACAAGCCCTGCTCATGGTTTACAACAAAACTCGAAAACCCTCTTGTGTAGCTATAAATGATGTTCACCCGCCACGAATTCGCACGGTACGAGCGAGTAGTGAGTGCCGCGGGACGGAGCTAGAGGGGACGGGAAATGTGCAATCACCGATATTGCTCTCCTCGCTTCCGATGCGACGACAGCTTTTTACGCGTCTGCTCTTTGCGTACCTATTAAACGAACTTACTAGATCAAGTTATCGCATTACTGCCAGCTGTTAGTTTACATTGTTTGTTTTTGTAATCAACTATTTTCATATTATAAATTTTTGTTCTATAAAGTTTTAAATCAAAAAGTAGTTGGCTTGAAATTTATTTATTTATTTGCTTTTGGGAGAACTTACAGCTAATACATACATTGTCATATGAACATTAAGTATACCTGTAAAATAAGGAAGTGAAAAAGAAAAAAATATATAAGTTAACGTTTAATAGATGATTACAGTAGTTAACTAAATAACTATAGTAGTTAAAGTTAACCACAATGACAATAGTGACGTGTCACCCTCCAAGCAGTCATAATAGTCTTTAGTGAACATACGTCTCACTGTAGAAGTGCTCGTGCAAATTAGGTCAATGTCAAAGTCTTTGCATAATGTTGTTGAAGCTGTTGCTAGCACGTGTCAGGAATGAATTTTGCCTACAATTATTTGTCCTTGATAAAGGAACGCGTTCGGTGATAAATCTACAAATAATAAGAGATAGTTAAGCGCGAGTAGAAGTTACGGTTACTATTGACCTTGATACTTAATAATTCCACACATTATATTAAATTTCGATTTTTTTCCTATAGTTTTGGTGTCACCTTCATCATCATTTCCTTTTTGCACACAGTTTGCTGCTAAATCCCAAATTTACTCCGTTTCCTATTTCAAATTTCAGAAGAAAGGAACTTGATGGCCAGACACATGGACTACAAACAAAGTGATCCTCTACGGTAAGGGTTACTATTTTACGGGCTATTTCACAATTAATAATGAAATATTATAATATAAAATAATAATTAATAACTTTGCAATAAAAAAACCTTTTTTTTTAAATCTCTCGAATTTCTCAGGAGAAAATTGCCTTTTGAACAAGCAGTAGCTTTAAAAATGTAATATCTGACTATTTTAAGTGTACCCTGTGTACCAACAAATAAAGCATTTTTGATTTGATTTGATTCGACTATATTACAGAACCAAATAATGAGACAAGATTAAGAGGTAGCCGGTTAGAGTATTTTAAACGCGCGATTCTTCACGTCTCAAATTAAAACCTGTCGCTATACAAGGGTCAGTTTCAGTCTCATGAGTAAATACTACTCCTATCTCTGGACGGGTGCACCCTAGTACCAGCTTTTCCACTTGACTCCGTTCAAGGACGAGCTACGCTTTGTCGAAGATTTCAAATTGGTGTTGATCATGGAAGGCTGTAAACATTTCCCATCAGGTTTCATTGGCATTTTCATCTATGAAAAAACGAAGATGGAAATACATAAATATTCGTACGATCTTTATCCCAAAGATGGACATTATAAATCATTTCTTTTGTGTAGTAGGTACATACCTACTACACAAAAGAAATGGCCTTTAGAAATACTAATGGCCATTGGAGGTGATTTGTAGACATCTACAAATCAGCTCCAATGTAATAACGTAATAGTTTATCTGCCTGTGCTAGTACTTACAATGTATGTTTTGAGTGATATATTAGGCATAGGGCAGTCGGGTCGTCATCAAGACGCGGCACATCGCGTCTGATCGCGGCGGTAAGTATTTTCGGTACAAATAATTTGGGCCGACAATCTCGACAAGAAGACTAATGGCCGCATTCGGACCGATTATATATCACCGCGTTCCGCTAACGAATTCATCGCTCACTCCCTTTTTACCCGTTTTCTTCCAGTTTTATTTTATTTTAGCCTTTTGCGACCGTCTCGACGGCTGCGCAGACGAGCCGCTGGCTAACGGACCACCTCGATGGCCGCGCAGACGAGCCGCTAGCTAACGGACCGTCTTGATGGCCGCGCAGATGAGCCGCTGCCTAACGGACCGTCTTGGTGGCCAGACTAGCCGCTGGCTGACGGACTATCTTGATGGCCGCGCAGACGAGCCGCTAGCTAACTGACCGTCTTGATGGCCGCGCAGATGAGCCGCTGGCTATTGGACCGTCTCGAGGGCTGCGCTGACGAACCGCTAGCTAACGGTCCGTCACGATGGCCGCGCATACGAGTTGCTGGCCATTGAACCATCTCAAGAACGCAGACGAGATACTATTGGACTTTTACGTTGAAGTACATACGATGTGCAAATTAACGGGAGTTTGACAAATTCCGCATGAAACAAACAACATAGGTCACGCGATGAAACAATACGCTCGAAAAGGCTATTCGAAGGATTGTACGAAATAAATGCAGCTTTATGAATTTACACTGCGATAATCTCTCGTCTGCGTGTGCAGTAGGCAGCAAGTGATGAGTGTATTTCTTAAGTTAAATCTGCAAGGATAAAACAATGATCGGTTTAGTTTTGTTAGCGACGCATAAATCTGCGCAGGCGCAGTTGTAAAGTTAAGTGTGACGGCCACCAGCGACAATAAAAACGCGCGAATAGCCGCGCGCGCTGGCATTGAGCCAACTGCTTCACTGCGCTGACTGCTGCACTATTATTCCCAAAATTTATTGAAAATCGATTAAATTGTCTTCCTTAAGTACCTATGGGGTATAAACCTAGGACATCGGTGGAGGAGGTTGCTCAGAATAGAAGAGCGGCGTCAATTAGTTACAGCGGACAAGAACTATCGATGCTCAGGGAAAGTAGTCATTTGATGTAAGCTTTACTCCATAAGAACATCCAAGAAATTGACTTTTGTTTATCGACATAGGCAGCTATTATGTTCACTATAATAATGTAAATACAAGATATAAGAATAAATATTCTGTTCATGTCAATCGTTTACACAAAGACACATTTAAGGGCCAATGACCTACGCTTGTATAAATTGAAAAACCATCTTAAAACAGAAATTAATTATTACGGTCATTACAACATTTTTGACTACTTGGATGATAAGCAAGAATGAACATACACCGCTGATATTCAGATCTATACAATAAAATATATTTCTTTTCCTTTTGTTGTCAAATTATACATTGTACCCCAACACTTACTTAAAAAGAGCAATCAATGAGTTTCTTGCTCGTTCTTCTCTGAGTAAACTTTGAGAATGGGCAGTAATGGTGTTGATTCGGATGTACACCAACTAAACTAAACTAAAACCAGTTTTAAAGTAGTACTGTTGCTTTGTCTCTGGAACAGTACGATGCGACGGCACCACTTTTTTTTATATAAATATAAATAATATTAAATAATACCACTTCAAAACTCGTTTTAGTTTAGTTGGTGTTTTTTTTTTATTAAAAACTGGTTTCGCGTTTGACTACAATCTCACCTGATGGAAAGTGACGATGTAGCCGAAGATGTATCACGCGCACCCAGTAAATGCCTATTCACTCTAGACTTGAAGATCCCAAGGTTGTAAGTGTCGGAAAAAACCGACGCGGGCAGTGAGTTCCATACCATAGCAGTCCGCATTATAAATGATGAAGCAAAGCGCTTAGTGCGGATGTTCGGTATGTTGACAACATATGGATGGAAACCCCCCCGTGCCTGGTTGTCCGAAGATGGAAAGGGGACGGTGGAATAAGATCGTGCAATTCCATCGCACACTCACCGAAATGTATCCTGTAAAACACTGAAAGGCATGCGACCCTACGGCGGTGTTCAAGGCTTTGCAATTTGCCGGTAACCGTGTACCGGTGTACATACGAATCGACACCATTGTCAGTAATTTTAATAAATTTAACATTTTTAAGTGATAATTTTTATCCCATGAAATAAATCTTTTTGATTATTAACTTATCAGTTATCACACACAATACCATAGGTTGTGTTTAACTAGGAAACTATCTAATTATTTTATTTTATTCGAAACGAAAAAGCAGAAAGGAAAGTTGTATTGATAAAATGTTTTAAAAAGTCTTTAAAAGGTATTCGCAGATGCATTCGGATTAGACTTATCAGCTAAAAAATAACAATGTTAACAAAAATGAACCAAGAAATAAACTCAGCAGCCCCTAGGAGACACGCGTACTTGAGATGGGGCAAAGGAGATGGTTGCAAATATTTGTTTTATCGCTAAGGGTTTTGTGTTAAATAGATCCAAAGTTTATACAGTTTCCTTATGCAGTTTAAGTGACTTAACAGAAAATGGATTTGAATCAACTTGGCACTCGGTGCAATGTGTTATCGGCTGCATTGCATGAAAAGTTCAACCGTCTCCGTGGCTCAATGTAAACTCAATGTTAGTACTCGGTTTGGTTGGTGTTGGTTAGATAAATATGTCAAAGGATGATTTGACGAGCGAACGAACGGTGAATGATATTTAATAATTGTGATGTAAACGAAAAATAAACATGAACAAATATGACTAAATAAAAAAGCGTTTATTCTTTTTTATTTAGTCATATCTACTCCTTGCTATAAATATAAAAGTTGTGATAAATAATTAAAAAAAAACGAACTGCGATAGCGTCTCATTACATGTGGCGTTTTTTATTATTCACTGTATTTTTAAATTACAACTTGTATGATGGTGGGTGAATGAGCTTTATTATAAATTTATTATTTTAATCGCCTCCGTGGTTTAACGTAAACGTAAACGTATATGAAGCGGAGGTCGCGGGTTCGATCTCCGGCGGGCTACATGCTTTTTGGTTTGGTTGGTGGTAGGGCATTTTAAAATGCCTGCCTGGCAGGCTAGCACCATCTTATCTAAGTCTGCCGGCAAACAACAATGTTAATAGCATTGCTATGTGCCGGTTGTGAGAGATAAGATAGCCAGTCCCCCAAATAGGATGGGGTTTTGCGAGTCAGTACGCTTCCACTTTCGGCCTTATCTTCAGACTACTTTACTTAACATCAGATGTGAGTGAGGTCAAGTGTTAACCCGTTGTGCATAAAAAAAACAAAAGTTACTAAATGACGCTTTATCGACGACCGGTTGGTGTAGTGGATAGTGATCCTGTCAGCGAAATCAACGGTTGCGGGTTCGAATTCCGCGACGTGTAAATGTTTGTGTGATGATTCAAATGTTCATGTATGTTTATCCGTTATCTAGTATCCATAGTACAAACTTGACTTAATTTGGGATCTTTGCTAATTTCTTAATTTGCACTAACAACAGCTTTTCGGCTTTCCCTATTGTTTGTAATATTCAACCAGTCAGACGTCGGATTGACTAAGTTTAGCGACACACCTGCGTAAGGTACGGCGGGCACCGAGAGTTCGGCTAAATACGCTTGCAGTGTTTCGCAAGTAACCTATGATACATCAGCCGAAATTACGCGGCATTCAGTGTAGCGCTGAACGTTTCGTCTAGCGACTGTTTCCGCGAAAACGTCTTCAATGTATTTTGCATAGCAAGCGACACATCATGCGACGTGTTACACGACCGCATGTTCGGCCAGCGAAGTTGAACGTTCAGCGCGCGCTTTCAAAGCCAAGAGCGGCAAAACATCGTGTTCCTGGTCAGCAATGACTAACCTCTCTCTTTCAGTACAAGTATCTTTCGTCACTTTTAGTGACCACACCGACACAGAAGGCGACGATACCGCGTATTGTCTGTTCCGTAACGCGCTGAACTAGACGCCGCGTTCGGTGTGTCATGCAAACCGAATACTACTCCCGATACTTCAGTCTGCGCAGTAGGTACCTTTCGCAGGTGTGTCCCTACACTTACTCTAAAGCGAATAAACAACTGTTCATCTCTTAAACTATAACCGGATGAGTTTTTTTACCGTAAGAAAAAAAATAGGGCATATTAGGTAAGTGAAATAGAAGGTAATATTAGTATGCGTAGTTTATTTATTTTTTTCAAAACCATCATCGAATAAACCATTAATTGTGTCATTTCGTTTGTAGCTTATTCCACATAATTGCGTCATTAAATTAAATAAGTAAAGAAAACTTGTAGAAAATATTTCAATTTCAATTTCAATTTATTCAATTTAGGTAAAATATCAACACATCATCTTTACAGGCTATGCCCAAGTCAATAATGCAAAATTATATAAAAATTTGTGACTGTGACAACAATATTCTCTCATAATTAATATAATTCATTAAATTAAACTTATACAATAAATAAATCCTACCACAAAAATTACGTCATATAATATAGAAAGGAAATGATTACTTATTTGTTAATATTATTACATTTCAAAAAAGTCGATATGAGTTCCAAATAAATTTCGCATGTGAGAAACTCTGCGGGTCCCGCCAGTCGCACATCAATCCCGCCAGTCGCACATCAATCCCGCCAGTCGCACATCAATCCCGCCAGTCGCACATCAATCCCGCCAGTCGCACATCAATCCCGCCAGTCGCACATCAATCCCGCCAGTCGCACATCAATCCCGCCAGTCGCACATCAATCCCGCCAGTCGCACATCAATTTCCGCGCGGCGCGTGCGTTTTTTGAAAAAAAAAACTACCTATGCCAATACCTTCTATTTCACTTACCTAATATGCCCTATTTTTTTCCTTACGGTAAAAAAACTCATTCAATTTGTGATTAATTTTCTTGACAATATGTTGTAAATAGTTTACGCGAGCCATAATTATTAGTTCACAATATGATTTATAAAAATAGTATTTCGATAATCTATACATAGGAGATTTACTGAAATTGTATAAATCGTTAATATTTTCTGGAATGAATAATGGCTTTAGAATTAATAATGATTGTAAATTAATTAAGCTTGTTCTTGTTTAACCATGTTGTGTATACATGGTTGGGATTCCAATCTAGTTCGAATCTAAGTTAACTTTAAGTTCTTCTCATGTACGATTGTAATCTGTTTTGTGTACCAAGAAATAAAATAAAATAAAATGAAAAATATAACTGAATGTGTATTTATATAACTAAGAACTGTAAAAATTATAATGTCTCAAAAATGTGAAATATTTGCAGCTAGATTTTGACATCCAATCTTGTACCCAAAAACTTGCAAATAATTTTATTTTATTGTCAATTTCAAAGGAAATATCAACCACTCACTGCAATCTATTTAATTTATCAAATGAAGTCGTATTATGTGAATTTACACGAGCAATGGCCAACACGGCCTGTCTTGTTTATTTACGTTAACGTTTTATTACAAATAGTCGACGACAACAATGCCTATGCTTTGTTCTTGAGTCAACAATATAATTTAGGTGCTT
The DNA here is from genome assembly GCA_949316235.1 of Oegoconia quadripuncta. Lineage (NCBI taxonomy): Eukaryota > Metazoa > Arthropoda > Insecta > Lepidoptera > Autostichidae > Oegoconia > Oegoconia quadripuncta. The sequence continues at coordinate 22,545,886 of OX438754.1, forward strand.
ACAGCGCAGCGTGACCAGATACTGTTTAAGCGCGTATAATTTTGAAATTTATTAGTTTACCCGTTGGTTGTGTAAATAACGGACGATAATTTGTCGCGCAACTCTCGGCTACCGGCGGCGGGTCGCGGGTCGCGGGTCACCGGGTGTAATGAGCAACGCACCGGCTCAGCAATGCAGCTATTGATCGTACACAACTATCGATTACACGCCCGTGTTCCGTTTGACATTTAATTTATGCCACCATTAGTCAACTTGATTGGAGACTAACGGTAATCAGCACTGTCTACATATGCGCTGGATGCACTCCTATCTGCTATAAATTGCAGATAATGTAAATGAGGATCTTAGTGCCGTTTAATATTTGTACACAGCACTTACAGCGTTGAATCTCTAATTCATTAATTTGCAATCATTTCCTATTCAAACGCTACAAGCTGTGTAGCGCTGAGTAGAAAGGGGAAAAAATCTTCCTTGTGAATCTCCCCGTTGCAAAAAAATTGAGGAAAATGAACGCGGAAGGGAATCTAAACGTATCTAAACAAGTGAAGCGGCAAATTGTCCTCTAAATTGTATGTAAAGCGGTGGATTTGGCCGATTTTTACATAACTGCCGACGATTCCTGGCACAACGTCATTTAAATTCCGCTGTGGTCTGCTGTGACCCGCTACATAATGCTGCCCCGACTATCGAGACCAAGGGGTGATATACTATTAAATATACTTCGTAACCAAACTGTACGAAAAATCCCAGTAACTTGAAATGCGTCAAATTCATTACAATTTTTTTCCATTGCAGTAGGATGCCCTAATCCAGTTTGGGATCGTAAATTCCGTGTCAGTGAATTCGAATTGTAGCAGTAACTCTGTGATTTATACTCGTTGAAACGAAATTTAGGCGCTGGAGCTTCAACAATCAACTTTTTATCAGAAATAATAAAAGGATCGCCAATAATTTTTCGCTTTTTGGAAGCCGCAAAGTTATTTATTTTATTCAATAGATTCAATAGCGGGTTCGTGATTGGTTGCTTACTCCACTGATATTTTCAGAATTGGTATCTATCGTCGTCGGCTATTTTTTGCGGTTACTAAGCCCACGTTTGTTCTCAATCGTCTCTGGTGATCAATGATAATGAAAGCGAAGATGAAGAATGTAGAGTTAAGAGATGGCCATGCAAATACACAAGAATTGCTGTATGGGTAGAAACTGAACCTACTGAGGCATTTCGTTTCAATTACAATATCTACGCTTGGATTTACAATTGGATCAGTTACAATATGTACTCTAAGAAGTGGACCCAAGTTGTTAAAGCGGCAAAATGAAACTGCGTAAAGCTGTAAGACAGTTAGTAAAAATATCCTTCTGTATGTGTCTCTGTTATAAATTTTCATTCTATCTTTCTTACAAACCATCACCGATACTGCCTATTTATCACGCTGTATATAAAAGACTGAAACAGCCACTCTACAAACCGTACCAGCCATCTTTTATTTCAACTCTGTGTATTTCCGTTGGCATTAGTTTACGAAAATTTGCAAAACAAGTCATGTTTCCTCAATTTCGAATAAAACGTCACGTTTCCATGAAGTAAGCTGTCGTTCTATCAGTATGCGACTGCCGTAATTTTTTTAGACTCTAAGCGTGTTATGCGACTTGCGACTAGTCGCTCCTGTAACGACGAGGTGTCCACGACTGCTTGTTTTTATGACACTCGCGGGATTATTGTCCGTCGGCTGCCGCTTAGCGCCACCCTCTGACATTTGCATACATTTACATTGTAATCGTTGTTGCTCGCAGTTTGATTCGGATATTACTTCGATTACACGAGTCAAGTTAATGCACTGCCGTCTGCGGGTCCAATAGTTTTATCGACTTCGTCGAAGTCCTCGGTCTCGATATGATTAATGCATTTGTATTTACATTTTCTCGCCGACGCTGAATCGACTAACTTTCCAAATCCACTGTCCGAATGATTAACGAGCTTCGAATTATGTCTATTTTCAGCGAGATACTTTATATTCGCTGTGTACCGTGTTATAATACATATTCTTGTACGTACCGCTTATTTAAGCAGCCGAGCGAAAGTTTGCCGCCAGCCTAAACAGGGTTAGTTAGACTCCGCGTAGACTTGCCTAATCCGTGCATTAGGCGCGCCTGCCGGGCGGAGATTACGGTGCGCAGCTTAGCGCTTGATGGATGTTTTATTTCACGAAAATGTTTTGCTTAGAATAATATTATTGAACCAACTAAAGTGCCTAAACTGTGCTTCTCTTCTTGTTTCATTTAAAACCAACGCTCTGGCTGTGCAGTGGAATAACCCGTGCTTAGCATTCATCTCTATAATACCAATTAATTGATTTCTTTCTTTATACGACATAACATTCTCCTGAAGTAAAATTCACAAGTCCCTTTGTAAATTAAAAATTTAATCCGCGGTGAGATTTCTTTGTATTTTCTGCACATGTCTGATGTTTCTGTGCAAATTTTCGCAGTTTCACTAAATCTACAGAGATCATCTCAAAATGTAAAAATGTCGCGAGCTAATTGCCGTGTGTAGTTGTGGGCCCCGTGACATGTGGCGTGTGACACGCTAATAATGTGTGTGACGCGGCGCGAGCTCATCCATCACGCCTCACCGGTGATTCGCGCGACGCGTCGCCGGGATTGCTGCACTACACACGACCATCCTTTGGTATCATCATGGGGGAAATGGAGATCAATAAATTAACATCCATATAAATGTAACTATTAGATTTGAACAGAATTTGTATTATTGACATTTTCATTTTCATTCGGAGCTACCATCAAGAATAATCAACAAAACATACGCGATGGGTAATAGCTATTGCGATGAGATAATAAAGTAATAAGTAAGGAATAAAGGTCAGAAATTATGATTCTGCAAGACCTCATTATGTTCTACTCGCTTCATTTGCTTGACTGCATGTCATCCATGAGACAGGTGATCATTCAGCTAGATCAGCCCAGCCGAGTGTACTCGGGTCCTGTATGTAAAGGGATTAGGCTCGTCGGACGCTGGCCGCTCAATTTGTCACCATTACGTGTGTGTGTGACCCCGAGCCCCGCACACACCCTGTGCCCCGCGCGCGAGTTCCCTCGGTCCCCCCAAATACGGACACCTGGTTGGTATGCGTCGCGATCTCTGGTAAAAGCCGGGCTTTACGGCGAGCGATCAATTGGATTTGATTCTGCATACGTTTACTTTCATGTAACTTTGTATGCAGCGTCGATCGTGGCTCTGTTTCAACACCCTTTATTTAAAGTTTACCTTTCGGAGAGAAACGAGAGAAACTGTAGAGAGGTGATAAAATAGTTCTAAAAATTATTTCGTACTCCGGATGAACATGCATCTGAAAGAAGATTTGACTAAGTACCGTTCTTCACAGTAAACGAATTACCTCATTGTCAAGTTCGTAAAGATATCTAAAGCTTGACGCCAGGAAATTGAGTGTCAATTATACGTGAGTGTTTAAAATTTAAAGTATTTGTCGTAATTTAGAAACTCGCTTGTCATTTGTATGCATTGTAGTAGGCCAAAATCGTGACGCTCGGCTGAAGTTGATTAACCCAATTTCGATGCAAATTAAAGTAAATTTTCATAACAATAACATCGAGTTTATTATGTGGTTGTGTTATGTATGTATAGTATGACTTTATAACACAACCGGGGGATGATGGATCTATGGTGTGATATGGCGCTGTGGGGTGGTACTCGTGTGTCAAGTATGTGAGGCAAGGCCGACACGCCTGTAATCAGGGTCTGCGGTTTCGCTATGACTGCATGATATCTGGGATTAGTTTACTATAGGTACCGGAGCGTATAGGTACGATGTTGTTTCCTTTCAACTGAGACCATAATAAATTTCAATCTAAAATATAGACACATTATACAATAACAAACTTAACTTTAAGACTTGTCTAGAGTTACAATCATTTATTGTAATGGAAGATGAATCCTTTTAGCGCGGCTCACGCTAACGCCGTCTTCATTATTAACACCGACAAAGCCGACAGGCCGTAATGAAATTTAACAACCATTAGCATGTTATATTTACCTCGTTTCGAGTCTCGACGTATCAATCTGTAATGTAACGCAATTATAACGTGAGGGATTCCTGCGTACGGCCTCGGGCGAGACGCGCGACAGATGCGAGGCTACTAGGCGCACAGGAATACGAGGAGATGTATAGATAGGTGGCGAGTTATCCAAACACGAGGGCGCGAGTCGCTCGCAGGGGGGGGCAGGGGGAGATGAGATGAGATTTCATTACCCGCGCACATTAACTCCGAGCGATAGTGCCGCTAATGTACACACGCGATGAATAACTCGAGACGCGTTTGGAGCCGTCGGCGACGCGGGAGGAGGGAATATTGGATTTTGGCCGCGATGCGGTATCAAACTACACGCTATTATATTTCCTGTGAGCTATAGTGATCTGCTAATTGTCACTGATACACAGATGAATTTAATAGGTTACGTACACAATATGTAACTTACGATGTCCACATCAGACGACATCTAAATGTTTAACAACGTTATTGGCTACTTCTCTGCTAATTTAGTAATACCTTAAATCACAATTATTTGTAATCATTCCAAACAGCTCTAATTGAATTGAAGTCTAGTTATTATTTTCTTTCTCCTTCCAATTGGTAACCGATCACTATTTCAAGAAACAATGCCAAAGATGGCATGAAAATCATACCATACACACACACATTAATAGTCTATAAACGAAACGAAGCGATCACACCTTAAATCACCATAATACCTATGAAAAATACCAATTTATACTTATCACAATAAGACGGATGAACTTATGAAAGCATTACTTCTAAATCAGTACACTATAATAACGGCTCCCGCGCAATTCCGGCCATTCTCCGTATCGGGCTGGTGGTGTTTAGTCTGGCTCGTCCCGGGAATAACCTCGTCGACGCAGCTTTCTCGAAATCGCCTCCGTATTGTTGCAGGTTGCAGCTATTGCTAATTTATCGGTTGTTTGTTTAGTGATCCCGACGCACATGCTTTGCTCGACATGATGTTGTGGAGGGACGGGTGTTTAAGTTTGCTTTGAATTACATGTCAATGTTAACGACATACTAACTTCATACAGAACAAAGATCTGTTGAATATTATATTTAGCAAAATCTGAAGTTCAAGAAAACTCATGCCCATTGAAAGAAAGAAACTCATGCATGACACCAGTACCTACTCGTAATCAGGTAAGTATTACACAGTCGAGTTACAAAACGTAAACATTGTGGGTGTTTGCCATTTGATGATATAGATGTTGAGGTCAAAAAGATCTGCAACTTGGCTCGGGACTGTAGCTTATATAGCTGATTGCTATGTGGATCACGAACATTATAGAATTAAATTATCAATTCCTTACCATTTTCCCAGAACTACTTTAGACTGTTGCATCTACATATCCCTACATCTAGAACAATGTTCTACGTCATTCTCCAATCCCGAGACTGTGTGGTGAATTTTGACCATCTGAATGGTGAGATCCCACAAACTGATATCTTTCATGATTTATTAGGTATGTTTAAGAAAAAAAATTCTCTACATTTTCGAAATTATCATGCACAGATTATCGTGTTGTTATTTAATTAATTTACTTTTTTGTAATATTGTTACTTGGGATAACATAATTGTGTTTAAAGTTGTGTATCTCTTGAGTGTTGGACACGCCTATTATTAGTACATCAGACCTGATATTACTTGAACCTGTTTGTTATTATGAGTTGTAATATTTGGGCTTCCGGGTCAGTACGCTTCCACCTTCGGCCTCATCTTCACTTAACATCAGGTGTGATTGAGGTCAAGTGCTAACCCGTTGTGCACAAAAACAAAGTGTCTTTAACTTGCTACGGATCTTCATAGTACGACAACACCAGCACTAATAAACAAACCCACATTGTGCTTGTGGATTGTGCAGATTGTGCTAGGACGTGGTTCACACGCAGCCGCGGGTGGGACGCTGCGATCCGGTCTCGTCTCGTCGACTGTACTCTAGGAATGGATCTATTACGTTAATTCCCTGTCTCGAGCCACGTTACTGCGGTTAGATTGCCCGTAATATTATTTAATTTGAGCGAGTGGGCGGCCATTGCAGCGCGGACCACACTTGACGAATTAATGCTCACCGGTAATAACGGAGAGCGGTAATTTATTCCGGTAATGAATTATAATGCATCATAGCGGAGTGGAACCTGCCGCGCGGGTTGACAAGCGAGCTGGTGCGCCCTGCGACTGCACAGGCAATAATGATTTAAAATGATGTCAAGCAATGGATCTCGATTTTGCATAATTAGTTTTGCGTGTGATCTCAACGGCTATCTACGGTCAGAAATGGAACGAGAGTTATATGTGTATGATAATTGTGCTTCTTCTGTATAGTATTATTTGACATTTATATTCTGGCACGTAAATGGAACCAACCTCTCTCTTATCGTGGCTGTATGTTAACCGCCTCCGTGGCTCAATGTAAACAACATTGTGTTTACGATTCGGAGGTCGCGGGTTCGATCTCCAGCGGGGTACATATTTAGTACTCGGTTTGGTTGGTGGTAGGGCATATTAAATGTGCGCCTGCGTAGCTACCACCAACTTAGCTAAATCTGCCGCCAAACAGCAAGGTTATTAGCATTGTTGTGTTCCGGTTGTCAGAGATAAGAGAGCCAGTTCCCCAAACAAGACGGGGTTTCCTGGTAAGTACGCTACCACCTTCGGCCTCATCTTCACTTAACATCATGTGTGATTAAGGTCAAGTGCTAACCCGTTGTGCATAAAAAAGTATACAGACGACTAAGGGATTTCACACAAAAAACACTTTTAACAGCGATGGGCTCACCCCCATCTTGTGTGAATTTCTGTACATTTTGATGCTTCGAACTTTTAATGTTTGGAACACTCAAAAGCGTTTTGGATAACTCTGACACCCCATTTCAGATAAAGACTGTAATGTTCTGTTCATATTATTGATGCTTTAAACATTTCATGAGAGTGGAAAAAGCAAAAGTAGTATATCAGGATTGTTGCAAGTGGAAATCAATAGTCTCTGCCTATCCCAACGGGAAACAGGCGTGAACATAATGTAGATAGATAGATAGATAGATAGATAGATAGATAGATAGATAAACGTTTATTTGTTTCTCCAGCCACACACATACATTAAATATTATTTATAAATAATTAATACACATAATTTAGACTACAGTAAAGTATGTATCGGGGCGCTATAAAGCTATGCAAAGTCGTAAGTGTTAGATAAATTTCATTTGCAATGATACCGTGTCAGTGCTGCTAACTAGTCGGTTTAGATGTGTTCAGAAATTTGAACATAAAGAGAATTTCGAAAGTTTTTGAATTAGAAAACATAATCCATATCTTACTGTGTCCCGATAATACAACTGGAACTTGAATTTAAATAAGCAAATTCTGTAACAGAGTCTAGGTTAGTTCGTAGGTTTACTACATGTCTCTATTTCCATCCAACTCTATATAACTCTGTATATCTTCTCGGTCTAATTGAACATTCGCGGCACTTCCATGTCGAGATTGCTTCCTGATTGCCGCTTGAGCTCAATCATACTGTCGACTAATTTATTAATATTATCTAGTTTTAACTATCACTTGCCGTTATTATCCATATATTTGAAATGAAGCAAATCAATTACTGTCATTTACGAGGTCTGTCGATTTACATACCCATAATATACTATTTCATTTCGACAGTCGTGCGGCTGGTATTGCGGACCTACACCTAAACAATTTGAACAGATCACTTAGTGTTCTGCATGCCACAAGGAAATAACATTTTCTGTATATCATCAAAATCACGTCGGAGGCTCTTGACGTTGGGCTCCTCTTAAAACCAATGCTGTAACAATTGCTGCAGCATATGCTGAGATGAAGTCCATTTTTGACATCACACTGCACTCACCGCATTTCAAAATCTCCCTGCTTTCTGTATGTTGTTGTAATTTTCTTGTTATTAATAATATTGTTGCTGTCATAGTGTGGTGTCATAAGTCTAAAACCTTGTTTGTTGTGTGTATGTTTCGACAACCGATTGGTGTAGCGGACCCTGCCCTCGAAACCAACGGTTGCGGATTTGAGTCTCTCTAGGGGTAAGTCTTAGTGTGAGTATGAGCATTTATTCTCGAGTTTATATAAATATTTATGTATGATTATCCGTAATCTAGCACCCATAGTACAGGCATTGCCTAATTTATAACGAATTGAGATCACGTCTTAGTCTCAATACTATTTGATACTGTTTTCATATGCAGCAAGCATCAACTTAAGGTCATCTCAATCTTGAGAGCGGTTTATTAATACGGGCCTAAGTGTCGGAATTATTTATTTATAATTTGATTTGTGTCATTGGACAGATGCAATCAACAATAAGTACATTATCATCAACTTATATACTCTCCATAATTGTAAATCGTAAACTTTGTTTTGTCTCCAAGTTGTCAATTAGAGCAGGAATAGAATAGCGATTGCGACGGGCGGCGGCGGTAGGCGCGGGTGTGTAGGCGGCCTTATCTGCTGAGGGGCGATCACACGCGCGCATACAAATTGACGCATTAGACGCGCGCCCGCGCCGATTATAATCTTAATAGCTTTCTCAAATGAAGCTATATTGAAAACCTATCTCCTGGAGTGGACGTTTATATTGTTCTGTTATAGATTGTAGGGCGAAACACTCGTAAATTCTTATTTAAATTCGACATTATCATACCATATTATAATAATATTTGTATGTACTGTTGGGTATTTATTCTATGGTATTTTATCGAATAGATAATTTAGAAACAGGTATGTCGGTGGTTATTGGTGGGTGTCAGCGGGTCGTCTGAACAAATGTCAAGTAATTCCGAATTTGTCTTAGCTTTTTGTCACGTTGGGAAAAACACGACAGCTGATTGAATTCGCACGCTTTGCATAGAGCGTTGGCACAAACTCCGCCGTCTTGTACTTTGTTTTATATCCCCGTGTAGAACAAGGATGAAACAGGGGTTGAAAATACAAAATAAAAGAATTGGTATTCTATTTGCAGCCAGTAATAAAATTTTATACTTTTTGCACTCGACGATATTAACTTGACTGTGTAATGAATGTCTGTGGTAATACTGGTAATGTCCACAAAGTTTCCAATGACAGATCAGAATCTACGATGGTAGTTTTACAGTTGATTGCATGTCGTAGGTACCATGAAAATATCCGTGCGGGAGTAAACTTGTGCGGTCATTACCCCTAGAGTTTGGGAGCTTTGAGGAGATCAAACTCGAACAAAACCAATAAAACCTGTGGGTGTATGTAACTGTGTATAGTGGGAAACTAATTTAATTTGGAGTGTGAAAGTGGATTGGGTCGGACATATCGGACGATCGCAGTTAGGACGCGGTTGTGCGACTAATTGAAAAAGTTTTGTCGCGCCGCGCGGTGACGCGACGAGGGTCGTGCCGTGTGGCCGTGCCCTTACAGGTCCCGCGTCCTCCGCCTCCATTGGGCGCGGAGCCCGTTAGCCGTGGCGGCCACACCGCGGTGTATGGCGCGTGGAATTAAACGCATCGCCGGATTTTTCGAATAGCGCCCTATTTTACTTTAAACTGCGCCGCGTCGCGCCGCTTAATTGGACGCGCGATATCGCCCGCAGCCAAAGATAACTCGCTGCGACATGAATTTTTATATACAGTTTTTATTATATTTTCACTCGTTTTCCATACAACTGCATTATTGCTTCATAAATGTGATTTATATGCCAGATGAAGACTCCAATGGTAATGGTTTTGAATAGTTATGCAAATGTGTATTTTATATTAATGCGCGGCCATCGTCGATCCCAGTGGCCGGAAGGAGGGAGTTCGGACTAAGCGACAGCCGAGTACAAAACGTAATTATTTTAGAAAGTCTTAATCTTAGTAAATTCCTGCAGCGTCTCTGGTGGAAAAGGTCTGAAGACACGCGGCGGGGGTAGCGGGTCGGGAGAGCGAGGGGGGGGGGGGGGGCACAAGACGAATGTCGCCATTCTCTTACGCATTTCTCAATGTCGCATCGTAGTCTTATAGTTCAGTGTCACAAGAGACGAGCCGTATGTTACTAAGACAGCCACTTAGATATAAAACAGCTACTGGCGTACTTTATGTACCTAATTAGCAGTAGATAGCTTCATTGGGGATATACCTAATTAATATTTCTTTCTTGATGATGAAGAAAGATTTCATATCTAAATGTTCTCCATGGTGTTAAAAGAAAAATATCGGAAGAGCTATACGTCCTCTCTCTTTATGAATAAAGATGAAGGTATGGCTGTACGTCTTACTGAAGGTCACTTGTCTTGCCTCTGCCACGGTTTACAAAGTGAAGTCAGTTTATCGCTGCCCAGCGCTCGGACTAATGAGAGAATTGTTATCCGCAAGGAATTTAATATACGCGTCGTTGTCCCTCACGGACGGGGCCTGTCGCGGGATCTTGACACTATTGGGGGTTCTTCTGGCTTTAAGCTACTGTTTATCGAATATCACGCTCGACCTGTCTTATGCGGGTGACAAGGATAGGTGTACTCTGGTGGTAGATATCAGCGCCTCGGCTGTAGGCGTTAATTTCTAAATAAACTTAGCGAACTTTAAGGAAACTCAAATGTTGTCTTTGTCCGTCTAAGATTGCACAGTAGTTGTGCATACGTAAAGTTATATCAGCTACGGAATGTCCACTGATGAAGATAGGCTTCCCCCATAGATTTCTTGAGCGACGGGTTGTTAGCGGCATGCATCCAACGACTTCTCGCGACCGTCATTAAGTCGTCCGTCCACCTTGTGAGTACACGTCTTACGCTGCGCTTGCCGGTGCGTGGTCTCCACTCGAGAACTTGGCCCCATTGGCCATCAGTTTCATCATTATTACACCACAAATTTAAACTGTCTCAAAACCAATTTCATCGACTCTACCTATTTGCATCCTTCTACATTAACCTGTCTCAAACTTGTCACCGCTTGACAAATGAGTAAGCCTTCTCCAAAATAGTTCAGCATCACCATATGCGGTACTGCGTCTTCTTCATCAATTCTTAGGGTCGTTAATCCACCTAGTGTTTTGTACGTTGACTCCACTTCTGCACTTCAACGAGCATTAATGTGGCTTTACCGTTTATTAGCTTACCTACTAATTCGTCGAGTTATGACGACATCCTTCGTTCGTTTTCGTTCGTCTTCATTTCGAGTTCACGCATCAAGGAAATTGTATATGATGTTGATGTCATCATATAAAAGGAAATAAGGCGCAATGTTTAGCTTATATCATATACTCCAATGTGCGAATTAGACAATATCATTGACATGCGTCCCGCGAGTGGCGCGTTATCGCCTGAAACGAAACCATTACCGCTGAACGCGCCACAACTATTGCCTGTTACGGGCCATTTGAAGGCGGTTTTTACTAAAGATTATGACCTTCTATTTATCGATGTGGAGGAGTGGTGTGTGGGAGCGGGGTAGGTAATGGTTCTCCGCTATAGCTCGCTGTTTGGACCACATTGTAAAGACTCTCGCCCGAGGTAGTCGCGATCTTTCAACAAGTTGCACTCTACTGCGGTACTGTGAAAGTTCCTTATAACATTAATTTTGTTTCAATGGTCATGTGTTGACATGGATTAATTGTTTTATAGAGAGGTAAGTAAGATACAGGGTGCGGGGCGGTGCGGTGTGGCTGTAATTATACACTACGGCCAGCAATAATCAATTTGTCGGCTAAATATACACTGTCTTGTTTGTGTTGATCGCACGACTTTATTGATCTTAGTAATACAACAGTTCTATAGCAACTGGCATTTGCTGCTGCAAATTTATTGCGTTTTTTATTCTGTTTAGATCGTGACTCATACTGCTGCTCTCGACGCTTCGTAAGGGCCACCCTCAGCCATACATCACACTACTCACGCACTTCATACCGCATATATTTCTTGAACACACTAACAACTTGGACTTGTCACTCACTACGATAATAACCCGTTAATATGTCAGTTCATGCTATGCTCTTGACAGTTTGATATATTCTTCAAACCGTGCAACAATGTGTCAGAGATTGTCCAGAATCAGCCGCGAACAAATAGTTCTGTCTGCGATCGTAATGGGATAGAAAATGAAGCACAGAGAGGCGATAAGCTGTAAAACGGTTGGGTTTAATATAGCGCGAGTTATTTCATATCGCGGGTAAGGTCTTAGTACTTGGACTCTGAATCTACCTACCACCACCAATACTATGAAATGAAATGAAATGAAATGAAATGAAATGAAATGAAATGAAATGAAATGAAATGAAATGAAATGAAATGATTTATTTGCTTAAACATGGTAAGTAATAATACTAGGATTATAAAATGAGTTGCTGATGCTACTGGCATCTTGATCAATCTTTCAATTCAAATCTTTAGATGAAGGAAAAAATTACATTAGGCGAGCATACGTACGATAAGTTTCTATGAAGCACCTGCTATAAGAAGTAAAAACATTACCCTCCTTTTTAGGACTGTAGGGTAATAACTTAAAAAGGATATAAACAATCACACAACTCATGATTATTACGCTACAGAGTGTGAAGCCAGTCTGGTCTCGCAATAAACGGCGTTTTTTTCGCTGGCCTCGAGCGAAACACCAGATAAATCGTCCCCAACTAACGCCGCGCGACCGGAGCGCTACTTTTTGCGCGCCATTCATCTCGGCTTAACGGGGCTCCGGGAAATTTATAAACCTTTTATAAGCGCCGGTGTATTCCTGGGGGTTTAAAATTGTCACTCCTGCGACGATTGCAGTTCACGGCCCGGTGGATATGAGCGATAACTCAACGGCGGGTGGGAACCAATCACCGCAGACGCGCGGCGGGACGTGCGCGCGCGCAGCTATTCCGACTATCCCGGGTATGTCACACCCAATATATTGTCGTTGTCTTAGAAAAAGTCACAATCCATTTGAATTCAAAATTGATTTTCTTTTTAAATAAAAATATGCTACTTATTAACGTTGATCACGTACGTGAATCTGAGCTGTACATTTATAAATAACGAGTTGGATTTTATTGTGCGTGAAGAATGACAGAGGAGCAAATAAATTGGCAATGCGCCAACAGTTCACATTCATGCTCCTCCTCCTAACTCCAGCTCCTAACATTTCTGAAGTGGGATAAAATCTATCCTATTTTTCTCGGTATTTTCCTCGGTCAGTTGTACTGCTCGCGGCGCTCGACGCGCAGTGCGATGTGAGGCCGACGTAGCACCTCATTGGATACTGTTGTGTATATAGAATAGGAGGGTATCTGTGAATACCACAAGGGGTGTCGGGTGGAATAAAGTCAGTGTATACTATAGACTACCGGCGGTTGTACTCGTGTCTCAACCTAAGGGACATAGACCGTTATTTCACATACTTCCTGGATACTATTAGACACATTCGTGATGAGTTCTTAGGACAAATTCACTTATGTACTTCTAATTGAACTAGCAACCATAGTTTGCTCGCACCGCACCAATGACGTTGCTGCTGGTCTACTGTCATCCTCACGCTGTTATTTTCGTATTACTTAAATTTATTAAAAAAATTAATAAATGCCGTTTAAAATTTTACCTCGAACCCCTAGTTCCTATTCGACCAAAACAACGCCCGAGGTTTATACGATACTGTTGCCCGTGTTGAACCGGGATGAAAGGGCTTAGCTCTACCCAATTAGGTGGTTATGAGAGGGGCCAATATCAAACAACACGATGTCATCGGCGGCGGCTCGGGCTCGATGTCACCTCTTTAAGTTAGATCTCTTTAAGCTAGGTTTCTTTAAGTTAGGTTTCTTTAAGTTAAGAGAAATAATTAATTATAAGAAGCTCTCTCTCATACTTTTGCGGTGCCCTTACAGGGTGTCACATGCTTGTACACTTTTATATTTAACACCTATGTAAACCATGCAATAAATAAATAAATAAATAAATAAATTATCGTATGATAATATCGGACTGGGGCTTAGTTCAATAGCCGTGTAGTTATTGCCGCTTCATCCGGAATTTTTATAAGAAACGAGGAAGGATTTAAGTAGACAAACCTTGAATTGAAAACGTATTAACAAAAAGAACAACTTCACTGAATCAGCCACTACACCTGTTGATTAAATGTAGCTTAAATCATAACACCGTTTAAATGTGGGAATGTATTTTGCCGTGTGAGTATATCCAATTTTCGGCAGAATTCGGCTATAGTCCCTAGAGGAAAGTGGTTAAGTCACCACCTGCAAAATTGTTGTACATCCATACTAAAGGTGGTTTCAGAATTACTTACTTACTTTGTACTTTGTAAGGGTAATCCGAAATTTTTGATCGAATACGACTACGGTTCCTTGGGGGAAATTATCCGTAATCAAGAGTTGTGTGACCAGTTAATGGGAATTACACGAATTCAAATTTACTCTGCAGACTGCAGTATCACATAGCGGGGATAGTTCATATTCAGTCTGGTTGTTTGTGATTCGGTGCGGTGTCGCGTGTCGGATGTCGCACAATAACGTCAAGAGCAATTATCCATAGCGACAGGGGAGCGGGGGATCGCGGGACGGGGGGACATTGTTTCCAGCAGTTTAAGAAAATGCTAATATATGTAAATCAGTTGCGATCTGTTTGCTCCAAACTCTTGACTTGCTCCCCGCATCCGCGTGTGCATGTAACTTAACGAATATTTAGAAGCTATGTTTGCACATCGGGAGACTGTTTATGTAAAGTTGTTGAACTGTAATATGTATGCGTATCGTTTCGTTGTAGTTGTTGTTATGTTTCATTTTATATGAGACGATGCTACTAGGTGAAAGTACATAGATAGTTGGATTACTGCAAAATAAAATATGTAAAGCTCCAGGGTTGCCGGACGAGGTGCTTCAAACAGCTACTATTTATTTGACGGTAGGGTTGTCACTGTGAGGTGTGGAGACAGGGCAGTTCAGCTTTCATCGGCGCTTTCATCTACATCTTCATTGTCAATACGTAAGTAAAGTGTGGCCATAAAGTGGGTCGTGTGGAGCACTTCCACGATAAATGCCGCGTCCCGACATTCAAAACCCGTTGACAAAATTGCACATAATCGCGCGCTCTGTGAGAGCCGCTCCGACCGCGGTGCGGGGGGAGGCACGCGGAGGGCGGGGGAGTAAGGGCTATAATATTAAGATTCCTCGGCGCCTGCCAGCCCCCGGAACGCAATTTTTGCGAATACTTTATGCTAATGTTTACCAATACCGTATTAAGCCCCTTCATTATGTGCGCCGCCGACGTCGACCGACGACGCTCAGATAAATTTGAATTGAATTTTCGCTGAAAACAATCTGTTTGGACAAATTGAGAAGTTGGAGGGCGCCGCCATTTGCATAAAATAATACGTGATTCCCATCGAACCGGGTCGCTTCCACCCGCGCACTGCGGAGTGCTCCTGCGGCAGCTCACAGTCATGTTCCTTACGCAGTACACGTATAATGTTATTGTGAACAGCTCCACATAGCATCACTTTATCGGCGCTGCATTTCGCGATACATTTCCCGCTCACTGAATAAAATATCAGAGAAGAAGCCCCGGCGTAATACTCGATTGTTATTGTTCACTTTATTTGTATGTTTATTTCCCGCCATAAATAATGTATAGGAGTTTATTCTCCGAGCGAGTTGTCTCACAACGTAGCAGTTTAGGGGACCGACCGACAACGGAACACAATCAACATAATGAAAAACTGCTTCGCCCGGGGAGATTTACGGCACTCAAGGAAATATGGAAAATCCAGGAAATAAAATCCTTTCATATTCTCACATAAACCTCGCCCGGAATATGAAGGCTGAATTCACAGATTTCGGGAAAGGGATCCGTAAACATGCGGCCGCTATGTGCGGGACATTCTCTCTCGTCGCACTCTGTGTACACACTACACACGGCCCGACGTTCGCGATACAGTATCTGAAGCAGGAACAACGTAATTTAGGGAATAAAAGAGTTTATTAAGTGAGCTCCCCCGGGAGCGCTCCCCGAGTTACAATATCAGCAACAATAACAACTTCCTCGAGCAATAACACCGGCTCAAGTTTGGTGCAACATTTTTGAAATTACCTTCAAGTGTCTAACTTTACTTCCTAACTGCTATGTCTGTCCTTATTACACCTGTGTTGGAGTAAAAGAGATAGATGTAAATGTACCCACGGCGATTGCAGATTCATATTAGGGGTGTGTTTGCTGAACACTTTAACACTATTTTGTAATACCATGATTATACACATAACACCCCTTATAACGCCGTGAATCACAATTCACGGCGTTGTATGTATATGTGTGTATGTCCAGTGATTATCCGGACGTATCTCCGTAATGCGTGGTCCGATTTGAGTGTGGTGTTTTTTATATTAAAGACTAAACGAGGGGGACATATTTTCAACCATGAATTATAATTGAAACACATTGGTCAAGAACAGTGAACTTTGACTTCCTTATTAAATTTGATATTCATAAATACGGCCTGAAAAAGATAGCTGACAGCTGCTAGGATTCCCATATAGATGCTCTCATCTCTGGACTGGTTACTTTTATTAACTTAGCTGTACAGGCGGGTAACCATATTTAAGTTGATGATGCGACAATAAATGCTAAATACAGATAGTGATGCGTGGCGCAGCCCTAGCCCCCTCCCCCCTAAATGCGCGGGCGGTGAGGAAGCGCGCGCTAATAGACAAACGCGGCGGTTATTCGAAAAGTTTTCCGATCGCCCCGACCCCGCTCCCCCCGGAACTTGTTACCTTCTAAATGCATTATACTTTTTATCACTCCATATTTCACACAAACACGTGCATTGCGTATTGAAAATCTGTGGGGAAGTCTATGTTCAGCAGTGAATGCTTGTTACTGAGATGATGGTGATGAAAGGGTCTATCCTCCAGTGTGCAGGTATGAAGACTGAGTGATTAAAAGATGGTACGGGCGCCTCATTGGAGTAAAGCAAAAAAAACGCTGCAAATCACGCCATGGGAGACACTTAGCGGTGGACTTCTCTTATTGTTGATGTGATCTAACATATCTCAAACAAACTTTGCAGTCCTCACTTTTAAGAAATAAATAAATAATCATCTAGTCCTAAACTAAGCAAAGCTTAGCAAAGCAAAGCAAAAAGCAAAGCAAAGCTTAATACTAGATAACGGATAAACATACATAAATATTTATATAAACATCCATGACTTGGGAATAAATGTTCGTATTCATCACACAAACAGTACCCCCTTGAGGGATTTGAACCCGCAACCGTTGGTTTCGCTGACAGGGTCACTATGCACTACACCAAACGCTCGTCAATGAACGCATAAATAATTTCGTCTCTGCCAGAAGAAAGCTTAATTGGCCAGAACAATAGGATCTACACCGACAAAAATCCTTTTGACTCGTAGAATAATAGTTCTGACCAAATGTCAGAAGAATTATATCAATCCTTCATCGAATAGCTTTATAACTATAAATTGTAAATTTAGTAAACCCCCGAGGAAACAAATGACTGTGTCATCCAGGTAGACCAAACCAGTGTTGGGAAAACGTCCCCTTCGTTTAGTCTTTAATATAAAAAACACCACACTCAAATCGGACCACACATTACGGAGATACGTCCGGATAATCACTGGACATACACACATATACATACAAACACACACAACGCCGTCAATCACAGTTTATTTGTATATTTGTTATAAATATAAATTCCTATTCTATTTCGATATTTCGCTTATCATTTTTTCCATTCTGGACTGAGTACTCCGCGCATCTCTGTCAATTTGATAGTGCAATAATTAACCCCTCATCTGAGGTGGTCTGATCAATGAGGCGTGACATTTCTTATTTAAAACACTCGTTGCAATATTGACTTTGCCGCCACTTGCGACTCAAACGACCTGCATGGGTAGCATGGCCACACGCGACATTGTTTATCACAGGTTATATCGCGCGCATCTGTCAAAATGCTGCTGCAGATGATCGCCATAAAATGTGTGATTATATAGGAGTATGCTACCACTGCTGATGGTGTTTATGTCCATAGTGTGAAAACGAAGAGTTCCAAGTTGTGTCACTGCGCACTGATCCACACGTTATGTCTCTAATGATGTGACTACAATAATCTCAATTCAATTCATTTATTCACAACACCTGTCATGTAAGCCTTAGTCAAAATTGAATATAACATATGCAATGTTACTTTAGCGCTTGAAATTTATAACAAGTTAACGACTATTTAACTGTCTGGCATAATATATGCTGTTTTATCTGGTTGATATAAAAAATAAATAAATATCCTTGGAAGTACACACAATGCCATCTAGTTCCACAGTAAGCAACTCAGATGGTTGATATACTACATAAATACATTTTTTTTGTAAATAAATACTTATTACAAATGAAAACATCCATAACTCGGGTACACACCGTATTCATCACACAAACATATGCCCCTAGCGGGATTCGAACCCGCGACCTTTTGGTGTAGTGGTCAGAGTTGCTAACCATTACACCAAACAGGTCGTGAATATACAAATCCCACCAAAAACATTCTGTAAAAAACTAGCCAAATCTCGATGGAGCTGCTGATTATCTCTAAAAAGTAATGAAATCTATACAAAGTCGTGCCAAGTGTAAGGTTCCTTACTGCGATTTCTTTATTATTATAGTTAATGTTGTGTGACTTGGCCGTTGAAGGGTACACAGGGGTACAAAACCAGGTGCTCCATGACACCATTGCACCAATCTGTCGCCAGAACCGCTATTAATGTTATTAATTATGTTATTAATTATGTTATTAAGAATGTTCAACGGCCAACTATTAGCGAATAATCTGTGTGGCGTTTACATAACATTCTTTATACGTTAGTGGCTTTATCAAGCCTACAATTGACTGGTTATTGAATCAACGTTTTCCAAGTGGCAATTTTCCATCGTCAATGCGTAGCGGTTCTGGCGACAGATTGGTGCAATGGTGTCATGGAGCACCTGGTTTTGTACCCCTGTGTACCCTTCAACGGCCAAGTCACACAACATTAACTATAATAATAAAGAAATCGCAGTAAGGAACCTTACACTTGGCACGACTTTGTATAGATTTCATTACTTTTTAGAGATAATCAGCAGCTCCATCGAGATTTGGCTAGTTTTTTACAGAATGTTTTTGGTGGGATTTCACTTCTTTTTGTAGAAATGTGGGCATATTACATATATGCCAACGTTTCTACAAATATACTTGATACTGCAAGTTGAGTCAGTTCTACCATACACCAAGAAAGATATTGAATGGAAGAGACAAGACCCGTCTTTGGGCATACCAACTACTTGGTAGCCACTAAGTTCATCGTCGTCTTTTAATAATATCGACATTTTTTACGATAATTATTATCTTGCGAAATCAAACACAATTAAACTCAACGACCTTTAGTATATGGACAACAAATCAGAAATACCGATAATATTTAGACTAAAACCTACTTATATCTTTAAGACTTTTTTGTCTTAATAAAAAAAACTTAAAGAAAATATTACTCTTCCTACTCAATCTATACAAACTATAAACAAAACGTTAACTCTTAATTATTAGACAAGTGTCAATATAATTAATTATCAATGAACTTTCTACCAAAGGTACTACCTACCTAGTACTGAAATACAGCTAAATTAATGATATTTTTAAACGAAACGAAGTAATATCTAACTAAATAAACTAAACTAGAATACTAGAAAAGTACTTATAAACACGAACGCGATTCGAAGTACTGCCTAACTGTAAATTAAACCTAGAAAACTAAAAGTAGGTACTAAATAATTAACAATTAAATAAAGTATTCAATTGAAACTTCTTTTAATTCTGATAATTAAGTAATAATCAGTAATCCGTCACTAACCATATAATTCCTAACCTGTTTAAATCTTTGAATTAATATAATAACAACTGCCAATTAACCTTAGCAAACCTCACGAAATAATCAGCGAAATCAACGAAATGCAAATAATCCCTCCTAATCCCTAGCAAACATTTTCAAGCGCAATAGAAGAATGTCGTAAACGACTGTATCGCGGCCGGTTGCCACTTTGCCATATAAGGTTATCGGAAAAACAAAACGTAAGCGCGTTTTAAAATACAGTCAACGCCATCTAGCGACGCGTACGGGTATCACCGCCACTCTTAGCCAATGCATTATATTTTGACCAAATTTTCGTTTTTATTTAATTTGTGTAATGTTCGAGTAGAATAAAATTAATCGTTTGACTATTTCTTCTTGTAAACTTGTAATAAGTATAAGTAAGTATAAGTATAAAAGCCAGTCTAGTCTTATCCAGAGTTTTCCTTTAATTTTCGCCCAGCAGTGGGATGCTATAGGCTAGATTAAATTAGAAGATGTGTCCCACTACGCTAGATTTTTGCAATGACAGTCGATTTTTCTATGTACCAATAGTAGAAGGGGGCATTACCATATCTCTAATACCAGAGACCAGCTGAGGGTTCTTCATCAGATACTTCAGACCTTCGATTTTTCACATCAAATGAAGCGGCCCACCAAGTTGAATATTTTTTGTAAAGGCGGTATATGTCGATCTCTAATAGTTTGGTTGGGCTCTTGTGTTTCCTAATCAGGGTCACCAGGTACTCCAGATCTTCGATTATCCTAGTTTTTATAGTTTTCCCTTTATATGGCCATTGAACCATAACTCTGTACCAAATTTCAGCTCTCTGAGTTTATGGGAAGTACTAGTTCTATTTTGATGATCATGAGTGAGTGAGTGAGTGAGTGAGTGTCATAAATGCGAAACTTTGCTTTCTCTTAACTTCGGAACTAAATGACCTACAGACTTGAAATTTTGGATTTTAAGTATGTGATTATAGCTTACTGGATGACGAAAATTTCTGCGTTCTAGTCTTATCCAGAGGTTCTAAAATAGGGGCCTGAAAATGCGGCGAAATGGTTCCAGTAAAGGATGGTACGGCAGTGTTTGCTTCGCGCTCGACTTGGCGGGGGCACTGCCGTGCCCCCAGATAAAGTCCTTTGGTGGTCACAAGTTCACGCTGACACTGACTTGTGAATATATATTTTATTGTGTTCCTATAACGTTTTATATGTTTATTTACCTCATCATCATCAGCCCGTAAACATCCCACTGCAGGGGTATAGGCCTTCCCTCTTATAATGAGGGAATATGGGCCGTAGTCCACCACCCCGGCCCAATGCGGGTTGGGGACTTCACATGCCTTTGAGTTTTAATTTCTCAGGCATGCAGGTTTCCTCACGATGTTTTCCTTCAGCGTTAAAGAGCAGTCGGACAAATGCACATAAGTAATTAAATTTAAAAACGCATTGGTACATGGCCTGCCTGGGATTCGAACCCGGACCTCCCAAATTGGGAGACCGCGTCTTAACTGCTGAGCCACCGACGCCATTTATTTACTTACTTTTCAATTATTATTATCGTGCGACCAATGGGTTAGTTAGTTCGTCTGGCTGTAAATTAATGTTCAGAATTCTTTACCTTTCAGTAACCTTAACGTTTCCAATAAGTGTTAAAATGATAAGGATTGTCATTCCACTCAATTTGTTTGTCAGATATAGTGCTCTCTGCCAAAAAGATGTTCCATTTTTAACAGAATGGCGACACCGCCCACGAGGCGACTAATTTTAATTGAATTTGTCACTTAGAGCCTTTTCCATTTTACGCAGCTAATAGCTGAAAGCGTTTCATTACTCATTTTATTCTCCAGACTGCCCACCTGCGGATTACCGCTCTTTCGGAATTTTGACAAAGTCTCTAGTGAAAAAACATCTTTCTTTGTAAAAATGTATCAAAACTCAATATCAACGCTTGTGCGTGCGTATGTGTGTGTGTCGGTCTCGTGTGTTCAACTGCTAAACGCAGCACTTCCTCCCCTCTGCCGTGGGCGTCACGTGATTGCAAATAAATACCATCAGCACGGGAGAGTTTCGGGAAGATAATTTCGTTTAGCTGCCTGTTTTTCCGCATTTTACCCTCGTGCCAATCGCTGGGGGAAAGCTCTTTGAACATTCGAATACTTACAGTTAAAGAAATGGTATCTTTTGCGATGCTTAACATTATTTGCAATTAGTGTTGGAGCACCCCATTGCTTTATTAAATGACATTATCCACGGTCCCTCTTCTTTACGTCGTTTCCAAAGTTAATACTCGGTAGTGCGGTGCAACTTTTGCCACTTCCATAACTCGTAAGATGCTCTCCTCGCAATAAACATCAAAACGCTTTATCCCGCATTTAAACCGATCTCTCGTTAGAACAAAGTACCCTCGACGCGAGAGAACTTTGCAGTAAATCTCCCAAATTAAGTCGGAATCCGCCCCCGCCCTCCCGCACGCCGCACCCCTCGGCTCCCCGCGCACAACACAATGTCATTGAGGTATGCAAATATATGCGACAAACAACCACCGAATACACTACGAATAGCCGCATGCCAGCCGTACCAGCATGTTACTCATTCTGTACCCAACCACATGCCTACCATCCAAGGAGGTGACAGACGCTTTCAAATACAGTGCAATTGACTTGATGCTTTCCGTGAATTTGTGGTATTGATGCTAAAGAACGTGTAAGATATCTAAAGTGTAGAACGTAATTTCGTCGAGGAACATTCCGAACGCAATCCATTTGTCCATTCAGCAGTTGGAAGTTCATAAACAATGTTAGCAGCTCTAAAAATCTTTTAATCTTCGTGAGTTAGTTCGTCTCTCTCCCCACGTATGCGGCGTTCGCTCCCCTTCGATGCATCGCTTACTTCGGAGTTTAGATATAATTGAATCAATGGAAGTTGCAGTGTACCTTCGATAGTTTAAAAGACTTTGTTAAAAAATGTTTAAATTAAATTATATAAAATTATATAAATGTCTCTCTACCTATAAAAAAAATAAGGCGAATAACTCTTCAAAATCAAAATGAAACTACATGTACTACAAAATGTTAGTTTTGTATTTAGAAATCTGAAAAGTCAACAAAAACGTAAACCCTCCTCATCAAACTCATGTCCCATCCACTCAGAAAAACTGAGCTGGGGTAGACTGTATAACAAATATATCTTTTGACACTCTAGACATCTCTTTCGACTCTTTAGCTAAACTTACCGCCTCCATGGCTCAATGTAAACAACATATGGTTTACGATTCGAAGGTCGCGGGTTCGATTCCCAGCAGGGTACCTGTTTAGTACTCGGTTTGGTTGGTGGTAGGGCATTTTAAATGTCCGCCTGGCTAGCTACCACCATCTTATTTCAATCTGCCGCCAAACAGCAATGTTAATAGCATTGTTGTGTTCCGGTTGTCATAGATAAGGTAGCCATTCCCCAAAAATAGGATGGAGGTTCCGGGTCAGTACGCTTCCACCTTCGGCATCATCTTCACTTAACATCAGGTGTGATTAAGGTTAATTATTAACCTGTTGTGCATAAACCCCCCCAACCTGCATTGGGCCAGCGTGGTGGACTATGGCCCAACTCTCTCACTATACGAGGGAAGGCATGTATCCATACCGCGGTTTCGCCTGCATGGAATAACTTTATTGGGATAAAAATTATCCTATGTTTTAATTCAGGTTATGTCCTACCTATGTACCAAATTCCATCCAAATCCGTTCATCCGTTTCACCGTGACTGAGTAACAAGCAACCAAATAAACATACAAATTGTCACATTTATAATATTAGTTAGAAAGGTTGAGCCTTTTGCTGTCTTTAACTCTTCCCTTTGAAATTATTTATAAACGAAATATGTATAATTTAATGTTGACTAGGTGTGCTCGTTGGGACGGCATTCCCGCACTGGCTTCTGCCTCTCAATGGCTTCCAATTACAAGTTTTAAGCGTTTTAGTTTTGTTGGTATGAGCGACGCAGCTGCCTGCCGCTCCCTTGACGGGCAGTTTTCCGACTGGACGACGATCTTGACAAAAACTCGTCTCCCCTTAAACCGAGCGTCATGAGTCGCTGCCAGACGTTAGCTACCACTCTGTGTGATGTTATACATATTTACAGAACTAAACCGTAGAGAAGGCCAATTACTTCAAATACTACCGGAAAACAAATTTTTACGCATTATTTTTACAGTTTCGGTAAAATTTCAGTAAACTATATCATCAAAAAATAAGAATTAGTTTACACAATCTGCGTATAGTTAGATGTTATATGCGTAGTGCATACAGAAGAAAGTTAGTTCGTAGTTGTTATTTAAACAGTTCTTATTACTGATAAGTTCGCGTTTTATTAGTTTCGCAAAGCAATCAACTAATGGTTAGAAAGAAAGAAAGAAATTTATTTATGTTGATAACATTAATAGTAAGAGTTAGTACAAATGGTGGTAACTAAACACAGGAACATTGGTTATCAAAAAAGGTCACCACTCAGCATAAGCCACAAAAGCATAAGCCAAAAGGTTACACACGCCATTTGCTAAAAGTAAAAGGAATAATTACTCTAAAAAAATGGTTATATTTTATTTGGTTTTGTTTACACATACGCAATTTGTGTAAACTAATTCTTATTTGTTGTTTCAGGGTAGATTTCAGTGTTGATTTTTATAAAACAGCATTTAAAACTAAGAATATATATTTTACAGCAGACATTTTTGTCTTTTCTCTCTATTCAGTGTTGTCTCAATAATTAATTATGCCTCATGCCATAATCAGGCCTAGAAAAGTATTCCATTTTACAGCTATGAAGTATATTATTAAGAAAAACCGTTTTGTGGTCAATCTACGAACGTATTTACAAGAATAATATTGAATGGTAAACAATGGGCGAGGAGCTCGCCGCTGGCCACAGGTTTATGTTAATCCCGATCCCAATCTCAAAAAGAGGCTCTCTTCTACCTCCCCGTAGAATAAAACTTGAATTCGGAAAACAAAACCATCGGATTTCCTTGAGATGGCAGTTTCCTGAATTACGAATTTTTAGGTAACTCTCCAGGTCAATTTCCGCTTATAAATGTTTATTTCCATTTGCGTTTGAATAAACTGGGGTGTAACTTTGACCGCCTCCGTGGCTCAATTGTGGTGGAATCGAAGGTCGAGGGTTCGATCCCCAGTGGCGTACATGTTTGTATATGCGTACGGGGTACGATGTGTATATTATCTAATTCTGCCGCCAAACAGCAATGTCAGTACGCTTCTACCTTTGGCTTAAAAAAAACTTCCGATAATCATATTTTACACATGAAGATAGTAGGTACCTACCAAAGATAGTGTAAAGATGTTTTGTAGGTTTCAGATCTAGTAAGGTAGTGTTTCTCATTTGATAGAGCATGTGCAAAAAAAAAACAAATTGAAAGTTCAAAGACCGACCAATATTGCGCAATTGGCTACTTCCAATTCATTATATCGTAGGCTCAGATTGCTAAATTGCAGAACACTTTTAACAACCTTGTCAATTTGCCGTTCAACATTCTACTCTGGAATAGCACGATCAGCATCACTTTTCCATCTTCTGACTGCAAGGCACTTGGGACGGATGTATGGATGTACCTTATGCATCGGAAACATCACATACTTTGTCTTGAGTTGAGATTGCGCTTGACGCATTTCCAGTTCTACATAGAAATGTTAGATCCACGATCGTGATTAAGGTCCTGTGTGCCGACAATAAAACAAGACAATGACGTCAGAGAACAAACAAGTTCCAACAGATGCAGAACACCCAAGGCTGGTAAGTCCGCCGTAAGTCCGGAGTTAGCTCGGGACGCGTGACCGGCCTCTTGAGGGACATTTAATGACCTGCAGAAGTTTTCATCTCCGCGAGACTGAATAGAATAATGGGCATTGTTTTCCTCTTATAGCAGAACGTGCCGCAAACTCGTAAGAGCTCTTCGAAATAAAGTCCCAAGTAATAGGAACTTCAAACACATTTAAAGCAGGAAATTGTGCGAGCTACGTGATTAGATGCAGTTATATTATACAACAGAAGCATTGTTGTACTACAGTAAGAGCTTACTAATTAAATTCATTGGAATAGTAAATGCAGAACGGTAAACTAAAGGAAAATTTTCGAACTAAACTTGTACCGCAAATGCAATGCGGCACTTGCGTGGGGTTGGACGGTTGTATGAGGGAGCATTACTCGCTGTTACTTTGACCTAATATGGGATATTTGTGAGCGACCTGTATATTTGCTCATCCAACCGTACCGCGACACAAGAACGTTGCAGTAGTTTCAGGCGAACGAATCTGCGCTGTGGGTCGCTTCCCGCGCACCTGTTATCAGCAGCGGCCGCGGGCTGTCGCTAATGAGACGCCTTGTATTCACCTCGCGATTATTATCCTCCGCATTCCTTCACCTCACCGCAGGGGGGCAGGTGGGGGTGCACTGTGCCCTGCAGACAGCTTCGGATAATATTCTCCAATTACAAGAGCTGATCTTGTAAGGAGTTTTCACAAACGGCACACGCTCGGACGAACACCGAGGCGAACTTGTCAGATTACATTTCTTTCATACATGGTTTTGCTTTTGAATAGACAAACTAAACACGTCGGATCTAGACAAGACGTCTGTTAATCTCTGTGTCGTGTTTGTTAGAGGCTGAACCGAGTGTCGCGCAGATGTGCGAGCATCTAATTCCTGTATGAGCGAGACAAGCGTGTAAGCTGCGTAACATGACACGAGCCTGACAAGCGCAGCTTCTACTCGCTCCTGGGGGACTTAGGACATTTACAATGTAAAATATGAGTGTAAATGAACCTACGTATGAGAAGTAT
Organism: Oegoconia quadripuncta; assembly: GCA_949316235.1. NCBI lineage: Eukaryota > Metazoa > Arthropoda > Insecta > Lepidoptera > Autostichidae > Oegoconia > Oegoconia quadripuncta. The sequence goes on from OX438754.1 coordinate 22,572,694, forward strand.
TTATAGATGTATCAAACATAGGCCCAAATCACAGTTTAATAGCAGGAGTAGATAGACATGAGTTTTTTATACACACACATACATGGCACCAACAGACTTCTGTCTGGCCCCACCTCTGGGGCACAGTATCATGCCATAATACACCATGCATACCAGGTACAGATGTGCAAATTTGTGTCCGAATTTTCGATTTGGGTCCGAGACGCTACGCAAGGGCAAGCGCAGCGTTCGACGTCCACTCCTAAACTCCGCCACAGACCACCTGATAAAGGTGTGGGTAGTCGCCGAATACGGGCTGCTTTCAACCGATCACTCTGGATTTCTATGAGGGAGGCCTATGTTCAGCAGTGGACGTTCTGTGGCTGATATGATAATTTTGATGATAGTGGCCCTCTGATAAACAATGTTTTCAAGCCGCATCTACAGGCCCCCGACTTGGCTTTGCAACTACCTTCATTAGAAGCCTTTCTAACTTACCGCCGAAGCGTGGACGTAAATACGGGTATAAATATATCATCCATCACTTCACTCACCTAAAACAAAGATCGAACACGACTGCACCGACAGTGCGAATACTCAAATTATGAAGAGAACTAGATATTTTATTATCACAAAAAGACGAAACACAACAAGAGGGGTAGCTATAGAAATGCACCATCGCCAACTTTTTGCGGATAGTCGTGACGCGGTCATTAGCTCGTCCTAATGAAATCTACTGAAGCTAGAGCGATGCTCCCTTCGCTTAAACAACGTAAAGTAGACCGTTTAAAATCTGAACGCGAGCGAAACGTGTGTAGTGAGTGCGAGCGCAGCGCGGCGCCCTCCGCTCGCCCTCCGCTCGCCCCGGGGCGCGACGCGGGCGGCACTTAGTATGCGGCGCGGCTGCCTCGCCACTTTCACTATCAGCACATATCGAATGCTCCTCCACTATTGATTTTACATTTGCATCGTCTTATTTAGTCGGTAGAGCCGTCCATATCGAACAGGTATAGATGATTCACAGCCGTGATTTAACTCGGATTTTGCGAGGATTTCTCAAAACATTCGCATATTATTGTAACCTTATTTCGGCAAGTGGTAAAGGGAATTCGAGTAACGGCGTCGATTGTGGGTCAGTACTGAACAGAATATGATAAACGGACGGGGTTCGAAGGAGGTATTTACATGGGCGCGAGTGTGTTCCTACGACCCGGACTGGGCTTCCACTTTTTCTTTTTTAATCTGCTACTTGTGATTTCTCCACCCCATCAACTCCTTGCTCTCTTTAAATCAAATAAAATTGATTGCTTCAGTAGATGTAACAACTTTATTGATTTCTGAATATGAGATCCAACATGTCTCCCCACTTCGAACAGACCCATGATCTGAAGAATGTGGCTAAGAGCTACGCTAGACGGCGCTAGATGTTGAGAATAAGTGTGGTGGTGATCATTGGGCGCTTACATTCAGCAGTGGGTGGAGACAGGCTCATTATGGTGACGAACAACATTTCTACTAAAGTACCCTTTGTACGGTCAATGTTTCCGAATATTGACATTATAATTTATCCCTAACTTATTGTAATGGACCGGCCATTTTGTATTCCAGAAAGCGACTTGAAGCGTGATCTCTGCCGCGAATAATAAAACCTACAAGTTAGAGAAAAGTTTAATTATTTCGGTTTCAATAGTCCAAGTGAAAGTTTTGATGTTTGTTTATGACTCAATCACGCCGAAATGGATGAACTGATTTGGTTGAAATATGGTACATAGGTAGAACATGAGGTTGAATACAATAGCGGATACTTTTGTCCTGATAAGTGGTCCTAGTGAGGTTATACAAATGACACAATGCATTACAAACTTTCCGCCCGCGGCTTCGACTGCATAGAATAGCTTTATCGCGGATATGTTTAATCAGTTAATCCCGCGGGAACTGCTCACTTTATTAGGATAATACATATTCAATGTCTTAATCCAGGGTTTATTCTACCTATATATACCAAATGTCATCCAAATCCGTTCATCCGTTTCGTCGTGATTGAGCTAACTTCTAATTAAATCTAATTAAGTTTAGTTTAGTCTAGTTAGATAAACGATTTCCACGCTTTTAAAACTGCGAGTTAATACTTATAAAGTAAATCCTAAATTCTATCGAAATCTACTACCTACTTACACCCATGTACCTACATACAAACAACAATAATTCGTGGTGAATTGGTAAGTGCGTGTAAATGCGGTTTGCGAGTAGTCGAATATAGCAACATATTGTCACTTTGATCGCGGCGGAGTAGGTTCCCGGGTCCCGGGTCTGATTCTGTCGGATCGGATTCTACACATTTTGCAGCTCGATTTTGATATTGAATTGTCGACGGTTGAGTGTTACGTTCATCGCTATTGTCTATTGAGATAATACACTTTTGTTAATCAAACTAATATTATAAATGCCAAAGTTTGTGTGTGTTTGTTACATTTCAGTTTAATTAAGCCCCGACATAAAAAGAGTAATGTGTTAAGTTTGAAGGCTATGTCTGTCTGTGTTCGAGCCATGTTTGATGGAAATCGGTTGATTTAAATTTTAAAACAGTTTCTTTTTTTATCTGGGTGATATAATTATTGGTAAATTTTCGAGGTTTTCTGCATTATTAGTTATAGGTATTTTTTTTATTCACAGCGGGCTTCCACTTGACCTGTCACACCTGATGTTAAGTCTGCACTTAAGGCCGAAGGTGGAAGCATACTGGACCCGGAAACCCCATCTTATTTGGGGAACTGGCTATCTTATCACAACCGGAACGCAACAATGCTATTAATATTGCTGTTTGGTGGCCGACTTAGATAAGATGGTGGTAGCCAGTCAGGCGACATTTAAAATGCCCTTACCACTAACCAAACCGAGTACTAAACATGTACCCCGCTGGGGATCGAACCCGTGACCCTATGTTGTTTATATTGAGCTAGCATTTTCATTAGCATTCTATACGTTTCATCTGGCCTGTCTATATCTTGTATCGTATTACATAAGTCAATTACCAAGCAATATATTTGCTCGATACAATCTCAAAAAGGGCTCCTTTATAAAACTGTCATGTGGCGATCGACAAACTAATAAATATAAGCAATTGTCAGTTTATGTTTTCATTCGTCTGGAGCACGTGAAGTAGTGCGGGGGCTGCTTATGTCTCCCTGACACGACATGCCGCCGGCGCGTACCGGTGAGTACGTATTGCGGACAGACGGACAGATATTCGATGGCACGGGCTCCACTCCACTCCACTTGACTAATGTCTCTGGCACCACCGTGCCCTCGTCGAGGAGTAGTTCTTCCTTCTAATGAATAAATAGGCCACGGAATCTCGTAACGAACTACTCATCCATTTTTATGGCTGGCCCCAACCTCACCTGATTGAAAGTGATGATGCGGTCGACCTTGAACCACGTAAACTCAGTAAATACATAACATGTGTGGTGTAGTGGTTAAAATTCTTAAAGTACGAGTACGTACCTACAATAATACCAACGTTTTGAAATATGACGATATGTTTACCATATTTAAATTTATTTATTTAGGGATTGATGTAACACTGTTAACATTTTATGACGTACAAATAAATAATGATGTATGAACGAGGAGCGGTGATGCTCGACCACCCGCACGACGCTCGACGATTGAAGCTCATTTGATAACGATGTCGATACTGGTGAGCTGAGATAATATGTAAATGATAATAACCCAACCCCCCTCCCCTGCCCCCCGCTCCCTGCGTCCCGCCCGCCGCGGACAAAATGCCCATTAGCCGATACGATCGACGCGCCGAGTGACGCGTGGGCACTCCGCGGCCACAATGCAACTGCACTAAGCGCGACGCCCGCGCAACATTCCCCTCGGCCCATGAATACTTTTCGCATTCTGAAGGAAATTTAAGCAGCCACTTAAAGTTCTGAGTTATTCATTTGGAATATTTTTAAAACGATACTATTGTGTAAACGAATGTACTGAATGCTATATCTTTAACCGACGGAGAACGGCAGGTGTTGTGTTTGATGGCGTTGTGTGTGTCCAGTCTTTGTCCAGATGAATGTCAGATCCCACCTCCGCTCTCCTCCCACTGTAACTCCTGTAAGCCAGGATCAACAGTGATACTCGACACGGCACCTACTGAAGGTAGACGGTGCCCTATACGTGATTCTATTGCCACCTTGGACCCCAGACTAATTAAAGAAAGAAATAGGGTGTGTAAGGAAGAAAGAGGTTTCCCACTTCACCCCTTGGCTAATGGGAGTGTAGCCAATCCAAAAAGCCAAGAAGGTCGAGTGAAGCTGTGATTTTTTACTGATTTTATTAGTTTTGGGTTCTTTGTGTATCAAAAACATTGAATGAGAAAAATCGGTCAAATCTCACGACTCTCCGGTAAAATAGATCTGTGGCATGAAATACTTACTGTCTGTAACATAGATCAGACTATTCACAGCCTGTTACTTCGAGAAAAGGGATGTACTCCCGTAGCTTCTGGTTTAGTAGAACTTATACAAAATATATATTGACTCTATACGTTTGTTGGTTGAAATCATTGAAGTTCATATAGTATGATGTCTCGCCGACCATGACTGACAGCAGCGCTCTACCCTGTATGTATTTCAAAGAACCCAGAGCATAGAGCTCAGTCGCGTGCGGTCTCCTTGACCCTTCCGACCGAACCCGGCTCACGACCCGATGCTTATCGCTTTGATGAGATTTTTATTCCTCCTATTAATAATGTAATGTAACAGAGATCCTTCTACATTTATTTATGCTTTTTGACTTAACTAAACGCACACACATACACTGATCCCAATAGTTTTATTCATATTTGTTTTCTCAATTTACAGGTAAGTTGACAAGGACAATGAACCACGGTTAGCCGAGCGGTAAGCTGGTAACATTTCTACTGGTACACATCCACACATTTCCCGAATCTTACAACGTTGGTATCTTCAAGAGCAGAGTGAATAGGCATTTACTAGGATCGCCTGCTTCATTTTCGACCACATCGTCATTTTCCATCAGGTGAGATTGTGATCAAACGCTAATCCAGTCAATCATAAATAAAAAAAAACAACGTTAAAAAACACTGCTGGGTATAGGATGGGTATACACCAATCCCATCGTACCTCTCACTGAGTTAATATATTTAAAATTACTTCTAGCCAGACACCGATGACTTCACAAAGCAAATTGACTTCTTTTTTTTTATGCACTACGGGTTAGCACTTGACCTCAATCACACCTGATGTTAAGTGAAGATGAGGTCGAAGTTGGAAGCGCTCTGACCCGGAAACCCCATCATAATGGGGAACTGGCTATCTTATCTCTGACAACCGGAACACAACAATGTTATTAACATTGCTGTTTGGCGGCAGATTTAGATGAGACGGTGGTAGCTAGCCAGGCGGACATTAAACATTTACAATGCCCTACCACCAACCAAACCGAGTACTAAATATGTACCCCGCTGGGGATCGAACCCGCATCTCCGAATCATAAACCAATGTTATTTACATTGAGCCACGGAGGACTTCGGGCAGTATTTGACTTTGGTTAAGCTAGGATCTCATGGATATTCCCCCATCTAGTCTATTTAGCCTCTGTTCCATCATCAGTGTGTTTCGTTGTTGCTCGTTCCAGACACATTCCACCATATGTACTCATCCTCCACAATACCACTCACCTCACAGTTAAGAGCTGGTTTTTTACATGACACAGGATAAAATGGACAATAATCCAATTGAATTGGTAGGTTTGTGTAATACTAGCGGCCACCTGACAGTGTTTACAAGCCGCCCCTGCAGGCCACCGACCTAGCTTTAGACATACAAAATTGCATATTTGCAGTGAACTGGTAAGCCGAGATATAGTTACGAATTCTATTCTTATATTTGCCGTGTGGTTGGGCATTTGCCCAAAGGCACTTGACCAAATCGGGATCTCGATTCCGATTTGGGATCTTTTGTGCACGTCCCTTGCTTTCGCTCTCTTCTACTGCAATCTTATAGACTTCATATATCTTATGACACATTAGTATAAAGAGCATGTAGTCACTGGGTTCGATATAACCCTTACCCAAATGACGCTTACACTTTGCGGCCATGGGATCGCAGTTACACCGATGGTGATTCATTGAGTCCCTTTCTTTGTTACATCCTCTGCGGTTGGATTTTCGGCTAGGCCCATTTCCTCGTTTCATAATGACCAGTAAGCGCACCTACTATGAAACAGGTTTGCTTTCTGTTAAACCTGCAGATTTTCTTGGTTAGGTCTGCAACAACATTATCGCCAATAAACAAGTTAGAATGTGCAAGGCCGTCGACTGCGCCACTCCTTTGCGTGTTGCTCTCTAACATGAGTATTCATAACCATAGAGATGGAGAGGCGCTCATAGAGAGTCCCACAAATGGCTCCGGTCCAATCAAAGTTTGTTCCGAGCCTTTCCTAGTCAGTCTGTCAGCGAGTACGAACAAAAGTATATTACCTACTCATGTGATATTCGACAACTCAAGGCAAAGTTTACCAGACCATTCAAACCACGTCGTGTGTCGTTGTTGACTCTCTCGCTTACGGACTATTAGAATGAGCTCGAACTACTTCGTGTGCCTCACATTTTTTTAAATAGTGGTCCTTGTGTCAAGGCAGAGTCTGGCAAAAGAAATCCGTCGTTGTTTAAATTGGCAATCTCATGAAGAATACCGAAATGTAATATAGATTCTAGCAACAGCTAGTAACAACAGCAGACTTGACTTTGCTAGACTACAATATATTCTGGTCCTTCAAAGGTCCTGCTAAACCATTATGGTGATTATTTACTAAAATTAAAATTCTGCTATAATGTGAAATTTAAAGACATCCCATATATTTGAACAATGCTGGCCGCACAAATTCACATTCAAACAAACTTGGTCAAACTCAGAACTTCGCATAGATGTACCTAGAGTAAGTACGTTCAATAGTTACCTGAGTATAGTTGTAAAGTTACAGGGAAACTTCGGAAAATGAGAGGAATATGTTTATTTGATACTCATTAAAAGGCCCTTTTAAGGCGATACCATTTAATTATTCGACTTGAGGCAGCGTTCTCGTCCAAAATACCTCTATCATTAATCAATGTGTGCTACCAGTGATTGCTTATGGCACTGAAACGTAGTTTCTCACTAAGGTTCTCATAAGAAAGCTCAAAGTCATGCAACGAGCAATGGAGAGGACTGCAGTGACAAGTGGGCAGGGCACATAGCTTGAAGAACTGGTGGTCGGTGGGGCATTAAAGTTCTCGAGTGGAGGACCGGCGTCCGCAGCGTAGGACGTCGTCCACTCACAAGGTGGACTGACGACCTGATACAGGTTGAGGGAAATCGCTGGATGTAGGATACTGCCTACCGGTCACTATGGAATTCTATGCTAGAAGCCCATAAGCCCATAGGCATATGATTCGATTTCAATACAAAATCTACAGTGCATACATACATACTTTTAGGAGCGTTTGAGTGTAACAAGATATTGAAAGTTTACGAAACTACATTCATCGGTTACTTTCGAAATACGCAGGCGGTGACCCGTTTGTCATTGTAAAGTGCAAGTCTATATATGTTTTATGGTATAAGTACCAATTTTCATCATCAGCCCGTAAACATCCCACTGCAGGGATGTAGGCTTTCCCTCGTATATGAGGAGTATGGGCCATAGTCCACCACGCTGGTCCAATGCGGGTTGGGGACTTCACATGCCTTAGAATTTTTATTTCCAGGCATGCACATTTCCTCATAATGTTTCCTTCGACGTTTAAGAGCAGTCGGATAAATGCATATAAGTAATTAAATTAAATTTAAATACTCATTAGTACATGGCCTGCCTGGGAATCTAACCAGGACCTCACAGATTGCGAGACCGCGTCTTAACCGCTGAGCCATCGACGCTCATAATATGTATTTGATAAATAATGGTTTATTTGTTTATCTTCCAAAAGGGTAGAGTCCGAAGGTGGAAGCGCTCTCACTCGGTGAGTGCGGCAGGATATAAGATGTACATAAACCTTTTTGTCTCTACTATTGTTTTAAACAATACGGTTATTATTTACGTTGACACAATAACTGTTAAAGTGCAGAGAAAAATCTCACCAAACGATGTTCCCCAGACGGCTGTCCGAGGAAGAAATAATCTTATTTAAAAGAGAAATACGTCAATTGCAAAGTTGTCGAGCAACTTATTATGTTCGAACGTCGTTCAGATAACGCGGACATTTGAAAATGTCCTACTATTAATAGAACCGAGAACTAAATATTATGTAGAAGAGAACCAACCCATCTCTTCCCGCGGGTGTCGTGAAAGGCGACTAAGGGAATTTACACCAAGAAATATCTTTAGATATGTACGTGTCAACGGCGATGGGCTCATCCTGTCACGTGTGCATTTCTGTATTTTTCGAAAAGTGAACTGATCTCCAACACCTGATAATAAGTCAAGATAAGGCTGAAAGTGGAAGCGCGTTGAAATACCCCATGTTAAATTGTATGTAAATATGATATATCCTGCTGAGAATCGAAGCCGCGACCTTCGTTGTATACCTAAGCTATGTCGTTGACGTTGAGCCATATATCCTAGTAAAACTTTATTATTGTCTCCTCATCATAACGGTCTTGTCGGTAGCGATAAGGTTCACCAAACGTCATAAAAACGAGCCAATACTAAACAACGTCACCGATAGCGAAAATCGTAAAATAATAGCCCATATACGAGTAATAGCGCACCAGGATTCGATGGCAGAAGCTTCAGAACCAAATTGGAGACGTATCGTGATCGCGCTATAAGGGCCGTGCTGTGATGTGACCTTCAGTTGAGTGCAAACATTAACTTAGAAAACGTACATGAATTGACAATTATCATCGATACAGGTTTAATAGTACCTACTCGCTGTGGAGTCCACGTGTGGGATCATACCACACGCGTTCATCCAAACCAATACGCCCTCTGAACGTGACAACAGTCTATTACACTTATGTTTTGCAAACAATATGAGACTACGACCGTATAACCAACGCTGCTTGTGACTGCTTAAGATGTTCCCAACACCACTAGCTATTCAAACCGCCTCCGTGGCTCAATGTAAACAACATTGGGTTTACGATTCGGAGGTCGCGGGTTCGATCCCTAGCGGGGTACAAGTACTCGGTTTGGTTGGTGGTAGGGCATTTTAAATGTCCGCCTGGCTAGCTACCACCATCTTATCTAGATCTGCCGCCAAGCAGCAATGTTAATCGCATTGTTGTGTTCCGGTTGTCAGAGATAAGATAGCCCCCAAATGTGTTGGGGTTTCCGGGTCAGTACGCATCCACCTTTGACCTCATCTTCACTTAACAACGGGTTGATTGAGGTCAAGTAGGAATCCGTCGTGCATAAAAAAAAACAGGAGTTATAGGGGTTCTACAGAAAGAAGGCAAGCAAGTGAACTGCGCTTTCATATACTTCTGAAACAAAACTTAAATAACTTTTTTTAAACGCCTCCGTGGCTCAATGTAAATATAGGGTTTATGAATCAGAGGTCGCGGATTCGATCCCCAGCGGGGTACCATGTTTAGTACTCGGTTTGGTTGGTGGTAGGGCATTTTAAATGTCTGTCTGATTAGCTATCATCATCTTATCTAACTGTGCCGCCAAACAGCAATGTTGATAGGCCAGTCCACCAAATAAGATGATGTTTTCCTTTCACCTTGGGCTTCACCTTCACTTAACATTAAGGTCAAGTGCTAACCTGGTATTCATAGAAAAACACCAGGTCAATGCATGATCTCAATCACACCTGATGTGGGGGATCAGCTATTATCTGTGACAACCGGAACACAATAAAGTTATCAACATTGCAGTTTGGCGGCACACTGAGATAAGATGGCGGTAGCTGGCATTTTGACTATTTGAGTATTTAAGTCTTTCCTGAATCCTACAAGATAGACAACCTTGGGATCTTCAAAAGCAGAGTGAATAGGCATTTACTGGGATCGCGTGCTTCATCTTCGACCACATTGTCAGTTTCCAATAAGTGTAATTGTGGCCAAATGCGTATCCAGTAAAAAACATAAAAAAAAACCCACAGAATATTTTGTATTTTGCGGCCGCCATGTTGGATTTTTTATCATCCTGAGGATCAAGACGAATCGAACGACACCTTGCACTTCCAAATCGTTCAAGCCATTCAGGCTACCGGAAGTGACATAGAACTCTATATACATATATATTCATGAAACTTTACCCCTTTTTCCTGGGGCAGTTGGGTAAAATTGCCCTACCACCAACCAAACCGGGTAATAAATGTGTACCCAGCTGGGAATCAAACCCGAGACTTCCGTTTTATGTTCTTTCCATTAAGCTACATATGCTAATAAGCTACTATGAGTGTCAATAAAAGCTTTGTTAAAATCGTAACCGAGAGATAGCAGGTCCATTTTGTTTTTTGCGTTGTCTTCGTTGAGTTGTGAGTTTTACACTAGATTTAGGTCCACATTACAGCTACATTAGCGAGCGAATAATATTCAATTTGTTCTGTAAAGAAATGGAAAGAGAATAGAAAACGTAGTTATGTTTCACTTTGCCCAGTAGTTGGTGCGCTAAACGGCTGTCACGGGGCGGCGGCTCGGGGGTGAGCGATGTCTGCTATTAGCAGTCCAATACTGTCTTACTAAGTATTGTCACTTGCTATGTTATAATAGAAACAGCAATGCAATAAGGCCCTATAACATGGCACTTTAATTGCCACCTTATTACTTCATACTCGTAATACCAAAACGTAATACCGATTTAAGCCACTCTATATTCCTTAGTGTACTATTATTAACATAATTTTCTTCAAAATATGGTTACACTGTGATAATATGATCAAACCTAAATATACTTTATTCATTTATGAACGTGGGGTGCATTTGTGCATAATGTTCAGTTAGCTCATAAATCTTTATTTTATCAACACAAAAATCATACAATAAATTTAGTTCATAAACAAATACAAACATTTGTGTGAGACCGATGCCTGACGTTTGTGCATATACTACCTGTGTTACAGGTCATCAGGGTCCCACCACGGATACTACAAAGTTATTATTGTATATTTAATATTGTGGTCAAAAGCGTAATCAGTTAATCATAAAAAAAAAACGTGTTGAGAAAAGAAAAAATAGGCTTTGGAAGATACATTACTCTATCACATGTAAATATCTAATATACAGAGATTGTGCAGGACCCATACGATAACAACCAACCCCAGCTTACCAATATTATCTGGTGAATGCTAAATTACCATTTGGCGGGTCCCCGCAGAGACCTGAATAGTCCTTCTACAATTTATTTCCCAATAAGTTGTCATTATGTCGGAATCGACAAATAAATTGTACGTATTCGTGGCGAGTAATCCCGATTGTAAATATTTTCTCATGAATACAAACTGTGCGTATTTATCAAACGCTATGACGGCGCGGGGAGGCGCGGGGGGGGGGGGGAGGGGGGAGTGATCAATGTGGGTAGTTGCTCTGGCAATTATTAAAAAATACGTCTTAGCACGCCATACCTCACCGGTGAATAGAGTTAGTTATTAGCCGCGTGCTGCCTTCTATTATTGATATATATCGAATTGTTAATGTTCTTCTTCTTCAATATAAGAGCTGTGCTCTTGTTAGTCCAGTAATGACCACGTCTCTCTACTTTCCGCCCACGATCTAACCTCTTGGTACGACACGACATTCACCTTTGTTAATGTTATGTAGCCTAAATGTGTCAATAAATAAATCAGGAATTATTAAACACTAAATAATTATAATGAGACAACGTTGTGATTATCCTTAGAGCCCAGCAAACAAATTATCTCATATGAAAACCTCACCTCATTAGCAATAATAGGGAAAGTGTCTACGCGGCCATGATACCGTCAACCCCATTGGAACTCTCCCTGGGTGGTGGTATGTGACTTTCTCGGCTAATCGCTGACTTATAGCCGGAAACAGCTGATTTAGCGTCATTACAGTACGGCCGCTTCCAAAGCACGGCCATTTGTCATCTGCTCCGTCCCCCGTACCTCCGCCCTTCGCGTGCCCTGCTACTGCCAAAGATATATCAAATTAATTATAATTTTAAATTTAGAATAGTTCAACATTCGGTGGGTAAGGATCTGCGTGAGTGATGAGCGGCGCGTCGGGCCGCGTGCACGTGCGGGCGCGCCGCCTATCGCCGCTCGATCTCACGGAGGCGCACCACTTTAGACATAATTTGTCACATGTCCTGGCGTGAGAACTATTTTCTACTTTTTAATGAGCCATGACGTCTTTGTGTACTGTTGACCTCCTTTACGTGGAGCAAAAATGGATTAACTCCTTGAAACAAAGCCAATGTGCACATTCCAAAAAGAACTCAAAATGCCCAGCTTCTCCAGGATTTGAACGAGGCCTACCACATGGTCACAAACCGCAGTAGATGCCCTGGAAAACGCTAATAGCCTGCAAATGCAGATCCGTCGCTGTAAAGTAAACCTGGCGAAGTGAGGCTTCACAGACTACTCACAAACTTACTGCTATTGTGTAGCCCCATCATAAAACATGACGTAGTTATTCTCCTGCCCATTGTGCCCTCCACGGAAGAGTACTTTTACGCGGCTTCAGACACGACTTAGCCTTGGGCTATTGTGGTTCTAATCTGTCCACATCCTGTCCTCGTCAGAGGACGCTGCGCTCTCCAGTGGCGATGAAAAGCTGCTGATATCCACATTCGTGAATTGAGACAAGATTACCTGCTCACCCTTGAGAGAACGTTAATCAATATTCCCGCGGTATAGTAAGTGACAGGCTCCTACAAATCGCTGATGCTTGTACGGTTCATTAATCATCACGTCATGTGACCGAACTGTCGCGTCATGCACGCTCTGTAAATGGTGTTATAAGTGGCGACCTATTTGCGTGCCGCTGGGTTTATCTCGTGTTCGATTCTCAGCAGAATACATGATTTAAGTATTTTTAAATGTCCGCCTCATGGCTCAAAACACTGATGGCCGGTGGGACATTTAAGTTCTCGAGTGGAGATCACGCACCGGCAAGCGCAGCGTAGGATATCCACTCACGAGGTGGACAGACGACCTGATAAAAGGCGCGGGAAATCGCTGGATGCAGGCCGCTTCCAACCGATCTATAGGGGAGGCCTATGTTCAGCAGTGAACGTAATGTGGCTGATATTATATGATGAAATGTCCTCTTGGTGTGATACCTCCATCATCTTATCTTGGTCTGCCACCAAATAAAAATATACTTTACTTTTAGTTTGATGTGCGTCCCTGCAGATCACATAGTGACGTATCACTATACACTACTTATAGAAGACAATTTTGTTTAACAATTATTGCTCCACCGTTAACACAGCATTGCGTTGTCATCGCAGTCATTAATGCGCTGTCGATCACAAGCCAAAGCGAAGATTTCTAGTCTCTTAATAAATCCGATACGAAGTACACAAAGTATGTGGTTCTGAGAAAGCTGAAATTGCAATTTATCGCCCCGTGCGCTGAGCGGTGGGTCGGTACATACATACATACTCTCACTCACTCCGCGGATTTTTGTCGCAGTCTCGAGGGTTAGCTCTGGCCCGCAAGTTAAACGGATTTCTTAAAAATGAAAAATGGTACACTTGCCACTTTGCTTTAACTGTACATTGTATTCCTTTTCAAGCAGAACGTATTAATTGATACCACGGACAAATGATTGTTTTAAAATGTTCCTTATTTACGTCAAAGGTTATCTCGCAAGCGATCTAACGATCGCTTCTAATATGGGTTAGGAGCTCCGCAGCTATGACGCTTCTGCCTGTTGTTGCATGACATATAACTGTTCGTACGTCATATATATATGTAGCAAGTTTGACACAAACAGCAGTGGGATCGTAATGTCACCTCACCCTACTTACCGAATCGTCCCGATTCCATTCGAAGGACTCAAGATCTGCGTAGAGGAGCTCGTGTCCTTCGTTTTTCTCTCTCAAGCTAGAGTATTCTAGCTTTTTCTTGCCGCAATCTTGTAAAGCCACTATTGCTGAGGGAAAACGTCATTAGTCAACATTCACAACACAGGGTAAGGGTGAAGGTAACCCCAAACTGCCCCCCTCAACGAAGATCACCCCGCGAGGTGTGCGGAGAACATCTGTCTCGCTCGCGAGGTGCGACACTCGAGGTATGGTAATTGGCGGCTGGTGTTCGCGACTGAGCTGAGGGCTTTTATTGTAATTCGAAGTCGTTAGCCGAGGCTCGGAGCGACGCACGTGTTGTTGACGGGTGTGACGGGCGGTGGATATACAGACCAACATACACAACACTCGTAGTCGATGCTGTATCATTTAAAGCAGTTGAGCACAATTCACACTTATCCAGATATTTAGATGTGTTGTCTACAAATCTGCCAATGACATCACAGGCTATACCACACAGCACAGGAAAAGCGCAATTTGCATCGCTTACCATGGGAGGAGTTGCCCTAATCGCCCCGGTGGGCGATCGGAGACATTTTTTTGGACCTCCGTCCTAATGGCGCTACTTCTCATGACTACGACTTTTACGACACGGGTTGGACCTATTATTGTCCTAATATTTATTATCTTATTCGTCACTTTCATACACTGCACTCCTTCTATTCATTGCTACATTACAATGACACGCTACTTCCCTGCTATATAACAAGCACCTAATACACAGTCACCTTACACATTATGGCTTTCCTCTCCCAGGGTGGGACGGAAGAACAGCGCCCAGCTCTTAGAGCTGAGCATTATGCTGAGTCACACTCCTCGTTGCCACACTGGCACACAAAATGTTTATATTTGTCTTATATGTTTCGTAGTTTGTTTTGTTTATCTTTTTATTGAAATTTGGTGTATAGGTAGAATATATCCTGGATTTTTTTTTTTTTTTTTTAAGCGGTTCACAAAACTGGACACAATTCACAATATTTTTTGTCTTACCCAACATTACGACATAATTAATTGAATGTATCCTACTTGATGTGAACACAGCATGCACACATAAACAGTCTCAATACTTAGGCTATTAACTAATTAAGATATTAAGATATAGGATACGATTAAGATATAGGATATTTTTTATCCCGATAAAGTGAGTAGTTCCGGCGGGATAAACAAATTTCCGCAATAAAGTTATGCCACGAAGGAGAAGCCGCGGGCGGAAAGCTAGTATTTAATGTTTCTTTTGTTGTTATTCTGCTTTGCCGGTAAGCACACGGCCACTAATCTGCAATTACTATCCCCATTAGTCCTAACGTCTTCACTGTGGCTCAAGCCGTGGCAACGCTATAATTTTTTCCCATCCGCCCCACCAGCTTTACTGTTGTAGTTCGCCGATAAGTGACATGTACTTACACGTGGATTCACGACGACCCTAACAAGTATTACTCCTTGCCATCTGCTGTAGACGTTATCGAAGTTACAAGTGACAGTGTTGGTCTTCCTTCACTTCCCACCAAGTGAGCTGCTGGCTTGTTTGCTATAAGTTTGAAGTTTGGTAGCAATAGAATTAGTTATATATATAGTAACGTAGTCGTGTTACGTCACTACCTCGCCCACTTCCCTTCATGTGTTCTCCAAAACGGGCGGAAATCGAGCTGGCAGCAATTAGCGTCGGCCGAGGCAGATTGTTTGGACTCGACGGTCACACACGGAACGATACTTTTATTGCGTTTTCACGCGTCCTGCCTCCCCTCCCTCTTTCCCCGTCCCCCCTCACAAACTCGAAGGGTTTAATTGGCTAGAATAGCTTTTGTCAGGAAAATAATCGTTTGTTTTTATCAGGGTACCCACATTTTACATACACAGTCGACGCCATGGCGACCGTAACTTTACCAGTGCTAGCTGGCCACACGACGCCGCATTGGATATGAATGGAGCGACACCTGCTTGTACTGGAACTGTTTCAACACAAAAATTTACTTTCAATGAGAAACTTGCTCCAGGTCTTTCGTCCCTTGTGTCAGACTAGTAGCCAGCTAACAGTCGGTGGTTCCGAGCTACCTCAGTGGGCCACCGACTTGGCTTAACGACTGCCTTAAATTGAAAACAACCGGGACCAACCATTTAACGTGCCCTTCGAAGTACGGAAACACTCGTATTAAAATGCCACAAGTGGTCACCCATCCAAGGGCTGACAGCGCCAGACATTGCTTAACTTCGCTAATCGACAACGAATAGTGAATGCGAATGCATTACGAGTGCTTGTGATTGTTTAATAACAATCAATTGCACAAAGGGTAACACACAATAGATACTCCGTTATAGTTGTTTACAGGGATTTCAATTTTTAAATTTTCATTATGGCGACTATAGTCCCAACACAAATTCAATGATACACCACTGCCTCTTGTTTTCTGTTTTCCAAGTTCAAACAGCACTCATTTATAGCTTTCGTATCTTCTCTCAAAGAGCCAATGACAACGTTGTAGACTATACCCTCATCATCTTGGCAATTTCTGACGAAGCTCCGAGCGAGCCGCCTCATGCGGGCCATTACGCGCCGCGAAACTCGCGTGGAAGCGAACAAATATTAAGTACCAAACTTTAGCAATTTCGGACTCCTTTAGAAAGAAAGGGGAATCATTGTTAAATTATTGCTTTAGCCTTTAGAATAGCATTAGTCCTACGTTATTATCAGAAACAACCGGAGAGATCACCGTCGCTTGTATGTTAATGTTGAACAATGCCAACTAGACTTGCACAAAATCTCGTACAAACCAAGATGTACCATTTTTATCCGGTACGCTAATCGTATGTAACAAGCGGAGCCGGCCATATCTAGGTACAGTCGGCAACACAATTAAGGTAGCAGGCTTAACTTTGATGATATTGTTTGGAATGTCTTTGTATGAATTCTGTTATATTTTCCTTTACATCTTGATTGGTTTATATCATTTGATAGATAAATTGCAGTTAAACTTAAATAAGATACATACATAACGTCATTCAGATCAGATTGCTAAATCAAATATATTAAAGAAATTACTAATACATACATAACGTCTCGACATCTATCTCAAATGGGGTGGTCAGGGATATTCCAAAATTAAAAGTTTAATGATTTAAACAACATGAATAGGTCACCTTATGAAATATATAGAAATGCACCATTGACAAGGAGTACAGGGAAACGTGCAAAACTATCGACGTTTTTTGAAGGAAAGTTCCTTAGTCGCTTTTAACGACTCCCACGGGAAGAGAGGGGTTGGTTCTATTCTAACTTTTTTAGACTTTCTCCTACATATATTTAATATTATATAAAATTTATAAATAAAGGCCTGCTACCTTAATTGTGTTGCCAACTTTACCTTCTTCATTGTCATCGTTTGATGGATTGCTTGTATCCGTCATTCAACAGGTATCGAAGTGGTACATCATTCTGTCCGCGTTACTAATGGTCACAAAATGAATCGACACAATCAGGAGCGGAGGGGGGCAGGGGGGGGACGCGACCCTGCTACCGTGTATGTGTGACACCACGGGCCACAATGAGGCACTCCATCAAACACAACCCGTCACCAAACGAAACGGTCGCTCGCTCAGACAGGGAGTGAGATGGATCGAGCTCCTGTCATTAATACACAAATGAACAGTTGATGGATACGTCCCCACCCGTCAGGAGTTACTCATTTTATTTTATCAATTCCATAGTTTTCAATCGGCATGTAGCTCTAACATCGTAGACTGGGTTCTCGTTTATCAAAGATCGATCTGATAGTGTTCGCTGCAGAAACCACGTCAGATCTCGTTAGGAGCTCGCTCAGTGCAGCCTCGGTGGCCGTCCGTCCGTCACGAGTCACCGGCTCATGTCGAGACGGGTGATCATCTACCAGATACCGCTAATGAGGGCTCCGCTATCGCTGCAGCTTATCTGTTACATGTATTTCAACATGTAGGTATCGATGTTGAAGTTCCAACTTCATATGATTTCCAACCAATAGTGTCCAGATGGTCTGATCTCGTGCCATAACATGCAGTGCTCACTGCTTTGCGCACGGAACACGGAACGACTAACACGGAATTTCAATTAGTAGCACAAATTGTCAATTCTATTTTAACTAAATAGTTAGAAAGGGTAATGCCAGTTCTAGTAGAATTAATTAGTTAATATTCCGCATGTTTTAAAAAAAAAATTGTCCTAATATGTACTCGCTTATTTCATAATATAATGAGATGGTCACACGGAAA
The DNA here is from genome assembly GCA_949316235.1 of Oegoconia quadripuncta. NCBI lineage: Eukaryota > Metazoa > Arthropoda > Insecta > Lepidoptera > Autostichidae > Oegoconia > Oegoconia quadripuncta. The sequence goes on from OX438754.1 coordinate 22,590,922, forward strand.
CATGGCGCCGACTCTATTTGACAAATTAAGCGAACTATAAAAACTCCTCCGAGACTAACATAATCGAGTTAAACAAACCAAAAGCTAAATATATTTAGCCGATTTCCATTAAGTATGGTTAAGCGATTAGTGTAGTGACCCTGTCAGTCGTTTTTACCGGACTACGGGGCAAGGGTTATGATTTTAACAGCCTATGTATGTATGTATGTATGTCTGTATGTATGTATGTATGTATTTGGGTATGGATGTTCCATCATAGCGATCAAACTACTGGACCGATTGTGACAAATGAATTCGTTATAATATCACGAGTGTCATAGACTATAAAAAAATGCGATATGGTAGCTATGCGCCCCATGATGTCTCGAAATGTAAAACCCAGCATGACATTTCTTTTAATTTAAGATAATTCTGAAATACTGATCTGATTTGAACAAAAAGATGTCATTGGATTCGTCTCGATCCATTGAGTAATAATTCTAGGCCCTAAGGTATAATAACTTCAAAGGAAATACAAAAAGTGCTATATTCTCAATAATAAACAACAGTTTGCCTCGGCTGCTCACTAGATGGCGTGGTAGGTACCGATTTTACATTACAAATACATTGATGCCTCGGATTTAAATATAAGTGTATTTGCAGTTTCTCGTTTTATTTTCTATAATTTTTTTTCGTAGTCGGGTTTTTATATTTTTGCCAGGAATGATTTGTTACTACAATGCCAAAACTAGGCACGCTCAGTGCGTGTACAAACTGCACATCATGCGTGGGAGTTAGGGTTAACATATTATGATAAAAAAAGTCATTTATTTTGATGATAAAGATTTATAAAAAAATTTTGATCTCTGTGATAGGGCTGAACGTCGTCAATTAATGAGATAAACTTTGATTAACTGTAAAACGATGAGAAATATTGCCAGTTTCTTGATACCATTTTTGGAACACAGGCAAAGGATTTTTAAGTCGGTCGTTGTGTGTATATATAACAGAAAGTGTAAAAATCCAACACTATGACCCTCCAAGTGATATCATAAAAATTAAGCCTGCTACCTTAATTATGTTGCCGACTGTACTATGTAGAATATATCAAATTTTTTACATATTCATATTACCCAGTAAAGATATCTGTAGGTATTAAAAGGGCTGACATCACCTGAGCTGCAGTAACTGGCTACAGGAGCGCGTCACACATTCGCGTCACGCGCGTGACGTCATGTGTCTTACTTACGGACATCTTTTTTGTGTCCCGTTTATCGCCGTCGGCGCGCGGCGGGCCGGTGCCGGGCCGGAGTCGCACCGGGCCCGTGACAAATCACCGGGAACTATTTACACTTCGCCAGCCGCTGACTAAGGTTGATGTCGGACACGCTTTTTAGCTAACTTTGCCCTTTTATAATAATCCTTTAAAATCTGCTGCGCCGAGCTACAAGTACCGCAATACAAATTAAAGCGTCCTTTGACTTTTAATTCAACTGTTAATTAAACTGAATTGTGTCAGATTATATCAGAGGCAGAGGGGGATGACATCAAATACATCAAATTGCATTACCAAGAATCGGATCTCTGGACGCGGATAAACTTCCCTCTTATTGCGAAACTCTTAAGATATGGTAAATATCCTCCCCCTCCCCGCTACGCCCGCATCAATGCAGACATCACCCCCTGCACCCTCGGCCGGAACACAATCTATGGAAATGCGGAAATTGAAGTGTCCTGTTCGGCCATCAAACCAAGCCAAGCGATATATTTTTTTGTATTCACAACAATTTCCACAATTCGACGGACATAACTAGGTACATAATAGCAAAGTTTCAGTATTGGTAAGTCCAAGATTATCGGAATATCTTTTGTATAATAAGCAAGCAGGTGCGGGCGCTCTCTGTGAGCGAGTATGCATCTTTAGGACACTGAAACCTATCTGTACCTGCTACGATCTAGTGACTTATTGCTGGCATTTTCCACAACACTCATGAGATATCTTTTGATTTACCTTCCTTGATGATTTACCTTGCTTGACGGAAAGCGATCGACGAGAGCACCACATGCATTTCCAATAGCGATGCGTTTTTGTTTCGTCGCCTAGCCCGTGTTGTTTATTTTAAGCAGTTTTCCTGACTCACTAACCTTGGGACCTACTTGGGATTGACTGGTACTGATACCCGGTAATAACCTTCATTGCATTCAATGGCAATTGCCATTGGTCGGAATAGATAGCCCCAAATCTAATTTGTATCAGACTAGTGGCCACCGTTTTTAATTCACCTCTATAGGCCTAACACTAACATAACCTATGATTTGATTGAGAACAAACCAATTGCATCCAAAGAAACGGGGCTTCCGAAGCATGGCATAATTCGTATGACCTGGTGATTTGGACATACTGACTAAGAGACAAACTGGTCACACAGAAAACTTCTCAACAGCTTACAGAAATCCACTACAGTATGCGTAGCATGACATAGTTTGTGTCGCGCGACATAGGAGTGAGAGTGGGATAGTTGTAAATTTCGTCTAAGCGAAAGAACTGGACAAATATTATCTCACGTTACATAAATGTTTACCGCATCTGTCTTGCTACGGGGGCAGGAGCCCGCACCAGTGATGTTGCTACGGGGGCAGGAGCCCGCACCAGTGATGTTGCTACGGGGGCAGGAGCCCGCACCAGTGATGTTGCTACGGGGGCAGGAGCCCGCACAAGTGATGTTGCTACGGGGGCAGGAGCCCGCACCAGTGATGTTGCTGCCCATCACTAGTCCATACTGACTGTTATGCCCACGGGAAGAGAAGGGTTAGACGTCACTAGCCATACCGCTAAACTGTACAAGCACCTATTTGCAATAAATAGACTTAAATTGTTTTACTACCGCAATAAAGTTCTTTAATTAGTTTAAATTTAATACATGGTTCTACGTATTTATTACTATAAATGTTTGAATGAGTCAAATGAATTTAATTGACTAGAATTATATAAATGAATTTATTATCCAAATAATTAATGACAAATCGAGATAAAAAAAGCCCAAATACAAAGCTGGAAACAATTTTGCGAAAAACAGAACAAAGAGAGCGTTTGGGATGGGATATAGAGTGCTAGGCAGAACTGCAAGGAGAGAAGAGGACCTCCTATTGGAGGAGGGAGATAGAGTGCTGGATGCCAATGAATCCGCTAAGCTCTTGGCAGATACCTTCTACCCGGAGGATCGAGAGGAAGAGGACAGTCAGGAACATCGAGAAACACAGGAAAAAGCACGCACAGTAAATGCGAATATCGGCGATGAAGAATGTGACCCACCCTTCACAGAGATTGAACTAATGAAAACATTGAAAAGTTTCAATCCAAAGAAAGCACGGGGCTAGACGGATTTACGACCGACATTTGTGAAGAAGCCATAAAAAATGATACCAAACTGTTCTTGGGGATGGTGAACAAATGTTTGGCCCTCCATTACTTCCCCGCACTGTGGAAAGAGGCAGCTGTCGTGATCCTGCGAAAACCAGGGAAGGACCAATACACGAAGCCAAAATCATACAGACCAATAGGCCTCTTACCCATATTGGGTAAAATTTTGGAGAAGTTGATTATTGGTCGACTAAAACATCACCTGCTACCAAGGCTTAGTACTCGCCAGTACGGATTCATGCCCCAGAAGAGCACCGAAGACTCCCTCTATACATTAATGAACCATATACAGACAAAACTAAAAGAAAAGAAAATCATTACAGTAGTATCATTGGATATAGAGGGAGCCTTCGATAGCGCCTGGTGGCCAGCCATCAGAGTCCGACTGGCTGAGGAACAATGCCCAGGTAACATTCGAGGGATCATCGACAGCTACCTCAGTGACCGCATGGTAAAGGTGCGATACGCCGGAACGGAGTACCCCAAGAGTACCAATAAAGGATGTGTGCAAGGGTCTATAGGGGGGCCCATACTATGGAACCTCCTACTTGACCCACTCCTAAAAGAACTTGAAAAGAGAGGGGAACACTGCCAGGCGTTTGCAGATCATATCGTGCTCGTGTTCAGCGGTGGAACAGCGCTCGAGATAGAGAGACGGGCCAATGCCACTCTCGCACAAGTTCATGCGTGGGGTGTCGTAAACAAGTTGAAATTCGCGCCACATAAAACAAATGCAATGGTCATAACGAAGAAACTGAAATACGACACGCCGCGCTTGACCATGGGGGGGATTGACATTGGCACCGTTGAAGAGATGAAAATCTTGGGCCTCACTATCGACGCAAAATTGACATTTAAACCGCATGTCAACAATGTATGCAATAGAGCGATAGGAGTTCAGAAGCAACTTGCTAGGGCCGCAAAGGCGAGCTGGGGGCTTCACCCTGAAGTGGTCCGCGTCATTTACATTGCTACGGTCGAGCCAATAATTCTGTACGCCGCAAGTGTGTGGGCACCGGCTGCCCAAAAAATCGGAGTGGCAAAGCGCCTAAACGCTGTACAGCGCAGCTTTGCACAAAAAATGTGTAGAGCCTACCGTACGGTCTCCCTCAACTCAGCACTGGTTCTCGCCGGGGTGCTCCCCCTTGATCTTCGTATACGCGAGGTGGCCTCGCTATACGAGGCCAAGAGGGGAGTAGTCCGGCGTGAACTGGGAGGGAGGGAGGTCGAACGGATGGCTCCCGCAAGGGACAACCCTCACCCTGCAAAGCATATCAGCCTGGAGTTCATAAGCCTGGAAACACAAGAAGACGTAGATGCAAATAAAAGTTTTGATACGATGATCTATACCGATGGAAGTAAGATTGATGGTAAGGTTGGGGCCGCGCTGTCCATGTGGAACGGTGCGACCGAAACCAAAGCCATCAAACTTTGCTTACCTTCCTACTGCACTGTGTACCAGGCTGAACTATTGGCGATATGTAGAGCAACGAGGGAAATCCTAGTGCATAAATCCAGCACATTCGGAATATACAGTGACTCCACTGCGGCTCTACAAACCGTCACGAACCTCGGTCACCTCCATCCCCTAGCTCTTGAAACACGTGAGAACATAGCAGCCATCTCTCAACAGAATAAATCTGTAAAGCTATTCTGGATTAAGGCACATGCGGGACTGGAGGGGAATGAGAGAGCTGATGGCTTAGCCAAAGAGGCAGCTTTAAAACTGAAAAGGAAACCCGACTACGATCGCTGCCCGGTCTCATTCGTCAAGCGGAAAATCCGAGAGGACTCCCTTGACGAGTGGAACCGGAGATACGTAACAGGTAAAACAGCCTCTACAACTAAGTTGTTTTTCCCGAATGCAGTTGCGGCGTACAGAATTGTGCGGAAGTTCGAGGCGACTAGTTTGACCACGCAGATATTGACTGGGCATGGTGGGTTCTCTGAATACTTGAACCGGTTCAAGTGTAAAGAGAGCCCATCATGCATCTGCGACCCCGACACTGCTGAAACAGTTCCACATATTTTGCTTGAGTGTCCCATTTTCGGTCTGAAGCGCTACAAAATAGAGCAGGAACTGGACTGCAGTTTGACGGCTGAAAACCTATCAAACATTATAAATAGCAAAAATAGAGATAAATTTCTAGAGTTTTGTATAAATATAGTTAGCATAGTAATAAATAGAAATAAGTAGAGTAAGAAAATATAATGACTGTATAATTTATAAAATTATAACATGTACATTATAACTAGAATAAGAAGATAAAAATTTAAACGACATAACAGAAATAAGCCTATATATAGTTAGTAAGCACATATGTAAGTAGGATAAGTAAAGAAAAAGCAACAGTGTTTTATTACCCTTAAGCTCCATAAAAATAAAGCAAACACGTAGCTAGAGCAGAGTAGCGCAGAGTAGACAGGACTCCCACCTGTAAAGAGAGGCCATGATGAATGACAGAAAGATAAGGAATGAGGAATGAAAGTGCGAGAGGCATGAAAGAGAAGAATAGGTAAGCATAGGCTCCAAAATATACACACATTGGAGGTACATAGGTATTATATATAAAAAAAAAAAAAAAAAAAAAAAACACACACATTTATGGGACTGGCTATCTCTGACAACCGGAACACAACAATGCTATTAACATTGCTGTGTGGCGGCAGATTTAGATAAGATGGTGGTAGCTAGCCAGGCGGACATTTTAAAATGCTCTACCACCAACCAAAATGCATGCCTTAAAAATGGCTTAATCATTACTTTACACCTATAAACGTGCCCTATGCAAAAGCGAATAAAGCATTTGTATTTAAAGTTGGCACCTATAATTTTTAATTTTTTATAGTATTTTAGTAGAACATGATAAAGTAAGGCCAAGTTAGCTGTGGTGCTGAGGCGGTCCCCGACTTTCATTAGCCTTTATGAACTCATCGCGGCACAAGTTTTATGAACTCAAGCGCGTCAAAATTCCGCTTCGGCGCGGGCCGGCCGGTTTACAGCTGTTAACTTTGAGTTATTTCGACAGACGTGGCTCCGCTAAATGGATGCAGCTTTATTAGTTCACAAGTAATGGAACTTTGGAACGGACATGACATTAATGGTCCGCTGACTGCGGAGTGAAGGGGGCGGGGGGGTGTGGTGGTAACACCCACGGGATTATTTAATTATTATGAAGGTCACAGCAGTAGTGAGCACAAAAACATTATAATAAAACTTTTAAAAAATCCATAACAAAAATATACAAATAATAATAATAAATAATAAATATCCTTGACTTACACACAGCGCCATCTAGTTCCACAGCAAGCAACTATAGGCTTGTGTTGTAGATACCAGATGGTTGATATACTACATAAATACATTTTTTTTGTAAATAAACACGTATTATAAATGAAAACATCCATAACTCGGGTACACATGCGTATTCATCACACAAACATATGACCCTAGCGGGATTCGAACCCGCAACTTTTTGGTATAGTGGTCAGAGTTGCTAACCACTACAACAAACAGGTCGTCAACAAATATACTTACATATGTTCACGCCTTTTCCCGTTGCGGTAGACAGGGACTATTGATTTCCACTTGCAACGATCCTGACATACTACATTATAACGAAAACAAAACTTTAAAAAACATTAAATATTTTAGGCAATATACTGCAGTCGTAATTTTTATTTCAGGTTTCAAGGTAGTACATGAATTAGATTACACCCTGTACATATTTTTGAAATACTGCTTAATCAGTCCCTAATATCAAAAACTACTATTTAACTAAAGACAAATACGATTGATTGTGTAATTAAAGGTAGAACGAAAAAAGGAATGGCAAACTAATATTTTTTTCATATAATACCGAATGTGAAAAAGTAGACCCCAAATAGATTTTGAAATAATTGACGATGACCGGCGAAGTAATTCCATAAGTGTTCCGTTTTGTCATATTTAGTACGGAACCTTAATAAAGGGGAATTAAAAACAAATTACTGTACAGACAGCCGCGATCATTGTAATTAAATATAATTCCCATGTATGTCCTTCATTTGTCGACGCGGGAATTGTGACACAATTGGTATATTTATATTTTGTCTGTAACTGAAACTTGTCTACACACTCACTGATGTTTTCTTTTCCGAATGTAAACAGTGAGCCGGCTACGAGTGATAGTGGAGGACACGTGTCGCTCTCGCGGCGAGGGTCCCGGTGACACTAGTGAGAGCTCTCGAGCTAAGCGCGGGCTCTCGCGACACTCGTCCTCACCTGGCGCGCGCCCGCCGCGACACTCCACTCATACACCTCTCACATCACGTCTACTCTGTTTTAGACTTCTCAAAGGCAGCTTCAAAGAAAGTTTCATTTTAAATTAATGTAAGAAGCAAAAAGCTATTTTATTTCAATCGGAACACCAACAGCAGAAATAGAAAGGTGTATATACGTAACATGTTTCAACAGAGCCATTAAAAGGTATTAGCATTTATGATTTTACTAGTTTTCCGTCTGCGGCTTCGCTTGCGTGGAATAGCTTTATCGCGGATATGTTTAATTTCTTTAACCCGCGGGAAATACGCATTTTATCAGGATAAAAAATATCCAATGTCTTAATCCAGAGTATATACTACCTATATACCAAATTTCATCCAAATCCGTTCATCAGTAATTGATCAACAAACAAACAAATAAACGAACATCAAAACTTTCGCATTTAAAGTATTAAGTAGTTAGATTTAATTAAATTCGTACAGGTTAGTAAATACAGATATACAAGGAAAATGCCTAAAACACTACAATGGGATCAAGCTCCTCTTTCCCGTGGGAGTCGAGACGAAGGGCTGCACGAGCTTAACACGGCACCATAGAATCTTTTCCATTTCCGGACCACCGCGATTTTAGTTAAAGAAAATGCGGTCGTCAATGGATTCTACAATCGTGGGGCGGTTGTGTGCCTCTAACTAATATTATAAATGCGAAACATTATTTTTTTTATGCACGACGGGTTCGCACTTGACCTCAATCACACCTGATGTTAAGTGAAGATGAGGTCGAAGGTGGAAGCGTACTGACCCGGAAACCCCAACACATCTTATCTCTGACAACCGGAACACAACAATGCTATTAACGTTGCTGCAGATTTTTGCAGTTGAACCGATTTTGATGACATGGTCCACGCGAACGAACGTTATTTGTTCGGGTTGCTTATTTACTATTGAAAATCACCTGCTGCTTGTTTGTATCTTTATTGTACAACATAAAAAGGATGGAAAATACAGAATAGAAAAAAAGACAAGTAGGCCCATTAATGGAATTCTTCCAGTTAATCTGCTGACTGCTGAAAATAATTATTTTAAGCAATCTCAACCACTGACCCTTTAGACGAACTATTTGGTGTAGTGGTTAAAAACCCTGACTGACACATAACTGCTCTGGATCTACCTCCCACATGGGAAACTAAGCACTTCTTGCTCGGGCATCATCCTGAATGTGAAATTCTGTAGAAAATATTGCGAAAAATCGCGTTCGGCTTACCAACTCGGAACCTTGTCACAGTAATGGTACCGTGGTCGTCCAATGGGCGATTTATTAAGACATTTAAAACTGTTGGTTCGTGGGTGATATCATGGGAGAGGATCTCCTCCATTGTGTGCGGAGTCACAATGGACTCGTGGAGAGGGACCTGAACATATCCATTGTGCACCTGTGTTTGTGCTCTGCACTTCCCCCACCTGTCCCGTAGATTCAAGTATCACGTATTTATTTGAATACGCTACGATGGATTATATTGTCCTTGCATTTACCTATTGCAAGAAAACTAACGATTGCGATGATTGTTAATTGTCATTTATTAATCCTCGACGCAAAAAGGAGGATGTTATGATAAATTTGAAGCTGTCTGTCTATTGCATTGTAGCCTCACAACGACTATTTTAAATCAGTCTTTTTTATTTCGGAAGCGAGGGGGCTCTTGGCCTTCTTAATGGAATTCTTAGAAGCCGATTCGAAGATATTTATCGTTTAACACGGTTGGTTTATTTATCTGGATGATATAATCATTAGTTCTTTCGGGGGATTTCTAAATTTTCAATATAGAGCCAAGAACTGGAAATTGCCTATTTTTAGTTAAATGATTTTATTTCGCCAACTTGTTAATATGTAAATTGTATACCTATATACAATTTACATAGCTTCGGTGGCTCAGCGGTTAAGACGCGGTCTCCAAATTTAGGAGCTCCGGTTTCGATTCCCCGGCAGGCCAATTTACCAATGAGTTTTTAAATTTAATTACTTATGTGTATTTATCAGCTGCTCTTAAACGTTGAAGGAAAACATCGTGAGAAACCTGCATGTCTGAGAAATAAAAATTCTAAGGCATGTGAAGTCCCCAACCCGCATTGCGCCAGCGTGGTGGACTATGGCCCATACTCCCTCATATACGAGGGAAGGCCTTTATCTGTGCAGTGGGATGTTTACGGGCTGATGTGATGATACCTATATTAGTTAATTGCATATATGTATGAGTAATGTAGGTTGATCAACCTTGAACATAACTATTACCTACACTATATGAACGTATAATCTGTGATTTTATAAATAAAATGAATTAGTATAGGTACTTCACAGCACTATTATTACACTGTCGTATGGGCAGATGGTTTAATTAGCCATTCAAAGGAAGGTCTAGGTGGGTCGTTATATATGGCGGTCATTTCCTGCCTTATAACACAGAATTAATATGGTACCTTATAGGAAACTGCGCTACCCTGAGAAAGCCTATAACTGTGGAGATCCTAAGCAACCTAACCTAACCATGTAACCCCCCTTGAGCTGTCCAGTTTCCTGTAAAAGTGACAATAAACAATAATAAAGTATACAAACAGGTATTCAAATGGATTGTTAATTTAAACATCTACCTACGACATATCCAACATCTACCTACGACATATCCAACATCTACCTACGACATATCCAACATCTACCTACGACATATCCAACATCTACCTACGACATATCCAACATCTACCTACGACATATCCAACATCTACCTACGACATATCCAACATCTACCTACGACATATCCAACATCTACCTACGACATATCCAACATCTACCTACGACATATCCAACATCTACCTACGACATATCCAACATCTACCTACGACATATCCAACACTTCTGAAAGAAATGTTTTAACTAATCAGCGCACATAAGGTATAGGATCAGACCGCACGAGGCTGTCATTATCTGTGGCAACACTTTAAACGTTTAATTTTGATAAACGTCCAACAAATTGTTGTCGGTATAATGATGGCCGCCCTAAAAGGGACGACGTGATACAAAAAAGGAAATTACATATAATTTGTTCGAAAGAATTTTCTGATATCGTGGGGGTTTAAGTTAATTGTGTTAGATTCGATGTCGCTAGTACTCGCTAAGTGGACGAGTAATTAGGTCGCTTGTAATGGGGCACTTTGAACTGTGACTCGTTAGGAGAGGTACTTCAATCAATCAATCAAATACACTTTATTGTACAAAAAAAAGAAAAAATCTACAATGCACTTCATGAATAAAGCTTCAAAAAAATAATAATTGTACAACCAGGCGGTCTTATCGCTATTAAGCGATTTCTACCAGACAACCTTTGGGTAGAGAAAAAATTTGAACGGGATAAAAGCAAGTAGGTTGTGCACCAATGACTTAAAAATATATATAATAATAGATACCAAACAATAGATATAAACATACATACGTTAGATATGAACATCAACTTACATGCAATGATAGTGTAAAATATACCTAGTTATATAGCGATAAATTGTTTATTCATACACAATATACGTGACACCAAACAAAGAAAATACTTTTACTTACTTATGATAACAACACTGATATAGATATAATTTATGCATCCTCATACATATCTTACTCTTACTCCTTACTCCATATTGAATGAATTCATAAAGGAAGTACCCTAAAGTAATTTGTACAAACTTGTCAGTCATTAAACTTCATAGCTTGTAGGTGCACAGGGTACACTTACAATAATCAGGGACTTTTTTATCTTATTCAATAATATTATATTAACAGACTACCATCTGTAAATATGTATTAAAGTAATTAGTGGTTAACGGTGCTGGTGGCACAATTAGATCTAAGTATTTAATGTAAGATAGATAACTACATACTGTGTTTCACTGTTTATTGACCCAAATAAAAAAAAAAAATAGAATTGCCCCGAAAAAGAATCTTACACTTAGCACACATTATGCTTCAGTGTGTGATCAGGACAGCCAGTGTTCCTCAGTACAAGCATCTACCCTTACTAGTACACACAAAAAAATACAAATACAAAAATACACGTCACTATATCCTCATAATAAGCAATAATCTCAAGCAATCCTACTAATATTGTAAATTCTGTTTAAAAAAAGAAATGTTTGTTTATTTGTTTCTTACTAAATCACGGCGAAACGGGTGAACGGATTTGGATTAAATTTGGTACATAAGTAGAACTCGATATGGATTAATGGATATTTTTTATCCCGATAAAATGAATAGTTCCCGTCGGAATAACAAATTAAACATATCCACTATAAAGTTATACCACGCGGGCGAAGCCGCGGGCGGAACGAAATTCAATAGTTATTTGATGACAATTCATAAAAGCTGTTGGAACTGTCGGCACGTCAGTACAAGGCGCTTCAATTGTTTGTGGTCTTATTTCTTTTCTGTAATACACCAATTATCTAGCCTCAAACATCAAACATCTTACAAACATTTACGGCCATAAATTATTTATCACTAGCTTTTCACCCGCGGCTTCGCCTGCATGGAATAACTTTAAAGCGGATATTTGTTTATCCCGCGGGAACTCACATTACAACATAAAAAATAACCTATGTCTTAATCCAGGGTATGTTCTACCTATAATATACTATTCGTCCGTTTCGCCGTGATTAAGCAACTAACAAACAAATAAACAAACGAACACCCAAATTTTCGCATTTATAATATTAGTTAGATAATGATTTCTCAGTATTTATGGCGTATAAATACCTCGGTCGGTCTGAACGGCGGCGGAGGCTTGGGAGGTCCGGGTTCCATTCCCAGTTAGGCCATGTACCAATGAGTTTTTAAATATGATTTAATTACTTATGTGCATTAGTAGTAATATTATTGGGAAGTCTGGATCAAAACCGATGTGGCTTGACCTCGCTCTGCTCGTTCCGTTCACTCGTTTCACTCGCTCACGTCAGCCACATCAGTTTTGATCCTGACTTTCCAATAATATTGGGTTTCCTAAGCCGTCCAGTCCAGAAGTATTCTTAGATATTAGCACTCACCATTAAGTTGCAGCAACAGAAATGATCCATTCACTAATTTTGAACACTAAACTTTTTACTAACACTAAACTAAAATCATAGCAATGTGTATAACAAAGCATGCACTGTATCAAGACGTAATCAAATCCAAAGGTACTGACAATGTATCTCGTCGAGACGAGCACATAACATTTACCATTTCGTATCCCAGTAAACTAGGCAATGTTATACCTTAGTACAAAACCATCTCATATACTTGAAATAGCTTGCATCCCATCGAAACAGGCATTTAAGATAAACTACGAAATCCCCAGCTAGCTAGGGTAAGATAAATGTTCTACAAAGGAACCTTGAGTCTGAAACACTTCATGACTACAGCACAGACCTTTAAATACATCACTGGTTCTCCTCCGAAAATAACTAAATAAACACACCAAATTTCCGCGTTCCAGCCAGCTGGACATCACGGACAGACCTTGGTCTGAATATCTGAATAAGTATGTACAATGTAGATATTTCCAGAGACCCTAACAACCACTTTGCTTCATTGTTACCTTAGGACTAAAGACATATACTGCCTAGTATAGGATCCGATGCTAAAGGAATGTTTACACGATACAAATGTTATCGGTGTAGTTACCAGCACTTAAAGTGAATTAGATAGATTTTTTTTTTTTTTTTTTTTTTTTTATGCACGACGGGTTCGTACTTGACCTCAATCACACCTGATGTTAAGTGAAGATGAGGTCGAAGGTGGAAGCGTACTAACCCGGAAACCCCAACACATTTGGGGGACTGGCTATCTTATCTCTGACAACCGGAACACAACAATGCTATTAACATTGCTGCTTGGCGGCAGATTTAGATAAGATGGTGGTAGCTAGCCAGGCGGACATTTTAATATGCCCTACCACCAACCAAACCGAGTACTTAAACATGTACCCCGCTGGGGATCGAACCCGCGACCTCCGAATCGTAAACTCAGTGTTGTTTACATTGAGCCACGGAGGCGGAGATAGATAGATAAAGGATTTATTTGTTTCTCCAGTAACACATATACATTTAACTTTTAGGCACAATAACAATTGTAGATAATAAATAAATAAATAAATATCTTTATACACTTATAGCACATACTCACAGCGCCATATAGTTCACACTAAGCAACACAAATATTTTTTTTTTTGTGTAAATAAATACATATATAAATGAAAAACATCCATATCTCGGGAACACATGTCTGTATTCATCATACAAACATATGCCTCTAGCGGGATTGGAACCCGCGACCCTTTGGTATAGCAGTCAGAGTTTCTAACCACTACACCAAACAGGTCGTCAGATCGATACAATTACAGGATTATTAATAATGTGTGTGTGTGTGTGTGTGTGTGTGTGTGTTATTTTTGCTTTTCCATCCTAAGTATATTCTTAGAAGAAAATCGGTTTCAAGCCGATCGTAACGTATTTCGCATTGAAACATATTAAACAGTTTGTGGTCCTAAAAAGGACCTTTTTAGTATTTACAAATTTTAGATTATTTACGAGGATTGCTACCTATATTCATATCGTCTAAGTCCATCAAACATGCTAGATATGGTTTAATATTGAATAAACAATAAAAACATGTCTTCAATCCATAAAATCTAGCATAACCACGTCTCGTAAGTAAAGCTTCATTCATGAAGCACATTTCACACATTTTTTCATTATCTAGAATTTGAGACATCTGTGTAACGTCCGTCATGCTTGGAAGTCCTGTGTTAAGTAACTCATCTACGTGGCATTGGTCGTTTATAATACGATATCACATTATTAAAGAAATAAATAAATTTATTAAATATCTTTGAACATACACACAAATACAATATTATTATTATTTTTTTTTTTGTAAATATTTATATGTCCATATTCATCATAAAATATATGACCCTAGCGGGATTCGAACCTGCGACCTTTCAGTATAGAAATCAGACCTTCTACCCACTACACCAAACATGTTAGAGTGATAAGTATATCATATATATTGATGACCTTTATCCCTAATGAGATGGCTAGATACATTCCAAACATTAACACGTTACGTTTAAGTATACAGAAATGCAGACGTGTCAGAGGGTAAGTCCATCGCTCTTAAAACAAAAGTCAATAATCTTTTTGTAGATACACAGGGTACTCTTAAAATAGTCAGATTTTATATATTGTTATTTTTTTAAAGCTACATGTAATTACAAGTGTAAATAGGACCATATCGTTGCTGACGTATATTGCATTAGTGCAATAACGCATATTTACGAGTCAGCATTGATGGCAAGGCGGCGGCGCGGCGGTCGGCGATATGTTAACGACACCACAACGGAAACTGATACTCGATACTTTCAATAGTTATGTATTGCATGTGGGTTTGCTTGCCTTTTAAACTATTTTTAGAATACATAATATAATGAATGGTGATATACTAAAAAAAGTAATTACGTTTTTGTGCTATTAATGCCATTCACGGAAAAATCCTACGGTAATATTTTAATTTCGAAAATACCTTATTCGAGATTATTACTAAAGAGCTTATGGTATTAACCCGCAACCATTGATTGCGGATGCAGGACCATAACCCACTACAAATTGGCTCACCCATCCTGTTTTCAACTATACGGTTTATTGCTTTACTTTGACTCTTGTGTTCATTATCGAATACAATTATTATACCACGAGCGTTGCACAATTACTTAATATTTATAACAAACGTTACCTTTCTTTTCTCAGTTGGGTTAAAAAAATAATAATGATTACATTGCACTGAAATTGGAGACAATTGTTTGTTACTACAATTTGCTGATTCAAATACCTTTATTATATGTGTTTGTGCTCTTCTATGTATGTGTTATGTACATACACGAAGGAAATAATATATAAAAACTGATTTTCGCTTCGGAAAATTTAACAAGTTTTTCAACGTCACTGTCGCCGGAGCTCCGTCAAGCAGAACCCTCAACGTCACTGTCATCGGTATTCGGTCAAGCAAAACCCTCAATCCTCCAGAACCTCAGCTCAATCAAGTCGTACCAAGTGCGTCAGAATCCCTGATCTTCGAGAACCCTATTTGAAGTATACATCATACGGATCAAGTGCGTTGCTATAATGTTCGTAAGTTTTTATAATATATTTCTTTTTTCGCAAAACAGATAAATTTTCGATACTCTTGTACAAGTCCCAGCCGTGTTCGATATACTTCAATCTTGATATCTATAACTTATTCTTTTAATGAAAACTCATTGGTATATGGCCTGCTTGGGAATCGAACCCAGACCTACCAAATTGGGAAACTGTGTCACAATTGCCGATTAGTTAAACTTAATTAGAGATATATTTATTTTTCAGGTCTGAGTCTGATTACTACAAGGAGCAGGTGGAGAAAAAACCAAAAAAGCGAACAGCAGCGGCTGCATTAGAGTCTGATAGTTCCGACTACGAGCAGCCCCGTGACATCAGGTATCTTTTTTTTTCTTTTTTATTATTTCAGTTAAAATGTGAAAGGTACGGTCGCTTTTTTAAGTACAGTCATAGTCGGGGGTTCAACTATTTAGAATTTGTTTCAAACCCGTTAATCAAGCGTTGAGTACATACTATTCAAGCGGTACCTATTCAAAGTAGGTGTAGGTACTAATACACAAGAATCCAATCCATTTTTTCTTTATAAATTCTAAGGCGTTCTAAAATATTCGCCCACTCAGTAAAGTTATTCAAAAATACTTAGTTATCTTTTAACCGACTTTAAAAAAAAAAGGAGGAGGTTCTCAATTCTGCCGTTTGTATTTTTTTTTTTTAAACGAGTATAATAGTATACGTCGCAATTGTTTCTTTCTTTTTATTTTTATATTTATTTCTTTTTCTTCTGTTTTAGCCCACCGCCGAAAAGGACTAAAGCCTCGGTCAAAAAGTTACCACCTACAAACAAGGAAACTAAGCGGGCACCGAAGGTGTCGGCTGCAGAGGAGATTGAACACTCTGATGACGAGGGCCCCCAAGCTACTAGGTAATTTACTTATTAATTTTCAGTTATATTTTGCAGCGTTTAAAAGCGCCAGTGGCTCAGTGGTTGAGATCTGGGTTCGATTCCCAGGCAGACCATGTACGAATGAGTTTTTAAATTTAATCTAATTACTTATTTGCATTTGTCCGACTGATCTTAAATGGTGAAGTAATACTGGTTGAGGTTGCCTGTTAAAAAAAAAAAATAAAAATAAAATAAAATAAAGGTATGTGAACTCCACAGTGGGATATTTATGGACTGATTATGATGATATTGCTTCTTTTTTTTGTTTTCATGACTAATTTTTTCTTTTCAGCTCACAAAAGAGGACTCAATCAGCCAAAAAGTCGCTCCCAAAGAAAAACTGTGGGATTAGTGGACAAAAGAAGTCGTTGAGGTGTGTGTTATATTGGTATAATCATTTAGACGTTAAATTTATTTATTTTGTACGATATACATCTTACTGATCGGTTATTTTTATTACAGCACAACAAGCGGTAAACGAAATTCGTTGATGGGCGATTTATTTGGGAGTGACGACGAGGTACCTCAGAAACCTCACCAAACACTGTGGTCCAGTGTGACTCGACGCGTAGCCAACGGGACTCTGCGTCAGGCGGAGCAACTTCACGGCGAGTTCTATATTGAACTGAAGGTGTACAACACCAACGATATTCGCGACCTCCACTACACCAAGAGGAACGACGAGGTATCCGCCGTTCTGCGCATGCAGCTGGATCATGATGATCCACAGTGGGCTTTAATTAAGAAATTGTTTTCGGAAGCAAGGCAAAAATTTCATAAGGAAGCAACCTTTTACCAAAAAGAAAAGAAGTGAACATTTTTAATCACTTTCTTTAGCTTTTCTTTATCTCGCTCCTCGTACTTATTGTATAATTTTTAATTTTTTTATTTAGGCCTTCCAAATCATTATAAGAAAGAACAAAAAACAAAGTAAAATATTGTAATTCTTTCAATTATCTAAATATACTTAATCACATATTAATAAGTAGTCAAATTTCTTTACTCCTCTTTAATAGTTACAGTTGATTGAATATTTCATTGTTTTAGAAACCCATAATTTTAATCACTTTCTTTTATCTCGTTCGTCTTTAGTGTATAGTTAAATTTCACTTCAGGTTTTCCAAAGTATACTTAGATACATAACGTAATTTGACATTATTATTTTCGATACATCAGTTAGACAAAAAAAAAATATTGTAATTTTTCGAAATATTATCTAATCTAATCACTTATGAATGAGTAGTCAATTTTTTATTCCAATATAATAAATGTAATTGTTTCATTCAAGCGAGTTTGAATATTTCTTATGTATTTTAATACTAAAACTCTTAATTATACGATTTGACTTATTAATTATTAAAACTTAATTTACTAGTAAGTACTTAGAAATATTATACCTAAACATTTATTTACACAAGCATAGTATTTACCATATCTTAATTCAGTTCTATTATTATTATTTAAAATGGGTTCTAAAAAAACTATATACTGTTCTCTTTGCAAAACATCCGTTCCTAGTAAAGGTTTTCAAGGTCATTTACGAAGCATAGCTCATAAAAATAATGCGTTAGAGTCTGTAGACAGCGATGTCGAAAGAATCAGTAGTGCCTTTAAAGGACGCATTGCGAGTTATCGCATTAAAGCTGTACGCGAGTCAGGCCCAGACGGTAGCATCGAAGCCGCGACCTCGGCCGCGCGCTACCTGTCCGTTATCAGTCCGCGCCTACGTCAGTTATTGGACGCCTCACTCTCTACTCATGTTAATGTTAAGGTTAACTTTGAACTATTTGTCAAAGTAATTTTACCTAAGGATGATACTATTGAAATAAAGTCATTTGCAACTGAAAATATAACATTACATCAAACATATAGTTTTGATGACCTATTAAGAAAGGTTTCTGGAATTCTTTGTAATAAAATTGAAGAATTTCAAGAAAATGGTAGTGGTTGGTCTCTCTTAGATATATTGTATTTGGAAGTTAATATCAATAAATATACTCCTCTAAGGGGTTCTTCTTTTATAGACCTACCAAATAGAATAGCGCGTAAGAAATCTTGTTTGAACATAAAAAATGATGATGATTATTGTTTTGCATGGACCGTAATGGCTGGGTTATATCCCATAAAACGTAATGCTAATAGAACATCTTCCTATCCTCATTACAGTACAGTACTAAATTTATCAAATATATCTTTTCCAGTCGCACTCTCTGATATAAAAATTTTCGAAGAAAATAATAATAGCATAAGCATAAATATATATGGCCTGGAAAGAAACATAATCACAGGGCCACTGTATAAAACATCATTAAAGAGAACAAATCATATTAATATGTTGTTGCTAGAAAAAGGATCGAAGTCTCATTTTTGTCTTATAAGGAATTTAGCTAAACTTGTTAGAAGTCAAGTGACAAAGCATCATGGTAAAGTTTTTTTCTGTGACAATTGTTTAACATTTTTTTCAAATGAAAATCATATTTGTGGAGGTGTTGCGACTATTTTGCCGCCCGAAGGTACAGTCTTACAATTTAAAAATTATCAACGCATGCAAAATTTACCTTTTACTATTTATGCTGATTTCGAAACTATTTTACAACCATGCTCAGAGCGTAAAGGTAATAGTACCCAAAACATACAGCAGCACATGCCAGCTGCTTTTGCATATTATATTGTATGTAATTATAACAGTTCATTGAATCGATTAGTATCTTATCGAGGGCCAGATTGTGCTAAAAAATTTGTTAAATTGCTTCATAAAGATGTAAAAGAAATTCACCACATAATAGAAGAGAAGTCTGCTAACCCAACTCCGATTGTATTAAACGATGATGATAAACGTAACTTTGACAGTGCTGAACACTGTTACTTGTGTTCTCACTTGTTACTTACTGATAAAGTCAAAGACCACTGTCATTTCACTGGGCAGTATAGAGGGGCAGCACATTCTTATTGTAATATTAATTTTCAAATACCCAAATTCGTACCGGTATTCTTTCACAATCTATCTGGTTACGATTGTCATTTATTCATTCGTGAATTGAGCTCATTTCCTGGCATAATTAAAGTCATCCCAAGAAATAAAGAAAACTACATATCTTTCACCAAATTCATTCCTATAGCAAGTAACAAATTTACTGCCATACGATTTGTGGATTCCTTTAAATTTTTAGGCACAAGTTTAGATCAATTAGCAAAAAATCTTGACAAAAATGATTTTATTCATTTATCGGGAAACTGTAAAAATGAAAAAGAATTTGATTTATTACGACGAAAAGGTGTGTATCCTTATGATTACATAAATAAATGGTCAATATATAATGAAACAAGCTTGCCGCCACATACATGCTTTTTTAACAAATTAACAAATGAACATATCTCGGAATCTGATTATCATCATGCCAATGAGGTTTGGGCTCATTTTAAAATTGAAAATCTAGGACAGTACACAGACTTGTATGTCAAAAGTGACGTATTATTACTTGCAGACGTGTTTGAAAAGTTTCGTATAACTAGTAAAAAAAATTACAATCTAGATCCCGCCTTTTACCTTACGGCGCCAAGCCTCAGCTTTGATGCGATGCTTCTGAAAACTAAAGTCAAATTGGAACTTGTAACTGATTTGGAAATAATTCGCATGATACAAAAAGGTATCCGAGGTGGTATTTGCCTTTGTCCGTTAAGATATGCCAAGTCTAACAATAAATATCAAAAAGATTTCGATCCCTCAGAACCTAACAATTTCTTGATCTACATCGATTGTAATAACTTATACGGGCATGCAATGTGTAGTTACTTACCACATTCAGAGTTTAGTTTACTCAAGAAAGATGAAATAAATAAATTTCAAGTTATGAATATTCCAGATACTAACGATTATGGTTACATATTAGAAGTAGACCTTGAATATCCTGCAAACATGCATGATTTACACAACGATCTTCCATTTTGTGCTGAGAACTTCGCTCCCCCAGGGTCTAAACATAAAAAACTGACCCCAAATCTACATGATAAATTTAACTATGTTATTCACTATATTCACTTGAAGACTTGTTTAAAGAATGGCTTAAAACTAAAGTCAATTCATAGAGTTATAAAATTTAGACAAAGTCCGTTTTTGAAACAATATATCGACTTAAATACTGAACTAAGACAACAGTCAAAATCAGTATTTGAACAAGATTTTTTCAAACTTTTGAATAATAGCATTTTTGGAAAAACTTTGGAAGATACAGAGCGTAGAGTTGATGTAAAGCTAGTAAACAGGTGGAGCGATGATCGCAATAAAACAAAAAAGTATTATTGCGCTGAACAACTAATAGCACGTCCAAATTTTCACAGTTCAACAATATTTGACGAGAATTTAGTTGCAATACAACTTAACCGAGAAAAAGTCGTTTTGGATAAACCAATCTATATAGGTTTTACAGTTTTAGAGTTATCTAAAAATCATATGTATGATTTTCACTATTCAGTAATGAAACGTTTTTATAATGAGAAGTTACATCTATGTTACACTGACACCGACAGTTTGTTGTATTTGATACAAACTGAAGATTTCTACAAAGATTTGAAATCCTCCTTTTTGGATTATTTTGATACTAGTAATTATTCAACAAATAATGTATTTAAAATACTTCAAGCAAATAAGAAAATTCCTGGGCTATTTAAAGATGAATTAGGAGGAAACATTCTTTTAGAGTTTGTAGGGTTGAGATCAAAATTATATAGTATTAAAACTAGTGATTATGAAATAAAGAAAGCCAAGGGAGTTAAAAAGTCGGTTGTGAAAAAATTGAAATTTTCTCAATATGTAGACGTCTTATCCAGTGGTAGGGAATTAAAAAGAAAAAATCTTTTTTTCAAATCAATAAAACATGAGATTTTTACTCAAGAGCAAAATAAGGTAGCGTTATCACGAAAAGATGATAAGCGATTCATTCTAAAAAATAATGTGGAAACTAAGTCTTGGGGGCACTACTCAGTAACAGTTTAGAGGTTAATATAATATGAAACGGTAAATATTATGTTTGTGTAAAAACATTACATTGACTTCCTTGAGTAACTATTTTCGTTTGTAATAAAAACAAATATATGATTTTTAATTGTTGAAATATTAGATATCAATAAATATGATATTTTTCTGTAAGAAGAATAATAAATGATTTTGAAAATTTTACAATTTCTCGAATTGTAACTATGTTTTGTTATTAATAAGACAAATTGATGCAATTAAAGTAAAACGAAATATATGATTTTTAATTATTGAAATACTTTAATAAATATGATTTTGTAAAATGTTACATTTTCCTCGAATTGTATGTCATATTATTTATAAGAAAAATTTAATGAACAATAAAAACATTGGTTTACAATTAGAATCCTAGTGTTTTATTTTTTTCAATATGAACCCATACCTATTATAGCGCTATTATATTATAGTGTTATTTTATAAAGTTTTAGCAGTATACATACGTGTGGTAGTGTTGTCCCTTTCGGGTACACCTATAATAGTTGTAGCGTTGTTCCTTTTTCACTTGTTATGTACCAAGTGCTGAAGGTTGCACTTTGTAAAAATAGCAATAAGGTGCAATATTACAGTGCAACAACTTTACACATACCTATACCTGAAGATCCGCAATCCAATGATTTAACATGTTCAAACATGTGTGTAATACGAGTTGCATCGCATCAAATAAAATAGCTGTAACACTTCATTACCTCATTGAAGGGCAAGCGAATCAGCCGCCACTCTTTTACAAAAATAAATAAATATAGTTTTAACCATTTCATCATGTATAATGGAACGTCAATCGATTCTGACATTATTTGTTTGGGACATGGTCAAGATCTACTAGCGAACTTCAGCCAAGACTACCCAGAACTGGCAAATAAGCCTCTTCCAGATATTAACGAGAGGAAGAAGACCGAAATTATAAAGGTGAAAAAATTGAGAAGTCTTCAGAAAAAGAAAAACAAATTTGTAGCGTCGTACGTTAAGACAAATAATGACAATATTGGACGCAGGATGATCAAGATAAAGGTATTTGAATCTGCTGAAATAACCGACTGTGAAAATGATGGTGATGGTGCTGTGATAAGTGCTCAATATACAGTGGTAGATCAATACGATGAAATTATGGACCTGACTCAGACTTTGATAAGTAAAATTTCGAAAAAAATATGTGATAATAGTTTATAAGTAAATGTAATATTTAAGTTGCTTAGATAATAATGTAATGTAAATGTAATAATTTATAATATTGAAATAAAACTAACTATTAAAATAAATAAAACTTCTTTATTTTATCCTTATTATAATTGAACTCTTACAAATATACCTTACAAATATTCAAAAGAATTTATTTAATTGTTGTCGTTAAACCATTTTTTAATACAAATAACATTTTTTTGTGCACAACACTTATTATGATGAAAACAATTCAAATTCAAGTCATTTTTACAATAATTTGCATACAAATTTAAAAATTTTGGACATCCTTTCTCACCTAAATCTACAATGTTGAAATTATTACACAAATCGAAAAGCCATTTCCTTTTTTCGTTACCTTTAATAAAAATATTTTTACCAGATAGTACTGGTACGATCAACCTCTTAAATTCTCTGTAATCAATAAAACCCTCAGACCAAAAGATTCCTCTATTTCGTTCTATCCACCTCACTTGATTTTTTTCTTTGTATGATAATTGCGAATACGTAAATGGTGGTTTAATTAAAAATACTTGAGTGAATTCTGAGGTAGCCAGAGCAAACTCTTTGAGTATAAAATTATTTTTATCATCTTTGAATCCTTGAACATCCACAAATAAATCATTTTTCTTCATGATATTTTTCGTACAATGTTGCTTAGAGGTTTATATTCAAAAATACAGTCGTTTAAAATTAAACAGTAAGCTGATGTTTGATCTGGGATAACTACATCCGTTTCTAGTTCAATCCTAACATCAACAGAACCTTTTGTTTTTAAATTGTCTACTTGACGAGAACAATCTATTACAAATAGGGGAGCTATATTTTTAAACTCAGCATAACTCAGTAATGGATTTGGACGACGTCCGTGATAAGACTGATGGAATTTTGTATATTGTTCATATAATAAAGAGTAATTATCACTGCTAAAA
Source organism: Oegoconia quadripuncta (assembly GCA_949316235.1). Taxonomy (NCBI): domain Eukaryota; kingdom Metazoa; phylum Arthropoda; class Insecta; order Lepidoptera; family Autostichidae; genus Oegoconia; species Oegoconia quadripuncta. Next base: position 22,614,834 of record OX438754.1, read on the forward strand.
CTCAAATTAAGGTTTTCATAAGGAAAGTAAACGGAATTAAGAAAAACTTTAACGTTTCTTACATTACAATGATCAAATTGAGCCATGTTTCTACTAACATGATTTTTACGGTCAGTTTGAAATCCTAATATAACATATCGTGGTTTTTCTATTTGAGAGGAAGTTTTGATTGACCAAGTATGCTTTGAAGTTATTGGCAGTATGGGATATTCATACAAGTCCCAATTTCTGAATGTTATATTTAATGAACGATCTTTTTCTAAATGACGAAGCAAATTAATTCGTTCACGATCGCAAACTTTAATGTGAGGAACACGCCAAACAATTTTACTAATTTGGATATGTTCTATGAACTCCTGTGGTTCTAGTTTTAGTGCATTTACATTAGTATTACTTCGTAAAAGAATGAGTTCATGTTTACAATTTATAATAACTTTATTGTAATCTTCTGCAAATCCTAAAATCTTGTTAAGAGGTACAGAAGCAGTGAAATATCCTCCATTATTTTTGCTTCCGTTAATGTCCCAACCCCAATACTTGGACATCTTTGATTCCCCTTCATCCATTGACAAAAGGGATTTCATAGTTGTAGTGATACCAGCATTTTTAATTTTATCTATTTCCACTCCGTTAAGTTCATATCGAATATCTTGAAAAAGATATAACATTGGATTATTTGTAAAAAGAAACTCAGAGACCTCCTTCTTGGTTTCCCTATTCACAATTTTAACATTTCCTTCAATATAAAGTGTACTTGCTGACGGAAGAATATACAGATCCTGTTGATTAATAGGTATACGAATTTCATCATTCAAGTTAAAACTAGTTACATATGGTTTGTAGGAGTGGTATTCGTAACTTTCAATAGAGTTATCATAAACGAGAGAATTTGTAACGTTCAAAATACTCATTTTGATAATCCAATAATTTTGAGGAACTCCTTATTCACTTTTGTCAATTTCTTCTTGCGAATTTTATTTTTATTGCTTGTCTGATTAGGTCGTTTACAAGATGTTGTTTCTTCAATAGTAGGATTAGTACTAATACTCTGTGATATCAATGGTGCGTATTTATTAAAGTCTAACATTGTTTTTCCTTCCTTAAGTGCAAATAAAGTTGAATTTCTTCTTCACGCAAATTTACCAAATTATTATTCACATCCACTACAGTTATATTGATCGCGCTAATATCATTTTGATTTACAGGAAAATAAATAATATTTCTTGGAATTTCTATAATCCTGTAACCAGGAGGTACATTAGGTGCAAATTCGTGAATTATGTGACTAGGTTTTCCATTCACAAAAGATCCGCTAACTATGTCACATTCGATCCTAAGCACGGTTGTCGACAGAATGCTAACAGGGTAGCGAGACTCGTATAATATATTTGCTTTAAGAGTTTCCTTACCGAAACCTAATATTCTACCAATCGAACATTCTTTTCCAAAATGAATATCTTTAGAACAAATAATCGTAGTTTTTAATGTATTATTGTTACAGGATAATTTTAATGTACAACCTAAAACGTTGCTGTGCAAATAGTCACTAATATCCTGGAGTTCATAAGATCCTTCAGGTATTTCAATAACATCATTGTCACCATAATAGAATTTATTATTTTTATTATCTATGTTCGGAATAGAATTAAAAGTCGAAAAATACAACAACCCACACTCATATCTACCATCTAGTTGAAGAGGAGGTGAATAATGCGTTGTCAAAGTTGACGTAGTATTAGATATTGACAGCGTAAAAGACATAATGCTAATGAATATAAATTATGGTATAACTTATTTTAAAGCTTTTTCCAAAAATTCTCTAAATATTTTAAACATAAATGTCCACAGTTAACAGAATTGAAGCGTTGGTATTTCTGGTAATTGTAAAAAATGTTCTTGCTATTTAAGTATGAAGATAGTTCTAATGGCGGTTTCAAATCTCCATAACTATCAAAATATTCACAATAGTCATTTACTTTAACATATGCTACCCAATGTGTTCCAATATTTCTAAAACTATCTAAGTTAACAATACCACATTCAATAGTTTTCGATTTTCTAGGTAATTTGTCTCTCATATAAACTCCTCTGAAATAAGGTATATCTTTAGCGTAATTAATTATGTCTATATTCGTTAGGGCACGCCTGGGTAGCTTCTTTTTTAGTTTTTTGAGCATGGTAAAAATAATCCGTTCCCCTTTTTATACGGTTTAATGTAAAGACCCTTTCCCAAGGCAATAGACTCTATAGCTCTGTTATGACGTTGAGACTCTTTCAAACTGTTTTGAGCTGACTTATAATCATTGACGGTCTTCGCAATGCCTGCCGCTCCTCCTGCTAGCGCCCCCAATGCAGACAGTCCGGCAAAAATTGGTATCAAAGGCAAAATACCACCAGTTTTTGGAACTGGAATTATGCGAGGTAAACGAACTCTTATATTTTTAGGAAAAAATTTCTTAGCAGCAATTAAAGCAAGTTTTATCGCTGAACTGTTACTCTTTGGTTTACGTTTTCGTAACTGAGAATGTATTTTGGATACAATATGTTTGAAACCTTTGATACCAGCACCAGCTTTTAATTTCGTTTTCATTACTTTGCTTACTAACCAGGATGCTATTTTCTCACCAGTTCCCGAATTTTTTGCCTTAATCCTGCGTTTGGACATGTTTAATAAATCCAAGTCTGCTTTATGGCGATTTTCTAAATCAGTGTAATTGGAATATGCTATATCGTGATGCATACAAGCATCATCTAACTCATTTATTCCCTTATCGCCACGAAGCAATCTTTTTTGCAATCGTGTACCAGGACCGCAATAATTATACCCGGGTAAATGTAACTCAAATGGTAATTTATTAATAGCGCTATTGAGAAACCCTCCTCCTTGCATAACTAGGAGAATAATGTGCCAATAATGTTTAATTACTATTTATATAAACATTTCTTATCAATCCAACTATTTTCACTTGCACTAAGACCTAACCATTTCACATAAATTTTATTACCTTTTTTCTTCAACACTTTCTCTATTAAATACACATCTGGATATTTAGTTCTTTGAAGTTCATGTTCATAAAAAGAACCTAATATTACTTGATTTCTGTGATCCTTGATGTTAAAAGTGATTGGTTTAGTTTTATTTACATGAGTAACAGTAAATATTTCAGTAGACCAGTTCGGAGTATATCCTTTTTCAAAACTCCCTTTGTATTTGCTAATACGAACTTGATCTCCGACCTTATATTTCGCTTTCTTTATTTTATGTATTTGTCGAGAATTGATTATGTTTCTCAAAATTATACTTTCATTTGCACGACTAACATTTATGGGCTTGTATTTCGTAATTCTATGTGTAGTGCTATTATACGATTCAACAATAGTATTCAAAGGTTTGCCAACCCACTCATATTTTCCGATAAAACTAAAATATTTGTATAGTTTGCTTTTAATCGTTCTAATAACTCTTTCTACTATGGATGCTTTCTTAGTAGAATATGACGAATAATGATTTATTTTAAATGTGGACATTAAATTACGAAATTTATCATTATAAAATTCTTTTCCGAAGTCAGTTTGCAAATTGATTGGAGTACGACCCGACTTTGACAATACATATTGAAATGAGTTCGTTACATCGATCTTTGACTTTGTTTTAACTGGAATGCTCCAAACATACTTTGAAAAACAATCTATTACAACCAAAATATACTTATATCCGTTATTTTCATTGGAAAGTTTTTGAATGTCAATCAAATCAGCTTGCCATAAATCATCGATACCCTTTAAAATAACAGAACGCCTGACAAAGTTTTTTCGTACTGACTTATGAAGCTCATCAACAATTAGTTGTTTAGTCATTTTGTGCAATTTTCATAATTTCATTTATTTCCAATTTTGTATAATAGTTTTGTAAAAATTTTTCCACAAATACTGCAATACCAGTTCTAAATTCATTAAGTTTGTTCACGAGGTGTTGCTCTGTGCAAAAGTTATTAATTAAAGTATCAACATACTGCTTATTGACAACATCATCAGCAGTCGCTGGAAATTTTACGCCTTTTAGTCTCGATGATTGCAAATCAAATTCCCCTGTTTTTGATTTCATTAATATATTATTCTTGTCAAATGATGTTGATTCCAATTTATCAATTAATAAATTATCAACATATTCTTTATTAACAGCATCATCAGATGATAACGGAAATTTTACACCTCTTAACCGTGTTAGATGTAAATCGAAATCCCCGTTATCTGATTTTGTTAATACTTCATTAAGATCATAAGATAGTTGGGACCTCCGTAAACGTTTATGAACGTGATGACCAAATTTGTCTATATTCATTTCTCATTTGACCGCACTGTTCAATAATTGAAACTAAACTGATAAATTTTATAAAAGTACTTTATTCTTATATGATATACCCGCTTTCTTTGAGTTCCTCGATTATAGACAGTATTTCATTATCTAGACCGGTATTTCCAGCATCTCTTGATGCCCATAATAACTTCAAACGATCAACTAATTCGTTCGGATCATCCCAATACACATAATCAACATTTTTGTTAAGTCTTTTTATTACAGGTAAACCTGATCCTTGAGTTTCCAAACTCTCAGTACTTACACAGTTTTTAGATAGCTTTATAAATAATGGCTTTATTATTTGTGTGTATTTCAAACCTTTATTACTTTTAACTGGTTTTGATGCATCGTAATTACGTCTATGAGCATTAGTGTCAGTTAATATGATTTTGTAATTTCGTTTATCACTTTCGGTTATTAATTTTAAATTAGGTGTTCTTTTAAACAATAACTCTAACAAGCCTGCTGTTCTATTATAACTTCGACCGGCAATAGATATATGATTATCTGTTATAGAGACACGTGATGTTCCCATGAATAACTTGCCTCTATCACGTCTTACACCAAACGGAATTTCATCGAACGCTTGTGAAGACATAGACCAGGAGGTACTAGGAGTACTATTATCTGGCGTTGCAAAAGATACTTCATTGGTGCTGGATTGTTCTTCATCGCTCTTATCAAAATTCATTTCTTGTTCATCACTTTTATAATTGTTTTCTTCATCTCGAACATCAGCATTATTATTAAAACTACTATCTGTTTCATTTCCACTTTCCACGTCATACTCATCAGTGCTTAATTTAAGTTTCTTGATAGTATTTGTCGGTGTAAAAGCATAACCTCTTTTTTTGTTCTTTATTTTTGGTAATGGTGTATTTGTTTTGGTAGAATTTTTATGCACCATTTCCTTTAACGGCTCAGATATTGGTTTAAACATAGACTCCATTGCTATATCATTATTATCTTTTAGATCTCTCATTAACTTAATTTTCTTTTTTACTGATTCAGCCGACTTTATTATTTGTTTCTTCAGTGACTGTTCTTTGTCCATATTTGACTAAGTCACGAAAGATAATGAAAAAAAAAATGTAAAGTAGTTATATTTAAATAAACTTTAACTGTCGAATACAACAAAGGTGTCAAACTTCATTCTGTAACATCCTTTATTTTTCTCACAATCTTTATTTATTACTAAGTAGGAATATGGTTTATTCCAGATATTTGTGCACATCTCTCGAAACTGCAGCCAATTCATATCTGTATTAACATGTTCATCATATATATGACGAAGGTTAATATCATCTTGTTTAAATAAAACAATAAGATTAGCGTTGTCGCGAATTAACTGTTTCGGAATTTTGCTATAAGTTTGATTTAAATAGAAACAGTCGATATTTTTGTGTCTACCCATCGCAAAGTAATTACGAATATGGTTCTGATTTTCACAAGCAACATCGTCAAAGATAATAACTGAATTAGACGCCGCCTCTTCAGGACTAATGACTGCTTCATTCGCGTGATACTTTATAAAAGATACGTCAGGTACCTGTCGATACACATTTTCTAAAAATAAGTACTTTGGTTGATAAAGTGTCTTAGAATAGAGGTATACATTTCGATATCTTAAACCGTTTTCATGCAATAGCAAGCCTACCATTAAATTAGTTTTTCCGCAGTTAGAAGGCCCAGAAATAATGCAACGAATGGTACTAGGTAAAAGTGTCCCATGACGGTGTGAAGTCTTTTGAAGCGAATCTGGACAAATTCTTTCTAATTGCAATGAACATGGTTGTTTAATAAATTTCATATCGTAACACAAAACAGAAATAATTTTATAAAAACTATTCGTGTCAACGTTTCAGTGATAATTAAAATTTTCCTACAAATGTTTGCCTTTTATATAATTATCATGTAGAGCAGAAGCCGACGGACATTTTGCAGTAAGTACTTTGTAGGGAATAAAACTTACATAATATTGTTAAATAGAAACCAACCGAACGATCTGTCAAATAATTTATTAGGTTACAAGAACTTTAAATAACAATGAATAGTATGGGGATCAAAAACCAGATAACCTTCAAGTAAGTATATGAGATGGTTTTGTATTAAGGTATAACCCTGGGATACGAAATGGTAAATGTTATGTGCTCGTCTCGACGAGATACATTGTCAGTACCTTTGGATTTGATTACGTCTTGATACAGTGCATGCTTTGTTATACACATTGCTATGATTTAAGTTTAGTGTTAGTAAAAAAGTTTAGTGTTCAAAATTAGTGAAAATAGATCATTTCTGTTGCAGCAGCTTAATGGTGAGTGCTAATATCTAAGAATACTTCTGGACTGGACGGCTTAGGAAACCCAATATTATTGGAATGTCAGGATCAAAACTGATGTGGCTGACGTGAGCGAGTGAAACGAGTGAACGGAACGAGCAGAGCGAGGTCAAGCCACATCGGTTTTGATCCAGACTTCCCAATAATATTACTACTTGCATTTATCCGACTGCTCTTAAACGGTGAAGGAAAATATCGTGAGGAAACCTGCATGCCTGAGAAATAAATATATACGCCACCTCCACCATCTCTCCGCGACATTGAGAGTATATATAGTCTGTGTCCCAGCATCGAACAGCCCATAACGTCTCGCTTTCGCTAAACACGATATTTTCACTCGGCTGTGAGCTCAGCCCTCGAAAAAAACAAGATTGCTTTCTGAAGTTTGAAGCGAAATGACGCTTAAAAGGCGCTAACTCGATTTGCTCCGGTTGGGCTCGCGGGGGGCGAGGGGCACACAGGGCCATATTTTTTGCCCCCGAGATAACTCGATTATCAAAATTCGGGAAGGGCGGTAATGGCTCAATAATGTGGTGCTGATTTGTATCCCCCGCGCGCCGCGCCCCGCGCCAGGTAAGCACACCGTACGAGCCCGCTTCTTTAAGAGCAAATGATCTTTCTATTCCATTTGCTTCTGGAGTGAATTGCGGGTGGCTATATCAACCTGAACTCGGAGTCGTTCTTCGAGGATTGTGGCAACATACAGAATTTGCTCGGCTTCTTGCGAGAGTATTCTTCCCAACCACGCAAAGTAGGCGTATTAAGACGTCCAGTTGCAGAAACCAGCTCGCCTTTCAAAGCCTTTGAAAGAGTACTGAACATAAGCTTCAGCAATGACTCGTCTAGCTTCTCGATTGAGGAGCTCGGACCCAATGACGATGCTATCCATCACTGGTCAACGCTGTTATCTGCTTGTCATCACAGAGTCGCCTTTTGCGAAACAATACGGGAAGAGACGGGTTGATGTACTCTGCCGCGAATCTTAACGGCGACGGCTCGACGAAGAACAGGAATAATTCTTTTATTAAATATTCAAAGATTTTCTTTGACAATACGTCCCCCCGTTACGCTTAAACCCCCCGATTAAAAACAACGGGAGTTATGTAAGCGTGTCCAATTTGTGTCCGGACGTATCTCAGTAATGCGTAGTAGATTTTTTTATGTGAAGGACTAAATAAAGGGACAGGTTCGTATCCATGTTTGATGATATTCGGTTAAGCCGTTTCGAAGATATTTAGCTTTCAACACAGTTTTTGGTTTCATAGTCTTTCGAAGGTTTTCTATTTTTTTTTTACATTTAAGATATATTTTTGATAATCGTCCATAATCGGCCGCACGTGGAGTATTGTTCTCACCTATGGGCTGGGGCACCTCAGTACCAGCTTCTTCCTTTTGACCGCGTTCAACGTCGCGCAGTCCGAATTGTCGGCCAAGAGAGTCTCACTGACCGACTGGATCCCCTGGCGTTGCGAAGAGACGTCGCGTCCCTCTGCATCCTCTATCGCATATTTCATGGGGAGTGTTCTGAAGAACTTTTCGAGCTAATACCCGCTGCTCAATTTAACCGATACACTTCTCGCCGAAAATTAAATTTCCATCCACATCACCTGGATGAGTGGAAGTCTACCACTGTACGTTTCTCAAGAAACTTCTTACCACGTACGACCACCCTGTGGAACGGACTTCCGGCAGCGGTATTCCCGAACGAGTACGACATCGGAACCTTCAAGAAACGAGCCTACACCTTCCTCAAAGGCCGGCAACGCATCTGTGACCCTTTTGGTGTTGCGGGTGTCCATGGGCGGCGGTGATTGCTTTCCATCAGGTGACCCGCATGCTCGTTTGCCGCCCTCTCATATATAAAAAAAAAAAAAAAAATTTTACTCACTCCCGTTAGGTTCTTTGCACCCTTCGGACGTGTACGAAACTATAGAATCACAACTAATTTCGTTAGAAGAAAAAAACATCTTTTTTTTTATGCGCAACGGGTTGGTACTTGACCTCAATCATACCTGATGTTAAGTGAAGATAAGGTCTAAGGTGGAAGCGTACTGACCCGGAAACCCCAACACATTTATCTTATCTCTGACAACCGGAACACAACAATGCTATTAACATTGCTGTTTGGCGGCAGATTTAGATAAGATGGTGGTAGCTAGCCAGGCGGACATTTAAAATGCCCTACCACCACCCAAACCGAATACTTAAACATGTACCCCGCTGGGGATCGAACCCGCGGCCTCCCAATCGTAAATCCAATATTTTACATTGAGCCACGGAGGCGGTTAAATCTTATGATACCAGTTACTTTACAATAGATTTTTTCCACACGACACTGAGGTTCGATCCAGGAAACTTGGTGATAGCCTTTTTTCCTTCTATCATATATGACTGGTTACGAACCATCAGTTTCGCACGCGGCCGAAGGGTCTGTATACATGTCAAGTCTCACTAGTTCTATCTGAAGTTATCACATTTTGAGATGGAACACCTGCATTTATTTATTTAACACTTTATTGCATATATAAGTATACAAACATACATTGAACAAACATAGGACAGAAATTACAATACACAAAACGCGAGCTTATCTCTGTAAGAGATTTCTTCCAGCAAACCCTCGGAAGGAAAAATGTAAAGTTTTTTATTGCAGACAAAGAGCGATACTTAAAATATAGAACAATACATTAACATTATTTATTGTATCAGAATTATTATTTATTATTAATTATTTTAGCGCTCATCGCCAACACGCCTGCCCAAGGCAGCTGGGGCCCACTAGGGTCGTAGGCCGACAAGGCGTTTGGAACAAATTCTTAGAAGGGAACCTGTATAGGGATGTTACGACTTGGGAGTTACAAGGGAGAGACGAGAGAGCTGTCTATAATAAGAGTAGAACCTGTCGATGTGATGCATTACAGAGCTATACGTCATCCCACTGCAGGGATATAGGCCTTCCCTCGTACACATTTACCAAATTTTAAACAACTCGTAATTTCACCCAATTTCGCGGCAGCCTCCATATCTTGTAAAAAATGCAGCGTCTCAAGAAACTTTAGTTTTATCAAGTTAGAAATCTCTACGAAATCAAATATTATTAAACATTTAAAGTATTGGTTGTCGCTTTCATTACCAGCACGGGTTTAATTTTCGATTGGCTACCATAAAATCTAATTGGTTGTGGCGCGCCCCCGCGCCCCCCCGCCCCCGGCCCCTCTCCCCGCGGACACTCGCGTTGGGAACAACATCCTAAAAACGTGCACTTTAATTAAACATCGAACACTCCCCGCGCGCCCCTTCCCGCACCCCTCTTCACACCCGCCGACACCTTAGCGCATTTTTCAAAATACTAATTTACGAATTCGTTTATTGGACTCATTAGTTATTCGTCGATCGCCACGTCTCGCTGGATATTCGCCCCCCCTCCGGCGCCCCGCACCCCCTGCGCAAGAATTAACAAAATTTACGATTGCCCAAGAGGAAAACATTTTTCACGAAATACTTCTATCTCCAAATTCATGAGCTTTTTGCACTCGACCAGCGCACAGGCTGTATACCTCGCGTCTTCTCCCTAGTAAAATAACACTATTTCAAGCGATAATGATTGCCTGAACATTGTTTGCGCGTTTTTTTTCTTTATTTACGGAATGAAAAACATCTGCAGAATGGCGCTGTTGGCTGCACATGACATGTAGAACATCCAGTGGTACATGCGTGTGACGGCCTGAGTCATCATCAGTCTCCCCTCCGCCCCGCCCCGCCCACACAGTACTGGCATAATTTTTATTGAAGCCCAGTGGAAGAGTTCTAAGTTCGCTGTAGAAATTTAATTTTTCCCACAAGATTATTTTGTACCTTAATAATCGAGTTCACAAGTATATATCCAGTCCAATCTCGAGTGATTTCAATTTTCTCTTACACCACTCGATTACTTATCTTATATAGTAGGTACATTTGACTGCACAAGAATTAAAAATATTTGTCACTGTAAATTCGAAGGCACTTTAAATATTTGAACTTTGACTGGATATGCTTTCTTGAACCCTACTGTATCTATTTATTAAAACAAACTATGTACAAAACCTGTTATTCTACTTGAATGATAAGCAAGCAATCACATGCAGTGTGACGATATTATATAATTTTCTTACTTTTATCGAATCACAAATTTTAACCCTATATATTCAAAGCTATTCAAAAACAGCAGAGAGCAGAGAGCCTTGTTAATGAGCGGTAATCGTAATATTAAGTTCGAAATAAACACCTTCAATGACATTCTTTAAATTTTTTGAACTTTGACTTCCTCGTCCATTACGAATGACCCTTGGTTACGGGGTTTAGAATAGATAAGGCCTGGAACAGCTTCAGATCATATAGATAACACATTTCCTTAACTCAATTCCCTAGTAGATAACTTATTGCATCTTGTAACCCCGTAGGTGTAGCGTGGCGCGTCGTAGCGGCATGCTACGGGCGGGCGGAGTGCGTAGCACGCGGAACGACAGTCGGCCACAGGGTGCTGACTCAATATCAGTTATTCGATTTGTCACTTTTTATTTTTCAACAAGATTTTGCTTATTATCGAGGAAATTTCATGCTTAATAAAAGTATACATATTTTAAGAATTTTCGTGCAATCGTTTTTAGTCCAGTGATTTGGGATAACCGTTGGTGTCAGACAGAGGATCATGATTAAAGTTATTATTTATTTGTCTAATTAACATACAATAATTGTACAATATTAATTCTTTAGTACATCGCTATCCGTAAGCAATTATTAAAAACCCCATCGTCTACGATGTTTTTGGGCAGGAAAGTAATGTTTAGTCCTTTCATTAAAATGCATTTGTCGAACGACGAGGGGATGGTAATGCTGTTACCGTCCGATGGCCCTCGGAGGCTGGAGCCCCCTCTGAGGCGGGTCGGTGCTTGTTGCGTTTCATTTAATTTCGATACAATCTCGTATTTAGCGCATGTCCGCCGCTCTGTGATGAGGAGGCCACGCGATAGCCGATAGACATTAAGGTCGAGCGCTCTCCGTCACTCGAGAGGAGCCGCACGTCGCGCGACAATGCCATCCAACGTGTGTCAGCTGTCGCTAAACGTCGCCCTGGGAACCAGTCACTCGTTCATGTGTCATCGACGCGACCATCCATGTACTCGTACCTGTTGTGTTATGATTGATCGTGACATATTTACCATGTCAAAGGCGCGGCTATCGTAGCGAGTGAGTATATATATTCTCTCGCAGGGCACTAGCTGAAAATCAGTGTCTTACCGCTATAGGTGAGGATCCACACTGAGCGATGGCCCGTTTGTGGTACAGATACACATACAACTCTATTATAAGTTGTAACAGTTGTATTTAATTTTAGTTTTTATTTTTATTACTGTGAAATAAGGCTACATTGTGTAAGAATAACACCAAGCAGAATTATTGTTAAGTCGAATATTTTTGTATGTGTTTCTGTAATATGCAAATAAACGCTTTATCTATCTATCTATCTATATATATATACGTAGTGAACAATGAATTTACAATTATGTCTGGCAAAACGGTGAATATGTTAAGTATTGGTACCACAACCTTACACAGGTCAGTCGCCAAGCTTTCTAAGAGTTTCTCTGTGATTGCGCTCCGCTTCACGATTTGGAGATCCTTCGAGGTTCCTTTACATTCGGTGTGATGTGACTGCGGTCGAGCTCTATGCCTTTATGTTTAAACTCATCAACGTGACAAGTACGGGCAGAAATGAATCACAGTACTTACTGCGTTTAGCTACATCAGCCTGTATTGTACGGACTTGAGTATGCAAACGTAACTTTATGCGTCAGTGACATCAAGTTGTTATCACCTTGGGGGATCAATGTTATTGCTAAAACATGGGCAGTATAATTCGCCAAACTGGACAGTATCATGCAAACTCACAAAAATCCTAAATCTAGTAGAATTTCCGTACGGAGCGTTAAGGCTGTCGCGGGGCGCGGGGCGCGGGGCGCGGGGCGGGACACCGGCGATGATAAGGACGTGCCTTCACTTCCGGCTGCGCGAGTCGCGGCGATCGCGCGGTACGGGTGTGTGTGCACTGCAACGATCTAAACGATTGCCTTGTGACGGTTTTCTACTTTTGAAGTAAGATCTGTACTCATACATCAGCAGTCTCCCAAATCACCATGTCAATATCTTTGTGCCTACCTGACTTTGTAAACATTTAAAAATATCTAAACATTCAACTTGTAAACTTCGTGAAACTTTCCAAAAATATTACATCATCAAAATGAATAATATCACTAATAAACTTCCTGCAAAAGAAAGTTTTAAAATATTTTGAAAATGATCTTCAATTAACTTATCTCTACGTTAGGCTTAACTTAATTCTCCACAATAGTCTGCTCGAGACTTCGCATCCGCGAACTTTGCAGGCTGAATTTGTAAAATTAGCAACCAGCAACTGATGGCATGACAGTCAGGCAACCGTTTGGCGACTTTGTAATTAACTGAAGTTATATGACCTCCTACAATACGATTGCTTACCTCAGATTATAAAAAAAAGGAAGAGTTAACGTGGTGGACAGTATCGTGTACCTATAGCACTACTTTCGTACACGCAATTTTAATTGTATGAATGCCAGTGATTTTTAAAGCTACGTCATCACCATCAGCCCGTAAACATCCCACTGCATGGATATAATGAGGGAGTATGGGCCGTAGTCCACCACGCTGGCCCTATGCGGGTTGGGGACTTCACATACCCTTGAATTTTTATTTCTCAGGCGTGCAGATTTCCTCACGATGTTTTCCCTCATCGTTTAAGAGCAGTCGGATAAATGCACATAAGTAATGAAATCTCATTGGTACATTTAAAAGCTACGTAAATCGTACTAATTTATAAGTTATCAGGCCGCCATCTCCTGTTAATAAAATATGAGAATTCTCGGCGTCTTATATTTCTGCGGCAGTGCACAATCGCTTAATGTTATGGCGGCGAGAAAGTCGCCTCGAATCGCGCCGGTTGTGTCTCGAACCGCCGACGACGCGCGATGACGACGCGACGTATAAATTCGTCGTTAGTTATGCTGCGGCCACACTCACCCCGCCACGCGGCCACACTCTCCCCACCATGCGGCCACACTACGAATTTACGTAAACGGTCACACAAATCTGACGAGGTTTTTGGCTCTAGTCACTAGTGTTTAAAGTTGCTGTTGATATAATTGTTATTCTAAGCTCATGAAGTGTCCATTTGATTATATTTGTCACTGGAGTTTTGTGATAATATATTATCGCACACACACGCCTTTTACAAATCGTTAAAATTATCTGTAAACCTTCTTAAAACAAATATTTCCTCCACTTTTATTCTAGATACTTAATTTATAATTTACTCTACTTCATCCCTGTTGTTGTGGTCGTGCACAACCAGGTCCAACTGAACCATCTGTCCTCATCTTCTATTTCTGACTCGTGTGTGTTGTTTGTTCCAGGTCCGCCGGGCCCGCCGGGCAAGCGCGGTAAGAAGGGCAAGAAGGGGGACTCCGGAGACCCGGGCTCACCGGTCAGTACTACATTACTTACTACAGCTATTTCAGACGGATTCATAGATCATATCAATAACAAGCTATAATTATTAGATATAGCATATAGGTGCCCTGGTACAATTGCAGCGTCCGACCATCGATAAAAAAATACAAAAATGTAAGTAAAAAAATAATAAAAAGAAGTAAGAAAAAACCACTAAAACATTTATATTGGAGGTAGGGCATTTTAAAAAATGTCGGCGTAGCTGGCTACCGCCATCTTATCTTAGTCTGTCGCTAAACAGTAATGTTGATATTTTGTTTTTTGCACAACGACTTGGTACTTGACCTCAATCACATCTGATGTTAAGTGAAGATGAGGTCGAAGGTGGAAGCGTACTGACCTGGAAATCCCAACACATTTGGAGGACTGGCTATCTTATCTCTGACAACCGGAGCACAACAATGCTATTAACATTGCTGCTTGGCGGCAGAGTTAGATAAGATGGTGGTAGCTAGCCAGGCGGACATTTAAAATACCCTACCACCAACCAAACCGAGTACTTAAACATGTACCCCGCTGGGTATCCAACCTGTGACCTCCAAATCGTAAACAAATATTGTTTACGTTGAGCCACGGAGGCTGTTAAAATTAAAATACCATTGTTGTATTCCGGTTGTCAGACATAAGATAGATAGTCATTTCCCAAATAAGATGGGGTTTCCGGGCCAGAACGCTTCCACCGTCACTTAACATAAGGTGTGATTGAAGTCAATTGCTAATCCGTTTTGCATAAAAGAAATATTTACGTGAAAAATTGCCGAAACATACAATTTCTGTTTTTAATTTAACAAAATGAACCAAGTAACACTACACGTGGTTTAAAGCTACAAAGTATTGAAATGTGCACCCTCTACTTATATCCAGTTAGTTATAACATTCAGCGCCGTGTGTCCTCACTGTGTGCGCGCACTAGCGCCAGCGCCGTAGGTATTATTTTACTGTTCATTTATTTGTTTGCAGGGATTAACGGGGGCGCCGGGGAAAAATGGATTTCCGGTATTTACTTTTGATTAAGTTTTTTATTTTATTGCTGTTATTTCGCACTCGACTCTACCACTATTGTCTGTTCTTGGTAAATTATAAAAACAAGATAACTTATCTCTACAATTCTCAATTTATCTTCTCTGTCTCACTTTACAAAAGGAAGGTTTCTGAGGCTCACTTCTTCTTCCACTTTATTGAAAGCTCATTTACATTTAACATAAATTCTGGCGAGCACCAGCGTGTGAGTCGCCCTGTAGACCCCCACGGTAGGACTTCAATGACAAGATGGGTGGCGGCGCAATCTGAACCCTTGTGACGTTTCAGGGGAGCAAGGGCGAGAAGGGCGAGCGAGGCTTCATGGTAAGAGGAGTCCCTTTAGCTCCGCGCAGAGATAGCTCCCCCCCCCCCCCCCCCTCCACCGCGCTACTTTAACATTTACACGTCTTTACAACCAATACAACTTTATCGTCCCGCGTTCATTACATATAGCTAAGTACGCTGGTAGCAGGTATGTAGTCACATAATCAATCAAATACTCTTTATTGTACAATTAAAAAACTACACAAAGATTACAGCGTATAATCAAAATAATTGTGTTATTTAATAGCACAAATAAAAATTTTAATTTGATTTAGCCTCAATGGATAGATAAAATAAGGAATGAGTATGTCAGAGGTAGTTTTAAATGTGGCACCCGTGACAGAAAAGTTGAAAGTAAATCGTTTGGCTTTGTATGGACATGTTATGAGGAGGGATGAAATGCATGTTACTTAGGGAATGTCGATGGATGGAAGAGGAAGACCACGCAAAAGATGGACCGATTGTGTGAGTGATGAGGTACAAATGATATCGGAAGAAAAAGACGTAAAGATGGACCGATTGTGTGAGTGATGAGGTACAAATGATATCGGAAGAAAAAGACGTAAAGCGTCAACCACAAATAAATTAGGAGCAGGGCAAGAATATTATATGTTATTTATTTTTGGTCCCACGTTGGGCACCAGTGTCGCGCTATAGGCCTTCCTCACTCCGACAGCAACGTCACGATGATTATTACGAATATTGTAATTGAAGAAGTTGTGGGTTCGTTGTCAAATAAGTTAGCCGATACCACTTTATATTTTATTGACGGATATGATTCACAAATTTAAAATCGGATTGAAAAACCTAAAACAAAGACAGAAGCAGTTTTTACAAAATATTGCTTGTAAACATAACAAAAATGAAGATGATGGCGATAGGCGGATGAGGAGTGGATGGAGGTATTAGAAAATTACATACCCTACATACCCAAAAGGGTTTAGTGGTAATCCATAAAAACAGGAACATTTTAAAATAACAAAACACTGCACTGACTGTAATCTGATGATTACAGTCTGAGAACTGAGAAAAGAAAATAGCAAGAATTTGAACCAAAATTCATTTGAAATGATGAAGACAAACTGTAAATTTCATAACTCGAGCGAATAAAAATAATAAAATAAACTTAAAAATTTGCTTACATATTGATAGCAATTTTGAAATCACATGGCAGACATGTCAGTTTTATTATTTGTATACCTATTAGATATAATCCAAATATAAACGGTAAGAGCTTATGTAGTGCTCTCATTCACAACACAGAGTATCCTAATGTGGTCACCAATTGCAAATTATACCTACATTTTGTCATTCTCAAAACTTAGAAAATCTTTCTTCGTCAAACTGGTCGTTGTTTTTTTAGTAAGTACATATATATCACTAAATGTGATATATCTGATGTGATTGGTATGTACCTACTAGTCGGTACAAAGTTGTAAAGACGTCAGTCAGCATCCGTTACTTACTACCCGTAGTTGCCTATAATTAACACCTACTCCGTATATAGTGTAACGCCTTAGTGTGGAGTTGTAGGTAGTTAACCATTGGTGGACTAACAGTGTGTAGCTAGTGCGGTGTGGTCCATCCCTAGCTAACTCGCCCCGGCCGCCGCGACGCCTCGGTTCTTGTGTTTGACTTGGGAGCCGTCGTACACCTGAGTGTGACCTTTGACTGCGCTCTTAGATGTGATCCTTCAGCGACCTAGAGCTGTCCGCAACTTGCACTCGCTCTCACCCTTGCCTGCGTGTTCCTTCTAACGAACCTTTGTCGCTATACTACCTACTAATTTTCTGTCTATTTGTTCTTATTTACTAATATCGATTGTGTCCTTGATTACATGTTTTGAAAATAATTGAGTGTTTTTGTTTGAGAACTATGGATACGCTGACGCATTAAAGTTACAGACCTTGTTAGTAAAATAATATTTTACTTCTTTATACTAGTAGTAATATAATAGTGTCTGTCTATAGTTCTCAAGGGTAATTACAATCTTGCAATATTGATTAATGCTGAGCTCTAATGTTACACTTTAATCATTTTCAGGGTCCGATTGGATTGGATGGGCCAAAGGGAGACCCGGTGAGTGTCACTAATGATTATTACTATTTCATAAGAAATAGAGCAAAATATAAACCTCTACCAAATAAAATAACTCTTCATAGTGCTCCGTAACTGAAACGGTCACGACAGAACTTTTCGTATTCAATACTTTTACTCCAGATGTGGAAAGAAAATGTCTCGATGAGGAGAAAGTATTACATAGAAAAATATTAAAGTCAACCGCCAAGTACACACACCTTGGTCGTCTTCATCTGAGAGGACCTTATTGTACTAAAATGTTCTTCCATGAAAATATTACACTCGATCTGCCACCAGCTCTCACAATACATCTAACAAGAAGCAAAACAGTCGTTTATTAGCAATGAGTACCTGTATTTAGTTTAAAGGGTTTCTTGTTATGTTCCAGGGCCGTTCCGGGGACAAGGGGCAGAAAGGTGAACACGGCAGTCCAGGGTTCGACGTCTTCTCTGCCGTCAAGGTACAGTCTACCGCTGTTCTAACCGCTGATCTAGTTATTTAAAACCTATAATATGTAACATGTGATGTGACACACACGTCGGTCAACAATGATGAAGTTTTCAATTACTTCTCTCAACTTCATTGCGTCAAATTATATCTTAGTCATCAGGGATAGCGATTGTGTCAACGCATATTCATTTTCAACTCTCTCAAAAATCAATAGCCGGCGGCGATCACGCCTCCAGGTGGATGAACGCCTATTCTGTTAGTATGTAAAAAAGACAGAGTTCTTAGATGTGGATAATGTTTGTGTATGACATGGTAACGATGCGGTTGCAGGGGGTGAAGCGGTCGGTGGACAGCTTTAAGATAAGTCCGTACACCACCGCCGAGATCATTGCCGTCAAGGTACTCACAGTGCTAGCGCCACCTCAGCACGTGGCACGCTTCTTGTGTTTGTGTCTGCGATTTATGTTTCATCACGTGACGTGAATTAAGTTTACTTATTCTAATTGGTTGCGCTTTGTGTACGTCACAGTTTGATGATTGTGTTTATTGTAGTTAGGCGCAGTTGCAAAAACGTTCAAGGAATATGGAGTTTAAATGTTACATCGCCGAGTGACGCCACAACGAACTTCAGAAGTCATAACGACGCTGCTGACTTGTTTCTTTCTCTCACTAATTTTAAATCATTCGTAATTGCAGTAGATTACATTCACAACAATATAGTGCAGATATCGATATTGTGGCGTCACGTGGCTATGTTTTTGATGAAGCGTTTTGCGTTGTACCCGCTCTGGTGCAAAATTACAATGCAAACACTTTATTGTACAAAATAAAGAAAACATACAATTTATAAAAACATTTTCAAAGAGAGAGTTCTATTTGGCGACCTTATTATATGAGCAATCAGTGCACTGTGCGATGCGCCCGCTGCTGGCGCAGTGTGCGCTCTGCTCGTCGCTAACGCCGTGACTGTGTGCGTAGGGCCTGCAGGCGGCCGGACACAACATCTCCGCGCAAACCGTCATTCAGCTCAAGGTGAGTCTCCTCTCGCCCCTCGCCTTCTTCGCCTGTCGCATCAAGATACTAAATATCTCTCTCTATCTGTATGACTGCTAAGTAAAAGTGATTCGCTTCAGGATCAAACTTGTGTAGATCTTGGTCTATATGGTAAATAATGATATTCTTTCAATGCCTATTCTAACGGGATTATTGATGCCTTACTAACTCTGTACTCGTATTTATTTGACCTAATATATTCTCTTTTTACTTCCTTTCCATAATGTGGAATCTATTCAATGTATACAACACCCTAAACCCTAATTGCTGCCTTATGTTGATCTTGGGTTTCCGTTTTCTTTTGCCTCTATTCTCTTTGCTGTCTTGTATAAAATAGGTTTGCTATCGCAGATATGCCGCAAATAGGTTTGCTATCGCAGATATGCCGCAAATAACGATTCTACTGCCACGTAATGTCTCTTCCTTTCTAGACCAGTTCCTTGTTAATACTTCCACAAGACGATTGTGATTATTCTATACCTGTACGGAATTACTTAGTATAGAAATACTTCTATTATGCGCCCATAAATCTGAAAAAACCACTTTATCTTCTTAATCTATAACATATTCTTCTTGCATGTGCGTACACGAAGGGAAAAAATTTGGGCAGGTATAACATAATCTTTGTTAGTTTCATGTATCCATATAATACTTCACCAGATAACCTTTCGCTTGACTCGCTTCTCGTGTGACTGCTAATTGCATGCTGTTGTTTGACGTATTAGTTAGTAACTGTTTTATTTATTTATATCTAAAATTCTTATAACAATGGACTAGAAATTAGCAAGGAATAAGGTTTTCTTATACAAAGTTGAAATTACTAATTCCAATGGTTCTTTATTAAAACAAGAAACAATTCAAACAATTACATTCTGTTACACAAAGTAATGAAGTGATATTTATCTTTTAACAAAACATAACATTATGTACGTGTGGGTTTTGTTGACACACGATGAACCAATGGGCTGGTACTGCCTCTGCTCGTCGAGACGCGTTACCTACTTATATGTGTCATTACTTATATGTGTCATTACTTATATGTGTCATTCATTACTTATATGTGTCATTCATTACTTATTTCGATGATTTTTAAATTAACTTTATCAGTTACAACTGATGGTAACGGAAGTTGCTCTTTTGAGGGGTACTACTCCAAGCCGACATAAATATATGAACTTAAAATCACGTATTATATTCAAATAGTTAACAATTTAGTAATAAGTTAATGTTGCTACATAAGCATAATGGTGTTCCCAGGGCGAGCCCGGGGAGCCGGGCCCACCGGGTGCACCGGGCCCGTCCGGCGGGGAGGGTCTGCCGGGTCACGACGGGCGGACCGGGCCGGCCGGGCCTCAGGGACCGCCCGGCGGCGCCGGACCGCCGGGCCCGGCCGGCCCGCTCGGCCCGCCCGGCGCGTTGGGACCGCACGGACACAAGGTAGATTTAAATGTAATCGTAGATTTTAATATAACGATGGTCTTCAAAAGTACCTCTGATTCCTAATATTATTCCTAATTCATGCCTTGTATAAATATGTGATACATAAATAATCCTATAAAATGAATAATTCAATTCCAACAACAGTGAGATCTTTCAAAATGACAAAGTAAAAGTCAGTAAGTTCAGTTCGTGTGATGTTTTCAGGGTGACAAAGGCGACAAGGGCGAGCGCGGCTTCACGACGACTCTGAAGGGCGACGCGTTCCCGACCGGCATCATCGAGGGCCCGCCCGGCCCGCCCGGCCCGCCCGGTCAGTGCCCACCCCCACTGCGTGTAGATAGACAGCCCCACGCTAATAATATCACTAGTTTTATTTTTTTGCTAAACATGCACAACTAAAAACTGGAAGGCACATTTACCATTGTTTGATTAACCAAAGTCTACTAATTTGTACGTTGCTGGGATTGGATTAACGTTAACCATATAATAAGTACAAAGTTATAATTATTATCTCGCAACCTTTACTGACAATACGAGAACGAATTATTAACATTGATTACATCACTAGCTAAATACAATGAGGGCGCATGCTGACTGATTCAACACGCGCCTCCGATTTGTCAGCCGAACGAATGTAAACGGGTCTTCCAATATGACATTTGTCAGATCTAGCTACTGGTCGTCCACCCGCTTGGTGCCGGTCTCACCCGCGACAATCACGACCGATCGAGTCCGGTGGACGACACGTTATCGAGATCACGTAGCGTAGACGCTGGTGGAGGGTTCGACGAACAACGCGGGCGGGATATGCTCATTCGCGCGGCCGACGTTCCGACACACGATACATCGCTGGCTACATACCTAAGGCTATAGTATATCTCACCTATCTTACCAATTTTGTCATACTCTAATGCTCTAGAATTTTATTGAAGAATCCTAATAATACATAGCTACAAAAACATACATGAAGCTACGACCTTTATCCCAAACGAAATGGTCAGAGATATTCCAAACATTAGCATTAACATTAGAAACAACATCCACGGCTCACCTTAAGAAATATACAGAAACGCACACGTGACAGAAACGCACAGGTGAACGCATCGTCGTTGAAACGTGCAAATCTATGGATGTTTTGGTGGAAAGTTCCTCATTCGCCTTTTACGACACCCACGGGAAGAGATGGGTTGGTTCTATTTGAGTGCCGACACCACACAGCACGTCCTGATAATTGTACTACAAATTGCGTTCAACTTTTTTTTCTATCTATGACTACCTACGATGAATACGATGATATAATTTGTTAAAGCAAAATATATTGTTTGCGCGTGAGGCTACTGGGATGGGATGCCAAGAATTTAGTCCCAGTATAGGTCTACGGTATGATAAAATTGATGCGTCAAATGGGGGAGTCTTATCACATGAACGGGAACGCTGACGTGGGGTCTACGATGATTGCGCGGCGGTTCGTCTCCTCGCAATCGGCAACATCTGTCGAGGGAGTGCCGCACGCTGACGAACGCGGCGACGATAGCACACGAGGTGGCAGAGTGTCAACAATTTTATTTAATGCATTCACTTTCATACAAAAGCCTCCCTCCACGTCAGCGCAGCGAGTAGTTCCGAACGAGCTGCGATGTGTCGCGCGTCGAACGCCGAGAACGCGCGAGGATCTTGGTGTGTACTGTGTGTGTAGGTGTGTAGGTGTGTAGGTGTGTAGGTGTGCGTGTGCAGGCGCGCAGGTGTCAGTGTGTATGTGTGTGTAGGCGTAGCGGGCGAGCGCGGGGAGCGCGGCGAGGCGGGGGGCGTCGGGCCCGCCGGCCCGCCCGGGGAGCGCGGCGCGCGCGGCAAGCGCGGCAAGCGGGTAACGCCCTCCGCACCCGCAGCACCCTCCGCACCCTCCGCACCCTCCGCACCCTCCGCACCCTCCGCACCCTCCGCACCCGCCGCACCCGCACCTAGCGCATGTCCCGCACTAGTGCGGCCGCCGATCGGCGGGCGGAGTCTTCTTTCACAATACATGTGGCCACAATTACTTTAGTCCTCCTAGGGCACCGGCCTGGCTGTCGATAACTCGCGAGGGGCGAACTGGCCCGAATGATTCCCTATCGATTCCTACTTGACGTGGCTCCGTTCGCCGCACGGGGGATCTGCACGCTGGCATGTGCCTGTCGCTCGCGTTTGAAATCCTTCTGGATCATGACTTTGTAGACGCATTTCGAGGAGCGGGGTGAGGCGAGTCGCCGTTCCCACCGACTGTCGCGCGACATGTCGCAGCGGCCCGATGTCGAGTGTCGTTAACCTCGTGTCGTCGGGCCGCTGCGGGAAGACGACGACCCTCTCTCGGTTCTGTCCTGCCTCGCACGCGTGCATGCTCTCGAGACGCGTTGCACGTGCGTCGGCGAGCCGCTTCATCCTCACGAGGACAGTATGGTACTAATGACGACCGAGGCGTTTACCGCAACCGTACACCTGAAGGTGTCGTACGCAGGCGGTATGCGCTCCGCACCCCACGCTAAGGAGCTCCACACACCGAAGGCAAATCCCGTGATATACTACGATATGTTTAAAATCCATTGCATTCCTATACCTGGAACATCCACGGCACTGCGCTCCTTGTGTGGAGACCCTCCAAGTCACCGTATTCAGTTTAACGTATTTTTAGTGTGTAGTTGTGTAGTGGAGCCAGTAGAAGCTTGTACCGTGGGGCTAGACGCTTGACTCTCACTAGCGGCGCTCCGAACAGGAGTGCCGCCACTTGCACCGGACACCACTAACGCGGCACTAACTCGGCAGCTCAGGTAAATACCTTTATTATTATCGCAGTACAGAAGAATCCTTTTGATCGTTACGAGAGCCTGTTCTAATAGCTATCAACTCTGTTTATTTCCCACTCTCTCAGCTCTTCTTTCCTACAAGCAATAACACAGTAAAGCCGTGGCGGACAGAACACCCGAGAGTTTAATGTCAGTTCTATTGTTATAACATCCTTAATTCAATGCTATTAACTAATGAAGTATGATAGAGTTCGTCAAATCGATGAGTATAAAACGTCAGCTGTATTTTGGATCGACTATAAGTGTTCCACGACGTACGACTACGGAACGGAAACTTCACGATGGACTTATCACATTTTATAACCTGTTTGCGAACTGTGAGTTTTCTTTTGATTTAATTTTAAGTTTAAATGAACAGTTCGTATAAAAATGAATATAAGTACACCTCTAGCGGACAGATCTATTCTTTTCGTAGGGAATTTTAGAATAAGTGCGAAGCTATGTACGTGAAGTGTAAATCCAATGTACATTCATACTCCTGAATATATGGGTATCATCATCATATCAGCCGAAAGACGTCCTTTATATGGGTATACAGGATGCAAATTAACTTAGGAGAAGAGACAGATTAACCAACGACTTTAAGACTAGATCCTATTTATAATCTTATTTTTTTATGTACAACGGGTTTGCTCTTAACCTCAATCAATCTTATTCCGATGGATTCTTTCGTAGGGCAATCATGGTAAATTTTAAAATAAAAAAAATCATCTCATACTTACAAATGTAATTAACTGATATGCTCTTACAGATTATAATATAGAGACGCAATCTTTTTTTAAAGTCACTGATAGCAAAAGTTGTTCACTTTAAAACAGACATGGTGTTCACCCAGTACCCTGTACGTGTTCAGATTCCACATCACTCATAAGCTCCGAGTGGTCTGTGCCTAACAATGTAAAGCTGTTGTTACAGAGATTATTTCACGTTTCAACGAATGTTTCAATAGGAACGGTGGCGCTTCAATTTTACAACAGCTACAACTACTGCGTCCCTGTCTCCTCGGATGATCTTTTAATATATTATATCTGGATGATGACTTTAGTATTTAAGTCTTTTGAATGATAAATAGTGCAGTGTGTGACGTGAGGTGTGTGCGCAGGGGCAGCGGGCGAGGCGGGTCCGCGCGGGCCGCCCGGCCTGGACGGGCTCAACGGGGAGGCCGGGGTGCAGGGGCCGCCCGGTAAACCGGTCAGTACTCCCTTCCTACTCATCCATAATATTCAATCAATGCACCCAATACTATATTCTGTCTTAGCTATATATTCTGCTACTAAGCATCAATGCCAGCATCGTAGTTTTCCTACTTGAGGAGTGCAAGTGACGTTTCTGACATATATGACCACTGTATTTGAAATCAACCAAGGTTGGGATCAGATGTCATTGGCAGACTTTTCTGACAGGTGACCTTCTTCGTTTGTCACATCCTGCCTACATTTTTTTGCCATTTTATTGAAAACATGCTGACATCATCAGTGCTGAGATTGAAGGACACCATTCTCAGTACTAATGACGTAATCAAAGGTTTTGGAGTGTTTCATAAACAAAAGTGTTGTCTGTCATCATGAGAAACAGTATCAAGTTATTCGATGAAAAATTAAAATGTATTCCTTGACTTAAGAAGAGCGTTCGATGAGATCTCCACCCCTCTTTCTACTACCTATTTAAACTTGACCAGCTTCATTCTCTGTGTATTTTTTTTAAGTTGTGTACAATAATTAATTTTTCTTCTTCTTCTTCAAAAGTTTGTCCATGATGGTATTTTAAACGGAACCTTCAGGGCACGAGTCTACTCGTACTTGACCGCATTTTTTTTTTCTTATTAAATTTATTGTTGCCCGAGGTAGGTATGTACAATAAAAAAAATATGTACACAGCACACCCGGTCCTCATTAGTCGTGTTTGATCGATATCATGTTAAATGATACGATAAAATTTTGTATAAACTATGGCTATCCTAATGAATCAAATACAGTATTTTTCTATTGTAACGGTTTCAGGGTGAGATGGGTCCAAAGGGCGAGAAGGGCGACTACGGCGACATGGGCTCGCCCGGCATGCTGGGGGCGCCCGGCCTGCCTGGCCCGCCGGGCTATCCGGGACTCAAGGGGGACAAGGGGGACAAGGGGGACTCGGTGAGTACAAACTGGATGCCTCGGAATGTACGGGCAAGGGATTGACTATCTAAAGTGTAGCTGAGCACGCAGGCACGTTTTGAAACAATAACTGACCATAATGTACACCGCCGTGCCGTTTTATCACTAACCATTTCAATCCACTTTTGCTATCTCTCTGGCTCAGTAAGTATGGACACTAAATATAATTTACAGAATATTGTTACACGTAACTCCCACTGAAGTAATTTTTTGAAAACTTGTGAAAAGACATAGAAGGTCCCTTTGAATGTCTTGAAACTTAGCGTTGATCTAGTTTTTATTGGTCGAACTAAATGACTGCTGGCCCAATGAGAAATTAGTTTTTGACGTTAATATTTTTGCTAAGATCTGGGTGGATCAATAACATAATTTTGAATTGATACAGAATTAATATAGTACTAACGTAACTATGTTTAAATTTATAATATATAATATATAGATATAATTGTATAGGTCCCTTGTGTAAGTGCCTCAAGTAACATCTTTCAATGCTCCATTATCGTCTCAGAGTTATATTGTCTTAAGTAAGTCACTCGGTACTTCACAATGGAGCATTATGTACATTGTTATTAAAGTGAAATCACAAGGTATGCTACAGAATGTTCTTCTCATTTCGTATTATTATGATAGACACTATAAATCAAGAATGCCTTGGTGTGAAGCTTCAATAATGATTCACATCAACGGAATGGAAAAAAATCTTTTATTTACAAATATAACCGTGACCTAGAGGTACCGAATTAATATCTAATTTTGAATAAACGATATCTGTTTCATGTGAAGTATCTCTGAAGTAAGATAGATATTCTAACGTATCACTGTGTTTCTTCCCGGTGTATGGCTGTGTGCGGCGCGGCGCTCACTCCAGAAGTACAGGAAGCTGAGGCGGCGACAGGTGACTATCACACACAACATTATTGTATACAATATCCCATGTGATAAATCATCTCTATCCATTAGTTTTGTAGAGACGACTGAGGGATTTCACATTGAGATAATAATAAAACCCCGGCATGTCTTGACATGCCTTTGCCTTGGCAAACTCTGTCATAATGTGACAAAAATCGCGTCTCGGGAGAGACCTTTGTATTCAGCAGTGAATTATGTCTATTATTGATGATGTACCTATTCGACCACTGGCTCCCTCTGTCTCTCTATTCCACCTTCCAATGCCATACTCTTTTGTAATGTCATTACGTAATTTCGTCAAATTAACCCAATGTGTGCCCATGGCTGCAGCCTATAGCGAGTATGATACCTACTGAAACCATAATGTGTCCGTTATACTCGTATATAATTGTAAAGATCCTACACAATCGCTAAACAGCCACATGAGTGGGGACTGTTAATCTTTATGCCCATCACTGAACTTACAGGGAGACGGCACCGGGTACGAGCTATACGGACATGAAATGGTGAGTTACTCGTTTATGTTTTTAATAATTACATAAACACCAACACAATACATAATATTACGTAGGAAGACGAGGCACCTGCCTGAGAACGAATTTCAACCCTAAAGTTTTTAGTTTACTGAAGGAATACAATTTAGCAACTCAGTGTAAACAATATAAGGTTTACAAAGCCGAGGTAGCGGGTTCGACTCCCAGTTTAGTACTCGGTTTGGTTAGTGGTATTTTTAAATGTCCGACTGGTAGCTACTACCATCTTATCCATATCTGAGGCCCAGCAGCAATGGTGGCAGCCTTGCTGTTGTCCGGTTGCTAGAGATAAGAACTCCCCAAAATTAAGTTTAGGTTTCCAAGTGAACACAACTACTGTGAGTTAATTACTATCTGCCAAACTTACCTGTAGTCTATCTACAATGACACGACATAAAAACTTTAAGTCTCTTTTACACGCATAGAGATAGAAAGGTTATGCCGTATCGAAGAGACTACGGGTCATGCAAGCCCTGCAGGTTCTTCATTTTATAACATTTTTTCTTCGAAGAATCGTTTACCTCGCCCCAGTTTTTGCTGAAGAACTCCATATCCATACAGTTCTCTAGATTACATACTTGAAAACGGATACATTTGCGGTTGGCCGAACCAGTGATATTGGTTATTCAATAAGGTATGCGTCTCTTCTTCCGTTCAGGGGTTTGAAAATTTTGTTGTGGTGCATCTTCAGAACTAATTTAAATATTCATTTGGGTGTTAATGAATCTCTTCGCTAATTTTTAATTTTTACCCAATACTGTGGTGTAAAAAATTGTATAGAGTCTGAAACACAGCTCTGTAGTATATTACAATTCTAGTTTCAGAAATGGTGTGTACTTCTTGTTTCTGTTATTGAAAAAGGTTCAATATTATAAAATATATTTTGAACATCTTGAAACTTTGTACTTACAAAGTACAATGTGGTAATCTGATGAATCACGGGGCATCTACCTGGGGTATTCCTAATTCCGGAACACGGTATATTTATATATTATATTGTACCTCGTCTTTATTTCATAGTATATTATAGCATAATATATAATTGCATTACAATTTTTTTTTAATAAGTATTTGAATGAAGACGTAACCCTCTTCCTTGCGGCGTGACACAGATGATGGGTCCGCCCGGCGTTCCGGGCGTTCCGGGGCTGCCGGGGGTGGCGGGCCCGCCCGGCATCAAGGGGGACAAGGGCGAGCCCGGCCTGCGCGGGAAAGCGGTATGTAGCCAGCTCTGCATCTCCTCCCTGACTCCTCCCTGATACCGCCACCACGTGGGGCTACTGCTGGCATGTAGCCAGCTCTGCATCTCCTCCCTGATACCGCCACCACGTGGGGCTACTGCTGGCATGTAGCCAGCTCTGCATCTCCTCCCTGATACCGCCACCACGTGGGGCTACTGCTGGCATGTAGCCAGCTCTGCATCTCCTCCCTGATACCGCCACCACGTGGGGCTACTGCTGGCATGTACCCAGCTCTGCATCTCCTTCCTGATACCGCCACCACGTGGGGCTACTGCTGGTATAGGATAGCCCGACATTCAAAGAGATCAGGGCATGACTGACCTGCGTTATAAAGTGGTACGTAACCAGTATTGTACCATTTCCCTAGCGCCACCATTACGTGGGGCTACAGCTGGTATAGAGCGGCCCGTCATTAAAACGAACAACATTTTAACACTACAGACATTATTTAGATATTCGTAGACAGACTTCAATAACAATTGAAATTTATCAGCGACAATGCGACAACTAAAGTTCTATTGCATATTGCTTGGGTGAGCTTGACTTATCTTAAAGTATAGTTAGCATTTAAGGTTGTATGATCCTCGTTCATTGCGAGTGCTGTTGCACATCCAATTTCTTAGTATATATTTTAGCTATCTTTACAGGGCGACAGAGGCGACAAGGGAGACGCCGGACCGATGGGACTACCGGTGAGTACATTTAGGCCCGTTAATAAACCAATCTCAATACAAGTCTTGAGACTGTATCACCCGAGATGCCTCTTAAGCAGTTGACGCTATCTCAAGCTACGTGCTAATTTATAAACCAATCTTGAGGTCAACTCAGCTGAGATCACTTCTCAAGAATTCGCGTCAGCGGCGAATGAAGGATAGTCTTGAGTTTCGTTTACTAATGTGTGAGAATGAAACTCGGCGCACGTCTCAAGTGAGTACTGCTTGGGTATGCACGTGTGTTTCAGGTCTCAAGTATATTAATCGACACGTTTACTTGAGATCGGTCACAAAACTATTCTCAATCTTAAGAACAGTTCATTAATACGGGCCCTAGAGTGCCACACAAGACGTGACAGAGCAACCTCTGAGTTTCTTGCTCGTTCTTCTCCAGGGAAACTGCCTCGTGAATGAGCGACATCTGTATGTGATGACAATTTCAAGTATTATTCTTATAACATACGAAATAAAACTTTTTGAATCTATTGTAAGTGACAAGTTCCACCGGTTCTGACCGCACCTCTCCCTCGCAGGGCCCCGTGGGGTTGCCGGGCGAACCGGGCGAGCCGGGCCGGCCGGGCGACGACGGACCGAGGGTGAGCTGACCGACCGACTCCCGGCCGCCGGAGCCCACTAGTGGGCCCCCGCCGTCCCCTCCCCCGATCTAACGCATTAACGTGCGACCCCGGCTCGGTGGAGGCGCAGAATCTTGCAACTAACGCGATGGCGCAACGCGACGGCGACCGGACTCGCCCTTACGTGGCGGGAAAGAGGCCGGCCGAGCTAACTGATGTATCCGCGTCGACGGACGACTTCGGTCCGGTCGCGGCCGCGCGGCGCCTGCGCATGTGTGTGTACGTGTGCTCTCGGCCCCTAACTGCCCCTAACTGCCCCTAACTACCACTAACTACCCCTAACTACCACTAATTACCACTAACTACCACTAACCGCCCTAACACTGTCCCGGCTGGACGCAGGAGAACCGCTGGCCGCCGGACTTCGCCTTCACGTAGTGGCGTCCCGCTCGCCGCCGGCCGCGCCCGGAGCCGGCCCCGGCGCCGGAGCCTGACGCCGTCGCCGCGCCGTGACCGGCGCCGCTGCCTGTGACTCCTGTCATATATATTCCCTACGTTGCGCTCTCATGCCGGAGTGTATCTATTGACTCGGTATTTTCGCGTGTTAAGTTTAAACATGTGAATTTACATATCTCAGTGTTCGGCACCGGCAGGTCGCCGCCGGCCAGTGTCTCGACAGCATCTCTAAATTGACGCTGCGCTGGTCGGCTTTGATTTTTTAAATACTAGTCAACGTTCGTGTCGCAAGTCCAAAGTCAGCCTCAAACCTGTTCTATTTGCAGTAATGTTATATAATTTAACCAGTAACATTAACTTTAACGACCAAATTGTCACATAACTATTTGGACCTTCTGAACGACCTGTTTTGTTTCGATCTACAGTGACGTGTCATAATTGTTTATCATTTATTTGTAAACGATTAAAGCCCACGATCCAAATTGCACCTTATGTGACCTGTTTGATAACATTTTGTTTATTTCATGGTATAGTTAAGAGATTGCGGTGAGTTGTAGTTGTATCTAACATTGTATATAATACAACACCGGCACACACACAGGGAGTAGCCCGCTAGTGGGCTACTGCATTGTATAATGTATGCGTTCCTAGTCTGTCCGTCGCTACTGTTGTATAAATTGTAAGATTATGCGTTTATCGAAGTAAATAAATATTTTTTCTATATTTGGCGATGGAATATTATACAAACAACCAGGTGCCAATTAATATAAGTGTTACCTCATTAATATTTTGTACATTGCGCTTTAATTAATAAAAATAATATAATGTAAGTAAAAATAATGTATTACAGTTCGCTTTAAATCGAATAGGTAAAAATATTAAGGTGAAAGTTAGCTACGTTGCAGGGTGTAGCCCTTCGAAGGAGCCCTGACAACTCCGACCTTGTCGACCGATTGATCGTTGTTTTAGCTAAGGCGTCCGTCCTTCTTATAACTACTCCTTATACACACCTATTTACATATGTAACACGCGGGAAGGAACAGAATCACGGCTTTTATTTAAAAAAATATTAATCATAGCTGATAGGGAAATGCTATCCATAGTCAACTTATCGCAATCAAAAAAATCACAAAATGCTAATGATCCATAAAATATAAAATGTCTCATAAGTCCTATACCTACTGATTACATATCCCATCAGTATCATCATATTTTAATGTATATAAAGGAAATAATAGCATTTTTCTTTCAGAAGCCAAACGCTTTAAATCATGTCCTTTATCAGCCTCGTCGGACATGTATCCGCGGCGGATTAACCTAGGCTCGTCGAGGTGTGTCACACGTTTCTCTTTACAAGTTATAATAAATGAGGAGATTGACGTGCTGATTCTGTAAGTATGTACATCTGAGTGCAGTCGCGCTCTGGTGTATGCAAGCGGCTTTTCATCTGTCTTGCTCGCATCAAACACTTGTGGTTACCAATAATTTTTGATGGTGTTTATATGAAACGCGTCTCATCATATCTCTCTACTTGTTGTTAAGAATATTTCATAAGTATCACTTTAGGCTAAGTATCACTGTTATATATAATCTCTCTCAACTAGGATAATCAACATGAACAATTCGATATATCGTTCGCATGTCTAATATTATTAAACTATTTAAGCATTAAAAAGTCCGCGTTTGACAATTTTGCCTTTATCTGATGGCTTGAAAGTTGCGGGCGTATCTGCGGATCTAGAAGTAAATTCATGTTACAATTTATATTATGTATGTTATGTTTGATGTAATCACTCAAGTTAATAATTATTTGAGACTTTCTTTCGTTTATTGAAGCATTTTGTAAATTTTCCGTCTTATCTTTTGTAAATAAATAGATATTTTAGGGTATAACTTCAGGAAATTTAACAATTTTAATTTATGTTATGATCGCTGTTAGTGCACAAAGAGTTGCACTTTTAAGTAAAGAGACGTGCAGTCGTCGCTATCGACCGTGTCGTCTCGTGTCGGTCGTGGCCACTGTGTGGGGGGGGCAGTGTGTGTATATGAATGTTCGTGTCTGTAGGTATGTCTGCGTGTGCCGCCTCAATGTTGACTCGTATGTATTGATCATTATCTATTACACAGTCGTTATATTGTAAACAAACTTCTTCCACATTGTATATAAAATAAAGGAAGTTTAAAACTCACTCGCCGCCCGTCGTGTTCCCGTCGTGTGCCCCCACCACCAGCACTATGTCCATGTCCATGTCCATTCTGGACGCGCTCTAACTATACTGCATCCCTCGCACTCATCCGTGTATTTTAAATTTAGAAATTAATCTAAAGACAAATGTACAAAATCGTATTAAATACTTATTATTAGGTTAAGTGTCACTTCAATTTCTTACAACTATATTTTATAATTCATCCTCCTGTCGGCGCCGCGCTCATCTCAGCTGTTATCTGAACGTAGGAAGGAAGTGATGTGAGATGGTCGCGGCCGGCGCCGGGCGGAGGGTTGTTGTAGTCGTACCGGTTGCCTGTCGCGCTCCGTGCGGGCGGCGTGCCGCGTGCCGTCCGACTATAATGCGACAATAATGCGAGGAAAGCTTATCATTTGTGAGGGTGGGCGCTGCCTTTCTGCCTGTATGGAGGGCACGCTACTGATTCGATTGTTGAAACAGTCTATTCGAATGAAAACAACTCATCCGAATGATAAATAATGAATCGAATGAATAATGACCGACTCTTTTCTGTAAAGCAATAGAAAATATTAAAAGCCTTCATTTGGCCAACAAGTAGAGTAAACGAATTTCTCCCACACTTTTTGAAATTTTTCACTTTATTTTTACACGCACTTGCTAAGCACATAAAATACTCATTGAGCACACAGAACTTTATAACCGATTAACACTAAAATAAAATCAAAAACACTTTCATTTCGAAATAATTCTACTGGCAAGGTAGCCTCAAAACAGTCCGAATTATATTTCGAAAGAATCATTCGAAATATTCATTCGTTATTTGAACAATGAAGGATTCAGTCGAATGCAAAATCATTCGAAAGTGAAAATCTCTGTATTATATTCGATTGTTAAAACTAGTGACACTCGGCCATGCGTATAGCGCCCCGCCCGCACGGCCGCGCCCCGCTCTGTATAAATATTCCTTCCTCTATTGTAATTAAATTGTACTTTACTCTAAGCGTAGCTATTAAGAATTTAGTTTTTTTATGAGAGTTGTCATTTGTACCATACGTCACGAGAAGATAAATTATTGTTGTTTACAAATTATTTTGAAGAAAAATAAATATTTGCATGCCTTGCACTCCTGTCTTTCTCTTCATCTACATTTCGCTCTGTCTCCCTGGCGCCGAGTCTGACGATGCATGCATGCAACGGAACGGACCTGCTAGTGAGTACCCACCAGGATATATCGCTCGCTCAGATCGCTTGTTTAGATCTCGTCTGACGTGAAATCAACCGGTAAACAAACAAAATGTGTTCGGCTAAATCTGTTCCTATGACGTTCCTCGCCTGATTCAATGGCGATTGAACTGACACTCGCATGTTGTTTGTTACAGTCTGTTTGCTGATGGACTGAAATTGACTTATCGATTGGTTCGATGCATAGACAATATGTAGCAGCATGTGCTCCTGACCGCTCCCGTTCTCTAGAATGCTTTATCACAAATCGGTAATATTTACGCTGGTGCACGATTATTTAAACTGGCATGATTATAATCGTAACGGGTTACAAACACTGTAGCGAGTGGTCCGCTCCGCAGGGCCCGCCCGGACTGGACGGCATGAAGGTGAGCCCGGCCCCGGCCGTCCGACGCGCGACACCCGACGCCTGCGCCGGTCGCCGTCGCTGTCGCCGTCGGCCCACATTCACTTACACAGACATCCTTCTCATCCTACTATCTTCAATATTAGAACCCTATGTCTTTTTATCGTGGCTCATAATGCTTGTTTCTAGTTCATTTAGTTTCCACTAGTTCCTCAATGTTTGTCAAGACATAATCCTTTTATTATCTTTATTATTCGAGCATTCAACACTTAATCGTCTCACAAATTATTGACATGATTGTTATCACACGCATCTCCCATTGTAAGTAGACTTAAATTGAAACTTTGAAGGACATAATGTTTATCTTTCGGAAGTCGGTTATAAATACGCACATGTAATTAGACAGTACTCCGACGCGAGGTCGCGATGAGGGATGCGTGTGAGGCAGGTGAGGGGACTGCGTCTGACGCGAGTGTGTGTGTGTGTGTGCAGGGCGCGCAGGGCGAGCCCGGCTCCAAGGGCGAGAGAGGCGACCCCGGACTGCCCGTACGTTCCGCTTACTTACTCTCCGGCTACCATTACTTACCCCGATATAACAGATAATAACTAATCCCCATCCATCGCACCTTTCAGGGAACTGACGGCATTCCCGGACAAGAGGTTAGATATTTCTTTTTGTTGATTTGATGTAATGATTCGCTGTCCGCAGCCGCAGTAGTAACTTGTGTTTGTTGTTCGCTAGGGACCCAAGGGCGACAAGGGCTATAAGGGAGAACCCGTAAGTAATGGAGCGCTGACACGATCCTCTCGTGCTAACATCCCGTCCCTCGAGCTGGGATTGCTTATACGTTACATAGGAATCGTACACTGATCACAGTAAAGCGGGTTTTATATTTAGGGATTTTAGCACCGAGTGATCTACCTCTACTGTTTGCTGCATGTGCACTCACTGCGACTCATCCTCATAACCAATAACATCGCATGCCCTGCTTACTGTGGTACCGAGTCGGCGACGCGAACGCGTGTCGCTCGAGACTCACCGCACGCGACATGCGACACGCGACCGGCGCAGGCGGCTCGGTGCCGGACCTCCTTTCTTGTCTATTGGATAATTGATGCAATAAAATACTGCTTCATTTTCAGTAGTCTAGAAGAGAATATATCGTAAGTCGAAATTTATCAGACCTGCAGGGCTATAGTGCCCACCGCGACGCGAACGGGATCATGCTAGCCCTGCAAGTCACTTCTGTACACAATTTTCTTTCAAATAAATCGCCATGCAAATATAATGAAACAGCAGCAGGTGCTTTATGTAAAAAAAGTCGTCGCAGACGAACCCGTGTACTAGTGCTAGTATGCTAGTGTGCTAGTGTATGTGTGTGTGCCGGCAGGGCCCGGTGGGCAAGCGCGGCCGCAAGGGCGACAAGGGGGACAAGGGGGAGCAGGGCGTGCCCGGCCTGGACGCGCCCTGCCCGCTCGGGCCCGACGGGCTGCCGCTGCCCGGCTGCGGCTGGCGACCCGCCAAGGTATCCCAGCCTAGCCCACTCACTGCACACACTACTCCGCGTCACTCTGTGTACATTTCAACACTCCGCGTCACTCACTATGTTCCTTACTGTTACACTTTATGACACCACAACGAGTTATGTGCATAATGATGTTCGCTATAATGCGTCAATCATTAAATCCACCCCTCCTTGCGTCACTCACTATACACTTCGACACGCCGCGTCTCTCGCTATGCTCCTCACTGCTACACTACATAACACCACTACTATATGAGTTATGAGCATAATGATAGTCGCTGCAATGTAAAACATACCAACCTCCTACGCTTGAATTACTGACCCCAGTGCATTGGACTCGCACACATTTACCACTCCTTGTGTATAACTTCTAATTACATGTATCTAAATCTTGTACAATAAAAACCGCACCTTTTTTTTTTTTTTTTTTTTTTTCATTAATATACATATAACTACATATGAATAAATATAAGTAGTCACTCACTCACGAAAGATTGTACAATGCCTCCCATAATACAGTTGATCTGTACATATACAGTTGATCGAGCAGTTGTAGATTTTATTTTTTAATTTTATTTATTTATAGTATTTAAAACAATGCTGAACCTACTAGTTTCACAGGAGTGGTTAGTCTAGACGACGACGAACTGTGAATTTTAAATACTTTTATGATCGACAGTACTCGGTTTGGATACCTATATGACCAAAAGCTAGTTAGTAGTTTAAGTTTTCACCCATATGTTTATAAGAATATTATTACACAGTAACTACTAATATTCTCATTATTTGCTTAAAAAATTTGAATTTAAATAACAAAGCTGCCCCTGCGCTATTTTGGTCTACCTATCGGATCGGTAGACTCGAAGCTGAATCTTCAATAACATTGCGGTGGCTAAAGGTTGTTACACACGGCGATGATAATATAGATGTTTAAACAAGAAGAGCCATGTGAAAAAATATGTATAGGTATCCTCGTCGTGTATGGCAAACTTAAGTTCGGGCAAACCTAACGTTGTTTTCTGTGCAGTAGTTTGTCAGGGTGTGTAGTGGTAGTAGTAACTGCATGCGTGTGTGTCCCTCCCCCCCCACGTGCAGGAGTCGATGCCCGTGCTGCCGGCGCGGGGGGGCGACGCGGAGGGCGCGCGGGAGGGCTCGGAGGAGGAGGAGGGCCCCGAAGAGTACGAGGGACGAGACGACGAGCTCGACGTGCACAGGGACTACGACGACTACACGGACAACACTCATCTCGCGCACAATCACCACTGACGTACATCCTCTCTTCCCCTCCCCACCCTCCCTCCGTCACACATATTCACACCCTACACATTGTAATTCCCGTGAGATAAAGTATAGCACATGTTACCTACAAGTAAACGATGTAACTGTCGACATCTTGGACTCTAGATTTATTAACAAAAAAACTAAACAGAGTGAGGAGTCAGGTGAGCGTTAATTGGCTCCGGAGAAAATATTTTCCTATAAAGGAACCTCTGAAGTTAAGAAAAACTGTATTCGTAGTGTATCTCTATACTACTACAATCATCCCCGTGAAAAATTTCATACGTCTTGTGGCAGGTGCCCTCTCAGCAGGGATATTAGAGCTCGATAGGCCTTTTAGGTAGGCTGGGATCCCTAGAAGGATCCAAAACACTTAAATAGTTAGCTGGTACAAAAGTATTCAGATGACCTTTCACCGAAGGACACAGCTGTCGCTTTCGATTGTTAAATCGCGAGTGGCGAGAGAAAACCGAAGGAGGCCGATTAGACCCGATCGTCAGTCTTCGGAATTCGATCGTGTACTAGGGTACCGCGTCCGCAGCGTCATACGAAGCGAGGAATGAAAACCCCTGCGCGCGCGTCGAATATGTATGCGTAGATTAGAGGTTCCGTATATTAAATACTGTTATTTATGAATTTCGATCTACTGGATACAATTCTTTTCTTACTTTAATCACACGAAAACTCCACAACGTTACAGTCTTTTTACTATTCCTAGCTCAGGCACGCTACTTTTCAAAATTCCATGATGCAGCAGATGAGAAAATGCAGTTTTTCTCCTTTAACTAAAAGAAGGGTTTCTGTCAGTAATTTGTGCGGTACTTTTCCGGCCCGTTCACTTGACTCGTCCTGTATGTATATAGTCTGTGGGAGAGTGATATTTAAAGTTTTTATTGAGACAGTCTCTTATCCCCTCTTCATACGACACGATGGCCCTGCCACACTGCCTCGCTCGCTGCACCAGTACAGTGACGCCGAGAGAGCGACACCTACTAACGGACAATGTGAACGTAACTGAGTCAGGGCTTTATCAGCTGAAATACTATCTATGCCCGCATGATATTTGCCCGAGTTCTGTATAGGTACTTAGCTAGTTTACGAAGTACCAAGTATATTCGTATATCGCAATGAGTTGCAAAAAACCTCAATAACAATCATCGACCTTGCAGTTAGGTGCCAAAACTAAAAGTATGTGTGTGTGCAAGGTACTTGGGTTTTCCCGCTTACTTTGACTCACGCACGCGCCGAATGGTTTTTCTTTTCTCGGTATCGTTTGTAAGATACGAATAACAGGAACTGTGCCCATTACATTATTGTTATTGTGGATTTGGAGTCTATGGCAGCCGCTTATCAGCCGTTATTACACGAATTTATAATTTTATGTGAACTATTTTTCAAGCGTATTAGCTTCGAACCGTTAAAAATAACAAAATAAATGGTAAGAATCAATAATATTAAAGAAAAATAAATAAGAGTCCCTCTCTCCCCTGTCCCCTGCTCCTCTCCCTGTGCGCGCTGTTCGCTGGTGTCGGGGCCTCGGGCTCGGGCTCGGGCTCGGGTGGCTGTGAGTACTAACTAAACACTAACACAGCTTGCACTGCCAACACTAACCAGCCAGGACAATTAGCAGCCTTTAGTCACACTAAATAATAAATATATTTTAATTGTAAATACGCACATACATAATAACACACAGACCCACCAGTGGTAGCAGTTCGTGTAAACAGTAAGAGTCACCCATCTTTAACTTCTGACCCATTGAGTCATACCATGTACAATGCGGAGATATGGAGTCGTACAAATCTAACTTTGTGTTAAATAAAAAGCTTCTATTGTCGCCTTATACGAGTATGTACGAGCATGCTATTGTTGTATAAAGTATTACTAGATAAAGTGTTGATTCACATCACGGCCATGGATGGAGTCACTTGGCCCACTGCCACGTTAACGTTGTCCGACTGCACACATTGAATCGCATTGATAAATAATAATAATAGAACCAGAAATAGCATTAACTTCAAGGAAAAGGAAGGAACTTCTACACATGACCATGCGTTAATCTGTCGTAGGTCAGGGTTATAACAACCGCCAGCTTTGTATCAATTTAAAGAAATTTTACAAGAAATTGTATGATTTCATTTTGAAGTAGCCCTTCCTTCAAATTTTTAAAGTTGAAAACCGAAAATATGAGACTCAGTAAACGTTACGGAACCTTAACTTGGCACGCTTCCGACATGCACTTGATTGGTTTTTTAATGCACACATTTGGTAGTACTGTTGGGTCAGTTAAAGAGTACAGAGTACTTATCATAGTTGGTGGAGTGACGTGACGTGTGTTGACAGGAGGCCATGTACGAGTGGGTGCGGCGGCGGCTCGACCTTGACAATGACCTGCGCGTCTGACGGAGCCACCTCATCCGCCACCTGACGGAGCCACCTCATCCGCCACCTGACGGAGTCACCTCATCCGCCACCTGATGGCGCCACCTCACCCGCCACCTGACGGAGCCACCTCATCCGCCACCTGACGGAGTCACCTCATCCGCCACCTGATGGCGCCACCTCACCCGCCACCTGACGGCGAGAGAGCAGAGAGCTCTGCCAGAAGACGCGGGGTGTTCTGCTGCCACCATCTAACACATTAAGCATAAATAAGTTATATTGGACGATACAGCTATGGTGTTACTTCACGTACCGAACAAACCTCGTTAAGGAAAATAAACACAGCATTGTATTTTATAAATATACTCAACGATTGAGTAGATATTTTAATCAACTTTCCTTGCAACTATACGTTACTAAATGATAATTTGACCTAAGTACCGTGTAGGTACATATTAGATATCTACTAGGATATCTGTACCTCCATGTAAAGGGGTTAAACTCGATAAGGAGCGATTTGCCTTTTACACAACTCTTCGTTAACAAATCGATACGATCATTAGATATCTCACTAATGTTTTATCTAATTATCCCTAACACTAACTAACTAAACACTACAGTCAATTTGAACCGAACTATTAAGTCACTACTAAGCCGATCAATAATTGTACATACGAGTACAATGTCAAAACGAATACTTTTTATAAAGTCACGTAGACTGTTGGCGGGAAACCCGCGCGTCTACTCATATTTATTTTATCAACAACTCGCTAATAAATTGATAAAAACAGTTCCCCTCTCTGTGCATGTGTGTGATACTTGCAACACGGCACGGTGCGTGTGTGTGACACTCGCTGTAATACACACACACACACACACAGCAAACAACGAGGAAAACCCGCCTCAGGCGCCGCGTCAGCTCTGTCGTGACCTTCATGCGCGAGTGTTTGTTATAAAACTAACTTTACTTCCAATTGCCTAGAATTGACAATCGGAAATTAATTTGTAGCCCATGAGACCATTATCCACGTGTCAAGTGACAACTACACGAAAGGGAAAGTGATGTGAATGAATACCCACCGCTCTCTCAGTGGGAGGTCAACCAACGTTCCCGCGTCAGTGAAACTTTATGCTCTACTGTATAAATAATAATAATAAATATTTCGAACACTTTACACCAATCATCTAGTCCCAAACTAAGCAAAGTTTGTACTATCGATACTAGATAATGGATAAACATACATAAATATTTATATAAACATCCATGACTCGAGAATAAAATGTTCGTATTCATCACGCAAGCTTTTACTGACGAAGAAGTTAATGTCAGAGGCCATTCACAGCACGACGAGACCCAACGCCATTCCTCTTTTCATAATAACAAGAACTAATCTTAGGTGTAAGTAGGTAGGGCATTGTTCGCTTGTGTACATATTTATATATTATGTTAGTATATTAGGTGTGATCGAGTCCCAGTTGTAAATACAGTGCCGCAGGAGGTCGCACGTTGTAGCCGCTCCACTATAACGACAGTATTCCGTTATTGCTATATGTCTGAATAACATAATATATAATAGAATTATTTTAATGACTCTAACTTAGTTACTAAATTATAACAAATAATTCATCTACTTGTTGAGTGCACAGGTACAGTCTGCAACAGATAACCCTTTACAGTTAACTTTGCTCCGGAAACCTTGGTTGTTTTGCGACAGTACATTTACTATATTCTTGAACTCAGTAATTGATGTAACTAAATAAAAAATCACCCAAGAACGTTCCACTCATTTTGTATCATGTAGGCCTGTTGAAGCTTATCTGTTTCAGACTTTAAATGGGTACTAATAGGAACAATTTTATTATAGGTTGTATTGCGCAAGCGTTTGTAAATATACCATAACGATATGTATATTAGGGATTGCAATTTATAGTCATGTACTGTTGGATGCTTTAAATTATTTTTGTTATTTTGTTACCGCGATCGTTGGTGCTGCGTCCGCGGCAGCGGTGTGTCACGGCACTACGGCGGCGGCGCAGGCGCACTGGGGACGAAGCATTTCGCTCCATGTTCACATCTGCTAAGGTTAACATTAAATTAATTCATTTCAGATGTAGACCTTGATACTCCATAATGAGCTTCGGTCGTGGGGCATTCGTCCCCAGTATGTCCCCGATTGTAGTGATTCGAGTATTTGATGTTGTAAATAATGAGTAAGTGAGTTTATGAAACACCTGTTGGCCTGTGTCCAGCAGTGGGTGGTGTCTGCTGTCGATCTACCTGAAAACCTTCCATCCTGTCCGACTCCCCGCCTACCCTCTCCTCTGTCTCTGTATACGGGCGCCCGATTAGGGTTGCCAGATAGGATCTTATGTCTTTCTTTTCTGTAAATGATCGTCCCACTCTATAAACATAGGTTCAGTAACAGCGTTCACTCTTATACAATATAAGTTTAATAACATAATAATAAATGTTTGCCAACCCTAGTCGCGAGCCATTCTCCAGGCCCCGAGCCGACCCACAGCTGCTGTGTCCGTGTCGACGTATTTTACAAATTCAAACTTTACACAACACAGAGCTTTAGTTCGGGACAACCATGAAGAGTTATTTATTGTTTAAGATGATCATAATTGTACATATTAGCTTGTAAGTGTCACGTGATCATCGGTCGAGTCCAAGTCTGTTCGATAAAGATAATTGTAAAGTGTAAGTGTAAACTACAACAAATATATCCTTTTTTTGTACACAAAGAGTTTTATTATACGAAGACGGGATACTTTAGAATTCTGTAGTGAATCGCTGGCTTTATGAACTTTGCCATCTTTGCATCGATTGTAAAGTTTCTTATGTGAACCGCTACATAGTTTTGGTGAAAATAGAATATTCGAGAACCTGGTGTGCTGAGATATAAGTGAGTTCAGAATCTGGTAGAATTATAATCTGGTAGAAGAACTGATGATTTACTTAAGTTGCAAACAAATGCTATTGGTCGGTATAGTCTATACTAGTCCTCAGTAGATGCGTGTTCGACCGACACACACTTGACCGATCTTTATATTGAACTGGGTTAGTGCTACACTTCAGGCCAGTGGTGGAAGCTTACGCTCTCAAAATTAACAGCATGCTTATTGAGAGGACTTGCTTAAATCTGTTAACTGCTGCTTGACAGATAACTACTGAAGATGAGATGTTGGTGGCTATCACCAATCAAACTGAACATAGATAATAAAGATGTACCTACAGTACACGTTCAATAATTTACCAGATTGTTATACACCTGCACGGGGAGGCTGGCCCCCCCAAGATTAAGAGATATGTAAAGACTTGTCGTAGTCTAGGCGGATCGTAATGTACAGCGGTCATTTCCGCTTTTAAACTGTAGCTCGGAGCGAATGTGTGCGTCGGGGTGGAGGGTGTATGGATGGTCACGCTTTGGTTAGTCCGAGGAGACCCGCGCAGCCGCTCAGGAACTCTTTGGTACATAGATAAAGCATTTATTTGTTTCTCCAGTCACACACATACATTAACTTTTAGACACATAACAATTGTAGATCGATACAATTATGGCAACGTGTTACAGGATTATTGTTAATGTATGTAGAGGCATATGTTCAACAGTGGACGTCCTGCGGCTGATGACGTGATGATCCACGTTCAATTGAATTGCTCATTTGGCCATCAGCCTACAACAGAGAATATTAAAGTAATATACCGGATGAGTTTTTTTTACAGCAAGGATA
Organism: Oegoconia quadripuncta; assembly: GCA_949316235.1. NCBI lineage: Eukaryota > Metazoa > Arthropoda > Insecta > Lepidoptera > Autostichidae > Oegoconia > Oegoconia quadripuncta. The sequence goes on from OX438754.1 coordinate 22,657,597, forward strand.
AATAGGGCATATTAGGTAAGTGAAGTATATTGGCATCGGTAGTTTATTTTATGCTTCAACCATGCGCCGGCCGGCGATTGATAAACGACTGGCGGGATTGATAAACGACTGGCGGGATTGATAAACGACTGGCGGGATTGATAAACGACTGGCGGGATTCGTAGAGTTCCTAAACATGCGAAATGTACATTTGAAACTCATAAATTCACCAAGTCTTTTTATTTAATTTTAATGTAATTTGTGGAATAAGCTACAAGCGCGTCAAATGACACAAGGCTTTATAATGGTTTATGGTTTTTAATAAAAAAAATTAAACTACCTGTGCATTTTCTATTTCACTTACCTACGGTTAAACAACTCATCCGGTATAGGTCGTAAAAACTTCTGCTCCTCCCGACTTAAATATACTGTTTGAATTCTTTCTATGCTCAGGAAAAGCAGACGATTGCTATCATAGCTAAGCAGCCAAGGCATTCTCTAACATATCTACATTATGGAACGCAATAAAGAATTGAATGGAGCGGAATTATAACTGTGGTTTATAATAAATAAATCAATATTATATAAACCACAGCCAGCAGGATAACTATCAGATAACTATAAGATAACTGAAATTAATTCAGTGCAATCAAACGATCATCTCAGCCCACATCCACCACTGCTGGGTACAGACCTCTCAATGAATTCAGTTCATTGTCCTTATATTTTTACCTAACTGCGCAAGGAAGGTGGGTAATGTTTTGCAAGTATAAGTAATGTATGTCCGTTCCTTTGGCGGGTCCTGTAGCCTAAACGGCTTGACCGATTTCGAAGTCCGTGGTGTCGTGAGATTCGTCTTGGTAGCCTTCATGAGTGTCATAGGATACATTCTATAGACTTAGATCAGATGGTGGTAGCTAGATAACATGCCCTACCATCAATCAAACCGAGTACTTAACATGTACCCCGCTGGGGATCGAACCTGCGACCTACGATTCGTAAACCCAATGTTGTTTGCATTGAGCCATAGAGGCGTTTATATCCCATTTCACAAGTTAATTTCTATTGAGAACAGACACGAGGCAGAGCGGTTCAACACTAAGGTACCTGCTGCCTCTCTGATGGATCAAAGTAATCAAAGCCATGTCAGCGGGGTTAGCACGACCTGTAGTCTCTCTAGAGTGACTCAAGATAGAAGTGTTACGTATCGTTTATTCGCCTATCACATGTCTCGGTCAGTTGTAAAGAGACTACAGGCCAAGACAGCTCCACTGGAATTACATCTCAAAGCTCGTTCGATAAAGCTTGATAGTACTCCTGAATATTAACAACTTTTACCGACTATATAGTGCCAACAGAAAGTTGGATTTCACCCTGTAGGCGCCTTAAACTCCAACACATTGGTCTAATAGTAAATGGCGTATTGAATCAGTAGTACCTATAATTTAATATAGAGATGTGATCTTTACGGCACATTATATATAGTTGTTACAAGTACTTCGTCTCTGTGTAACATGACGTTAAGAAGGCTTACAGCTGCTGACACGTCTTGTATGGAATTAACTGCGGATTGGTGCTAACTGTTGGACCAGAGGACGTGGAGATATGGTGCCCGGGGGAGGGACAGTGCGACAGGTTACACTGTACTGTCCTGTTACGTCAGTGTTAAGTATCTACTTTAGTTGGCCACTGTAGTACTGTAGTACTGTTCGATGCACGGTCCGATGCGTCACTTGTATTTTTCTAAAGAGGTTATCAAAGCGGCGGCGGAAGCTCATTAATTTAGGTATTGCTACAATAAATAAAATATTACAATATTATTTGGTACAAGTAGGTACAAATATGTGATACTGGAACCTGTAGAAATACGTATATCTGTAAACATGCGATAAGTTTGTAGGTATGGCCTAAATGCTCTGGCAAATATGTTTAGACTTTTATACTAGAGTAAACCGCCTCCGTGGCTCAATGTAAACAACATTGGGTTTACGATTCGGAGGTCGCGGGTTCGATCCCCAGCGGGGTACATGTTTATTGTATTCCGGTTGTCAGAGATAAGATAAATGTGTTGGGGTTTCCGGGTCAGTCCGCTTCCACCTTTGACCTCATCTTCACTTAACATCAGGTGTGATTGAGGTCAAGTACCAACCCGTTGTGCATAAAAAAAAAAAAAGAGTCAAGATCATTTAGTCGCTAGCTCCAATTCTGAGCTGGTGAATTGGCAGCTCGGGGTGGACTATGAGGAAGTATAACTTCAAGAGCTGGTTAGCATCTTAATTATGAAACTTCTTTATCTTACTAATGTGTAAATGCGACGGTATGATTGTATGTCTTTTTCCTCGTCGTTACGGATCATCACATTGGCTTGATACCCCCGACATGAACATGTTAGATGTCTATATGTCTGTGGCATCGCAGCGCCAAAATGGCTGAACAGATTTGAAAATGGTTTTTATATTAAAACAAGGTGGTTATTAGCATTGATGGAAATCGGTTCAGCCATTTACAGGTGCTTTTATACCTGCGTGATATTATTATGGTCTTAGTGTTTAATGTTTACATATTTTATTCCTCACTAGATATTATGCGTAGTTAGTGCGACGTGTGCTTATCTAAAAATTGGCCAAGTGCGAGTAGGAGTCGAGCCCTGAGGGCTTCGTACATGTTCAACATCACCATCTTCGGAGATGGAGACATGGAATTCTGACATACAGGGCATTATCTAGTTGAGGCTTCAGTCTCTACCAAACACTGTTTGTTTTTGTCATAACAATGAACAACTTGTAAATGTGAAAATCTATGTTGAGCCAATATCTTATATTATAAACAAACTTCAAAAACTAACTCAGATATAAGAAGTCCAACTTTGTACAATTCAAAGCGACATAACATTTATGCAAACAGTTGAAGTTGTATGACCAACGAAAACAACATCCAATATTCATTTTTCGAAATGTACAGATATGTACACGTGGGCGGGTACAATGTTTGTGGCCTTTTACGACAACACCGGGAAGAGGGTTGGTTCTATCCTTGTTAGGGCCAAAAAAAAATTAAGTAAAGTCAGGGCATAAATGTAAATAGACCTGTCTGTCTAGTTGTGAGGTTGAGAGAACGGCGGAGCGAGCTCATTTGAGCATGAGTTCCATTTTAAGAGAGTTTATTCCATCTAGTGGCGCCTTCATTGATAAATGAAGATTTCTCTTTAACCGCCTCCGTGGTTCAATGTAAACAACATAGGGTTTACGATTCAGAGGTCGCAGTTTCGTCCCCCAGCGGGGTACGTGTTTAGTACCCGGCTTTTAAAATGTCCGCCTGGCTAGCTACCACCATCTTATCTAAATCTGCCGCCAAGCAGCATTAATAGCATTGTTGTTTTCCGATGTTAGAAATATGATAGCCAGTGACCCAAATAGGATGGGATTTCCAGGTCAGTACGCTTCCACGTTCGGCCTCATCTTCACTTAACATTAGGTGTGATTGTGATCAAGTGCTAACCCGTTGTACATAAAAAGAAATAGAGAATAAATTAAAACATCGCTCTGACCTGCTCTGACCTGCACTCGAGAAACCTAAAAGTTAATTGTAAATAACACATAAATAGCTTTAATAACGTTTACTTTCGTGAATTTCAAATTAATGATAAAAGAGGCCACTTTTTTTACAATCGTGGATTCTGGAAAATAACCCATATTCAAGCTATTTAGGTATTATTCATAAATAGCTTTTAGGCTTCCCGAGTGTAGGTCAGTGCGGTTTTATTGATTTATTGTGTATTTAAAAAGAAATCTTCATTTACCGAATGAGGGCGCCACCGGACGGAAAAAGCCATCTTAATCGACTTAAAGGAGGAGGTACTCAATTCGGCCTCGGCAATGCATACGGAAAGTATAAGACAGTCATATTTCCTTTAGACGTGATGGAGTTTGTATGAACTGTTTCCAATAAGTTACATCGTTCTGTACTTCGACCGGACTATACACGAGTACTGTTATTGGTATATAAATACCTTCCGCTGAACGAACCAACGTCGACGGACGAGAGGTTCCACCGGTCCGAGGTGACGTCACCGGCCGCCGCGCGCGTTCCGCCAGCGGACTCGTGCCCTCGATGTCGACGCACGAGCGAGACAGCGCACAGAGGCGCCGGCGGGCGCAACGAGGACGGCGAGCGCTGCGCTCAGTGGAAACGGAACGCGGCTCACGAGGAGCAGGTTTTATGCTCTCACATACTGCAGGCTAATTAGGTAGGCACCGCGACCGTCGCGATCACAACAAGGAAAACCCAGCGACAGTCGCGCGTATCGCACGGGCAGAGCGCACCGCTCCGACCGATGCTCGTGTACAGCCTGCTCGAGCTGCCCCCCGCCCCCGCCCCCGCCCCCGCCCCCGCCCCCGCCCCCGCCCCCGCCCCCCGCCCCCGCCCCCGCCCCCGCCCCCGCCCCCGCCCCCGCCCCCCGCCCCGGGACCATGCCGCCGACATGCGTCCGCCGGCGCTGACGCTGCTGCTGCCGCTCCTGGCGCTGCTGGCGCTGCTGGCGCTGCCGCCCGCCGCCCAGCCCTCGCCGGCCCCGGAGCCCGCCCTCACCGGCGGACGATCGCCCGCTCCGGGGCCGACGACCGTCGCGAGCCAGCCGACTACTCTGGGACAGCCGATCACCATTAAAGATATGACAACCACGGAACTGCCGAACACCGCGGTAGATTCGACTACGGAACCATGGACCGAGGAAACATCGACCACGGATCTGCCGGCCACGGAACCGCCGGCCACGGAACCACCGACCACGGAACCGCCGGCCACGGAACCGCCTGCCACGGAACCGCCGACCACGACCCTGCCGCCGACGCCGCCGGATGCGCCGAGAGTGTTGCGGCCCGAGTGTCCCCCTCCCCCCGCGCGCTGCCGCTACAAGGACTCCACACAGAATCAACATTTCTACGAAGTAGACGGTGAGTACCCACTGAGACAGTCGGGCCGGGAGACTGGAGTGTTGGTGGTTAGAGTACCCACTGAGACAGTCGGTCCGGGAGACTGGAGTGTTGGTGGTTAGTGTCACATTGCTCGATTGTTCCAGCTATACTGTATCGAACACCACCATAACACGGTCGGTCACCATAATCTAGTAGTTCCTTAACCGCTCGGTGTGACTGAGCTCCCGGATTTGGCCGCGTTTGACATGCAAACACGGGGTTCCGTATCACATGCGATGGATTAAGTGAGCACGGTTCGTAACGTCCGAATGAGAAAGCGGCTAGTGACTCTGCCTTCGGAACCAACGGTTGCGGGTTCGAATCCCACTGAGCGTTAATGTTTGTGTGAGAAACGAACATTTATTCTCGAATCATGGATATTTATGTAAATATTTATTTACTTTTTGGGAGACTTACATAAACGATAAAAAACTTATCAGTAAAATCAATGCTTATAAAAAATCTCCGCCAATATACAGGGTGAAAGGTAAAACGATAGATTCTTTTTAAGGTGTGACAGTAGACCTGATTGCAATAACTACATCCCTATGAAGTGGTGGCGAAAAGATAACGGTTTTTCAGATATATATTTTTTTTGTATTTTTCAAAAACACTGACTTGGCCTCTTATAAAAAAAACAAAACTGCTTACCGTAAAAAGCAGATTTTTTTAATGTGGTCACCTAAGATCATGCCAATGCTTACAACATTACCTGTCTTGCCAAACTACATGTATTGTGAAAATTAAAAATAAAAAGTTCATGAGAGCGGCCGCTAGAAGAAAGTTGTAGTGTATGAATCACTTTTCCCCGTACTATAATGTAAGGTACCGATTATTTATACAATAAATTGAGACAGACATTAAACTACCATCATCGAGACAACTTGTGCCTAATTTGCGTAACTCCCAAGTCCCCACACCGCAAAGTATTCCAGTAAAATAATCTTAAATTACTCAAAACATTCCTGCCATGCTGCCATTTTATTTGTGGTAACGAAATATTTAATAATAATTTGATTGAGCCAAAACTTTTGCCTACCGCTCTAGTAATTTTTAGAACTATGTAACGTTACATACCTTAAATGAAAGCTGGGGAAACGCGGAAGTTTTTTTTAATAATTTGTACAAATAATTTAACAATAATATTTCGAGTCATTAATGATTATTTTGTTGCAATAATTTCTTCAAGCGGCCGCTCTCATTGTTTTTATTTTCAATTTTCACATACACGTAGTTTGGCAATATAATATATATATATATAGCATGATCTTAGGTGATCACATAAAAAAGTTCTACTTTTTAAAGTAAGTAGTTTTATTTTTATTTAACTACAACTTTCAAGTCGGTGTTTTTTGAAAAAATCCTAAAAAGAAATAATATCTCACTAACTGTCATCTTTTCGCCACCACTTCATCATATATTTATTGCAAATGTGGTCCACTATCACTCCTTACAAGGAATCTATCGTTTTACCTTTCACCATGTATAAATAATATGTTCATTCGTTATCAATTAGATAACTTACCTCACTTAACTCGGAGGATACTTCCTTTGTCTACTTTGGGAATAGAAAACTGGTGTGCCTTCAATTATGTATATAATTAGTTTTATCTGGAAAGGTGTCGGCTCTAATATATTTTGTAACAGCGATGATACCGGATGAGTTTTTTTAGCGTGAGGAAAGAAATCCATTTTTTAAGGTAAGGTAAGTGATAGAAGTTATTGGCACAGGTTGAGACGCGACTGGCGGGATTCGGAGAGCTCCTATCATGCGAACTTTATTTGGCATTCATATTGAAGAAATAATAGAACGTTTTTTTAATTATTTAATTGAATTATGTAATTATGTGACTAGACTACAGTTAATCATAAAAAAAACGCTACCGTCAAATTACACAACGATTTATTCGACGACGGTTTGAAAAAGGATTTTAAAAAAACCGACTTCAAAAAACCCGGAAAAAATAATTTAATTAAACTATCTGCAATAATAATAACTGAAAAGTATAAAATAATAAACCAGAGCAGAATGTTCTTTATAGATGAGAATACAATACAATTTATATGCTATACAATAATAGTTAGGTATAATAATGAAATTAAAAATATATACAATAGGTACTTTTTGAAGTCGGTGCCTGCCTAGCCTATAAAATACACAATCTAATGAAAGTAAACAGTAACAAAGGAATTTAAAATTAACAAAGTTTTGTTACGACAAACAAACAAATTAACAAAGTTTAAGGAAACTAAACAAATAAGGAATATGTACAAGGATCAGTAAAAAAAAATATAGGCTAGGCAGGCACCGACTTCAAAAAGTACCTATTTTATATATTTTTAATTTCTTTTTCCCTACAAACCCAAACTGTATCTACTTAGTTTCCCTGTGTAAAAACTACACAATCGTCTAAATATGTAATGCCATTCTGATGTTTACCATAATTACACAAAAACTACTGAAACGATTGCGCTGAAATTACAATAGGACCAACTCGACGGTATCCTCTTTCATTTACCAAAAGAATCATGTGAATCAACCGGCAAATCTCGGATATATAGGTGTACATACATTAAAAAAAAAAATACGCCCCGAATACAGAACCTCTTCCTTTTTTGAAGTCGGTTAAAAAATAAAATAAATTGCCAATGCCAATAGCTTCTATTTCATTTATTTAACAACTAAGTTTTTGCGATACCCACGTAAAGAAGAGGATCGTTTCTATTATCTTCACCCGACTGCCCAAGGAAGGTGGGTAATGTTTTTTACTTGACTTTTGCAGTTTCGCTGTTTATAATTTTCCATATTAAGGCACAGACACGTTTAAATATTTTTTAACACAGCGAAACTGGCCCCACGGTTACATCACTATATATATTAATTTCGCCGGAGAGTTCATCCAACTTTCGGCGAATTTCATATACCCCCGCCGTCGCCCGATCGGCCGAGGCGGACAACGGGAACGGACATACAAACGACCGCCGACACACACCGTCCCCGCTCCGTCGCGGGGACGAGCGCAACATCTCCAACGAGCGGCTCGTTCGCAGGCGTGGCGCTGATGGTGACGTACTCGGCGCAGATCATGCAGCTCGAGTGCCGCGGGGTCACGCTGGACAGCGCCGCGCTGCCGCGGTTCGCGCGCCTCACGGCCGTGGCCCGCGTCGTGCTGCAGCACTGCGCGCCGCCCGCGCGGGCGGGGGCGGGAGGCTACGGCGGGGCGCTGGCCCGCCTCAACGTGAGCGCGCTGGACACGCTGGAGCTGCGCGGCGTGCCGGCGGGCGGCGGCCTGCTGGACGCGGCGGCGCTGGGCGCGGCGGCGCTGGGGACGCTGGGCGCGCTGCACGTGCTGGCGGTGCCCGGGGCGGGAGCGCTGGCGGCGGCGGCCGACGCCTTCGCGGCGCTGGCGGCGCTGCGCTCGCTGCGCCTGGTGGACGTGGCGCCGGCGCGGGGCTGGGCCGAGCGCCTGCCGCGCGGCCTGCGCAGCCTGGCCCTGACGCGCGGCGGCGCGGCGGCCGGCCTGTCGGCGCCGGCGCTGGCGCGGCTGACGGCGCTGCGCACGCTGGTGCTGCACGCGGCGGGCGCGGCGGGCGCGGCGCCGCCGCCGGGGCTGGCGCGGGCGCTGGGCGCGGCGCCGGCGCTGCTCACGGCCAGCGTGGACGCGCCGCTCGACTCGCTGCCGCCGCTCGGCTCGCTGCGGAACCTCACGCTCAGGTCGGCTCTCGATTCACTTTACGAACCGGTGGTGATTTCAGTTCCGCGATTGAGACTCGTAGCACAGATTACCAATAAGTTACTAAAGTAACTCGTAGTCTATAGTGATGTCACCCGAGCGGGGCCGTTTAATTAACAGACGAGCATCCATATATACCGAAGTGAGGCGAGGTTATCAACAATTTACCACATAATAATATAAGATTTACGGCTTTACGTTCCACCGAACACCTCAAAATTCTATAGCCAATCATTTACCCTTCAAGCCATTCGTCTCTGGAACTCCCTACCCGAGTCCATCAGACGAGCTCAAAGTTTGAATGCTTTCAAAGTCGCCGTCAAGGAGCATTTCCTGGTGCTTTAATCTGTGTTCCCTTCTTAGCTTCTCTCTATACCTTAACACAATCCTGTTGTCGCTTATTATTATTTTATATATCAATAAAATATTTACGTTTGTATTTTGTTGCTATTTTATAAATGTTATGTTTAAGTAGGTATATTTGTCTATTGATCTATGTATGAATGTGTATGTAAATATATGAAATGTATTCACGTAGTTTGTATCTGCATCCCTATTTAATACCGCACAACCCACCTATTTCAAATGTACTGTCCTTATACCCAAAGGTTGCCTGGAAGAGATCGCTTTTAGTGATAAGGTCGCCAAATTGTACATTATTCTTACCACTTTTCTGAAACTGTATTTTCTTATATGTTGTGCAATAAAGTGTATTTGTATTGTATTGTAAGATTAACAATCGTTTATTTGACCCGTTATATATTTATATGAAACAATTTATTATTTTTTATATTAAAAATTTGATATGAAACAAAATCCTTACCGACTCATAGTCACACCAAGTTATCACACCAGTGTTACAAACAGGATTCTTTTTCTTGTTAGTCACACTACTAATTTTTCCACACCATTTATTGTATTTATTCCCTAGTAGTGTAGTACTAGTGCTGTCCTAGCTGTACTACAGTATCTACCAGTAATGTATTACATTACACAAACAGTATACATCAATACAGTACAGGTGATCTCGGGGTTTCGTTCGGTCATCTTCAGTACCGAATATATAAGCGAAGTTGTTTTCGTCGTCTTCGGCAGATGACGCTTTGTAATTTAGTATTCGGTTTCCATGATATACGACGAACCGAACACTAATAGTCGTACTTACCGAATATAAATGCGTCTTGTTTCGATATATATATTTTACTTCATTCTGAAGGAAAATCAACAGCCATGTAAAATTAAAAATTATACTTAGCTGTATCTGTATTCTCATATTTAAATAGTGACGTAATAAAGCCATCAGCTGAGATCTGTCGCTACACATATACACGTAACATAATTTTTGTTATAATCATGTACCTACATGATCATCATTTTCTTGCCCTTATAATGAGATCGGTACAACATGTTTTCCTTTTCCACTCTTCTCTATCATCTGTCATTTCCGTACTCGTCCCCTGTCACATATCGTCACCCTCCCCGCTAACTGTCTTAACCAACAATTGATACTTTTTCAAGGTAACCGTTATTCGGTTTTATAGAGATGTGTGTGTGTATCATAGATAAGTTGGAGGACACATTTCACTTTGTATAACATAAATTGAAAATTTAGAAAACCTCCGAGGAAGGATACGTAACAAGAACCTAAATTGTTTATTTTATTTTATTCGAAACACCAACAGCAGAAATAAAAAGGTTGGGTACATTGAATATTTCAACAGAGCCATTAAAAGGTATTCGCAGATACATTCTGATTAGACTTATCGATCATAAAAAAGAAGAAATAAACTCTCCTAAACTAAAATAAATAAATAAATATTACCAAAGTATGCAAAGAAAACGTGTTGAAACTTAAACGACTTCGAAACGGCTGTATCGATTTTCATCAAATAATGGCTATTATCACTATCGACACGAAAAGAAGAAGATGGGTACTTTAAACTTTTCACGAAAGAAACCACACTCGTTTCGCTTCTTTTCGGCCGACAAGTCCAATCGCGATGCGTCTGCGACTACCTCTCAACACGCTCCGGGACACGGCCCGCCCCTCGACGTCGTAACAATAAAACTCGTGTCGCGTCCGACGATCTGCCCCGGGACGCGTCGACCTTCTCGCTTTCGCTGCTGGCGTTCCGATTCCAACAAAATGAGTAACCATCGGCAGCGGCGTGCGCGGCGTGGCGCGGGCCGGGCGCGAGTCGGCGTGCGCGCTGGTGGCGCTGTCGCTGCGCAGCGCCGCGCTGGCCGCGCTGCCGCCGCGCTGGCTGCGGGGCTGCCGAGCGCTGCGCGTGCTGCGCCTGCGGGCGGTGGGGCCGCTCCGCAGCGGGCTGGCCCTCAGCGTCCCGCCCGACCTGCTGCGCGACGCGCCGGGGCTGGCGGCGCTGGCGCTGCGGCGCTGCGGGCTGCGCGCGCTGGCGGCCGCGCTGCTGGCGCCGGCGCGCCGCCTCACCGACCTGGACCTGGCGGAGAACCGCCTGCGGGACCTGCCCGGGTGAGGATCGCCCGGCTCCCCCGGATATTATTTTTTTACTCGGTTTTTACTAAAACCTTTATGCGTTCGTGCAGCGAGCAAGAATTTTAATTTACTTAGCAACGAGTTCGACTTGGACCTATTTTGTACTAGCGTTACATCGGCGAGGAACACATTGAGTAGACGTTTTTTTTTGGCCAGAAAGTAACCTAATACTGCTGTGACTCTATAGATTGTTTATAATTAGATTAATTTTTCCAACCGTTCTCTGATTGCAATGTATAGTTTTTTATTTTTTATTAAGTTTAAGTAGGTTTTATCGGTGGAAACCTTACTTGGCTTTCAGTTTCTTAGTTTAAGTGATAATTTGTAAAACAGCTGTTGGTTTTCCCAAGAAAATAAAATAAAAAAAAAAAAAAAAATGTAAAACCAAAGCCCGATTTTAAAGGAGCGACCCTTCGAGTTTCTTGCATGTTCTTCTCAGTGGAAAATTACCTTTTGAACGAGAAATGTAAAATCTGACTATTTGAAGGGTACGCTGTGTACTTACATAAATAAAGCATTTTTGATTTGATTTGTCCTGCGTCGTTCCCCGGCGCCGCGCCCCCTCGGCCTCGATCGTTTTACAAATTAGTGAGCACCGAGTCGCCGTCGCACTTGCAGTGATCCGTTCGTGACGCTGACGTCGCTGGAGAGGCTGGACCTGAGCGGCAACCAGCTGACGGCGCTGACGCTGACGCCGGCGCTGGCCCCGCTGGGCGCGCTGCGGACGCTGCTGCTGGCCGACAACCCGCTGGGCGACCTGTGCACCGACGACACCGGTGAGGGTTCGCGCCGTCCGCCAAAATGGCATACGGCGTAGCGAAACATGTCTGCAGTTTCTCTTTCAACTAAAATATAATAAAACGCTCGATAAACTTGGTGCGGTGAAAATTGTGTACAAAGAATACCTTATGATCAGTTTTTTTTGTTTTTTTTTTTTAGTTTTTTTTTCTCCTCTAGGAGAAGGCAAAGGGATCTAGCCCATAACAGCCATGTCTTATTTATCTTATTTCTTCAGTTTATAAGTCAGCTCGCAATCAAAACAAGTAATTCGTCGTATACTTGGCGTATACAGAGTCTAGTCACGGTCGAGTCATTCTTCAGTAAAGCGGCAGAGTGCTTTACAAAAGATTTTAGCGGCTTCTTGTGCGAACCCGAAAGCTTCGTTACGCACTTTAATTTACACTTCCCTTCACTTGTACACCAACACTAACTTTTGCTTCACAATATTCTACCGTTATTAAGCTTCAAAAGTCAGAATCACAAATTATAAGAATTATTGCACAGGCGGAAATTGTAATTGGCTTTGTCAGAACCGATTATTGTTATCCATAGCATTATTGTAGCTGTAAGTTTTCCAAAAAAAAATAAAAAAAATAAATAAAGAAAATTGCAATTTCACTCGCCGAGATCCCGCCAAACAGCCTCCCTTGTCATCACTTTTGTTACCGACTTCACAATGCCACAGATTACTGAATAGTTACAAGAAACTATTGGTTGATCGGTAAATATTGTTCAAACTGAGCAATTTAGAAATGTCAGCCTGTGAAAACGTCACTGGATTAAAAACACAAGTGTTAAGATTTCGCTCGAAGAGCGAACCTACTAGGTGTACGGTCAAAGTTGTGTATACAACGGCACAGTACATACATGTGGTGAGAAATGAGTAGCATTCGTAGGGGATGCATCGTAAACAAACAATATGCAGATAGGCATCAATAATTTTGTTTCGATATTGCTGAAAAATAGTCCAAGGAGATGGAAGTCGAGCCCGATGTTTAATACTTTGCACACACAACTCCGACCCGAGACCGGTCCACATACGAGCCAACTCATGTCGCCGCGGGCGCGCTCCCGCAGGCGTGTCCCCGCTGCTGGCGCTGGAGCGGCTGCAGTACGTGTCGCTGGCGCAGTCGCGCGCCACGCGGCTCTGCGTGGACTGGCGCCGCGACCTGCGCCACCTCGCGCGCCTCGACCTCTCCGGCAACAACATCACGCAGCTGCAGGTACGGCCCTCCCCTCCCCGCCCCGCCCCGCCCCGCCCCGCGACACCATCTCTCCCCTCACGCTGGGCGCCTGTCCGCAGATGCCGGACCTGCAGTGGGCTCGGCGCGCGGACGGCGGGCGCGCCACGCTGGAGCTGTGGCGCTGCGGCCTGCGCGCGATCTCCGCCTCGCGCCCCATGTACGGCCGCCTGCCCGCCGCGTCACAGGACCCCACCGTCAGTGCACGACGCTCACTGCTCACTGCTCACTGCTCACTGCTCACTGCTCACTGCTCACTGCTCACTGCTCACTGCTCACTACTCACTACTCACTACCCCCTACTCCCCGCTCCCTGCGCGCGATCTCCGCCTCGCGCCCCATGTACGGCCGCCTGCCCGCCGCGTCACAGGACCCCACCGTCAGTGCACGACGCTCACTGCTCACTGCTCACTGCTCACTGCTCACTGCTCACTGCTCACTGCTCACTACTCACTACTCACTACCCCCTACTCCCCGCTCCCTGCGCGCGATCTCCGCCTCGCGCCCCATGTACGGCCGCCTGCCCGCCGCGTCACAGGACCCCACCGTCAGTGCACGACGCTCACTGCTCACTGCTCACTGCTCACTGCTCACTGCTCACTGCTCACTGCTCACTACTCACTACTCACTACCCCCTACTCCCCGCTCCCTGCGCGCGATCTCCGCCTCGCGCCCCATGTACGGCCGCCTGCCCGCCGCGTCACAGGACCCCACCGTCAGTGCACGACGCTCACTGCTCACTGCTCACTGCTCACTGCTCACTACTCACTACTCACTACCCCCTACTCCCCGCTCCCTGCGCGCGATCTCCGCCTCGCGCCCCATGTACGGCCGCCTGCCCGCCGCGTCACAGGACCCCACCGTCAGTGCACGACGCTCACTGCTCACTGCTCACTGCTCACTGCTCACTGCTCACTGCTCACTGCTCACTACTCACTACTCACTACCCCCTACTCCCCGCTCCCTGCGCGCGATCTCCGCCTCGCGCCCCATGTACGGCCGCCTGCCCGCCGCGTCACAGGACCCCACCGTCAGTGCACGACGCTCACTGCTCACTGCTCACTGCTCACTGCTCACTGCTCACTGCTCACTACTCACTACTCACTACCCCCTACTCCCCGCTCCCTGCGCGCGATCTCCGCCTCGCGCCCCATGTACGGCCGCCTGCCCGCCGCGTCACAGGACCCCACCGTCAGTGCACGACGCTCACTGCTCACTGCTCACTGCTCACTGCTCACTGCTCACTACTCACTACTCACTACCCCCTACTCCCCGCTCCCTGCGCGCGATCTCCGCCTCGCGCCCTATGTACGGCCGCCTGCCCGCCGCGTCACAGGACCCCACCGTCAGTGCACGACGCTCACTGCTCACTGCTCACTGCTCACTGCTCACTACTCACTACCCCCTACTCCCCGCTCCCTGCGCGCGATCTCCGCCTCGCGCCCCATGTACGGCCGCCTGCCCGCCGCGTCACAGGACCCCACCGTCAGTGCACGACGCTCACTGCTCACTGCTCACTGCTCACTACTCACTACCCCCTACTCCCCGCTCCCTGCGCGCGATCTCCGCCTCGCGCCCCATGTACGGCCGCCTGCCCGCCGCGTCACAGGACCCCACCGTCAGTGCACGACGCTCACTGCTCACTGCTCACTACTCACTACCCCCTACTCCCCGCTCCCTGCGCGCGATCTCCGCCTCGCGCCCCATGTACGGCCGCCTGCCCGCCGCGTCACAGGACCCCACCGTCAGTGCACGACGCTCACTGCTCACTGCTCACTGCTCACTACTCACTACCCCCTACTCCCCGCTCCCTGCGCGCGATCTCCGCCTCGCGCCCCATGTACGGCCGCCTGCCCGCCGCGTCACAGGACCCCACCGTCAGTGCACGACGCTCACTGCTCACTGCTCACTGCTCACTGCTCACTACTCACTACCCCCTACTCCCCGCTCCCTGCGCGCGCTCTCCGCCTCGCGCCCAAGTACGGCCGCCTGCCCGCCGCGCCACAGGACCCCACCGTCAGTGCACAACGCTCACTGCTCACTGCTCACTGCTCACTACTCACTACTCGCTACTCACTACTCACTACTCACTACTCACTACTCACTACTCACTACTCACTACTCACTACCCCCTACTCCCCGCTCCCCGCTCACTGCACAATCTTATTTTCTTCTTACACTCTACTTTCTTTAGACTCTCCGACGCCTACTGAAGGTAGACTCTCTTTGGAGTCTACCTTCAGTAGGCGTATCGAGTACCACCGTTGATCCTAGCTTGTAGGAGTTGCAGTGGAAGGCGTGAGGAGCCGGGATCTGCTCACTGCATAGATAACAGTACACACTACACGGGGCACAATCTATCCCCTTCCCATGCCTTCCCACCTGTCGGTATACGAGTCGAAGCTGCGAGTGATGTGGGCCTCAGGTGTGCCCCACACACACTTTCTTGACACTCTAAAAGTTGTTTCCTGACCTTTTCTCGTCGTTCTCCCCGTTCCCGCGCTGGCGCCTCACCACGGTACTCCGCTCCCGGGCTGGACCTATCCTCGATCGGCAGAGCGTTGCTGTCCCACGCCTCCGTGATCTCCATGTCACGCCTCCTTCTGCGCCGGTCTCCGACGTAACTCTGCAAAGTTAGTTTTGGAGTACACGAGCTGCCCGAAATGAATCGGTTCCACCTCGGTGGTTCCTAAGAATTCAGTACACCCGACCTCTTCTCCTATTACGGAGGCCCCAGAGGAGAATACCAGTCCTCGTCCGAGCTGTCCTTACCGTAGCACAAGCCCCTCTCGGACGGACGCGAGTCCCGGAATCGACCCCCGAAACACCCGTTCGAGGGCACGTCACGCGATCCGGTTGAGCCCGTTTGATCCCCGACTGCACCGAGCACACTGTACCCGGCGCAGAGCACACTCTACGCAGCACAGAGCACACTGTACGCAGCACAGAGCACACTGTACGCAGCACAGAGCACACTGTACGCAGCACAGAGCACACTGTACGCAGCACAGAGCACACTGTACGCAGCACAGAGCACACTGTACGCAGCACAGAGCACACTGTACGCAGCACAGAGCACACTGTACGCAGCACAGAGCACACTGTACGCAGCACAGAGCACACTGTACGCAGCACAGAGCACACTCTACGCAGCACAGAGCACACTGTACGCAGCACAGAGCACACTGTACGCAGCACAGAGCACACTGTACGCAGCACAGAGCACACTGTACGCAGCACAGAGCACACTGTACGCAGCACAGAGCACACTGTACGCAGCACAGAGCACACTGTACGCAGCACAGAGCACACTGTACGCAGCACAGAGCACACTGTACGCAGCACAGAGCACACTGTACGCAGCACAGAGCACACTGTACGCAGCACAGAGCACACTGTAGGCAGCACAGAGCACACTGCACGCAGCACAGAGCACCCACAGGGCAGTGCAGCGGCTGAGAGCTGGTCCGGTTGCCGGTTGCAGGTGGAGGTGCGGACGGAGGCCGTGCTGCGCTGCGACTGCACCACGTACTGGTTCGCGCTCGCCGTCCGGGAGCGCCGGCTGCCGGCCGCCTTCCCGCTGGCCTGCGCCGGACCGGCCGGGCCCGTGCCGCTCGCCGACCTCGACCTCGACGACCTGGTGACGAACTTATATTATCGTATCATAAAAAGGAACATGGAATAAAACTTTTCGACTCACTATGTTACACTGAAACATCCAGTAGATAGAAGAATCGTTTTATAATTTTTGAACATAATGGGTACCTAGTTGTGGAGATATCGCAGGATACGCTTTTCCATTTCACCTCCCCGCTCGTTCGTGCGCCGGACCTGTCCTGCCCCTCGCCGAACCGGAGCGAGAGCGAACCGATGAAATCACTAGAATTCGCCTCCAACGAATACTCTCCTCCGACTTCTTATTCCAAATGAGAAGTAGGAGTGTGGCGTTTTCGCCTCGGGTAGGTAGGTTAGGGGTTCCCAATAAAAGATGTGGTAAGTTCCAACCTTTATTGAAGCCTTCAATTTCACTGACCGCCGCAACGTCTCGAGAGCAATATTAAGGGAATCACTGGCCTGAAGGTCTTCGCTCTTCGTGGCAGGAAGCGTCCACAGCTCCGGTCGATAGGTTGTGGTGGCCGTAAGGTTAGGGTCCTCCACGGTCGCCTCAGCAGGGGTAGCAGCTGCCCTCTCAGCAGGGGTATTAGTTCCCGATAGGCGACTTATAGGTAAGCTGGGATCCTGGAAGCAGGAGGTATAGGTGTGAGGCCGGAGTAGGAGCTTCGAAGACTTGTGCGTCAGCAGCTCCAGGTCCAGTGAACCCGACCGTTGCATAGGCAAGCAGCACAAGCCTACGCGTAGAACACCTTACATTCATGAAGAATTCAATATAGTGTGATATATACACCTATCTATACTTTGTTTTGAATCATATATAAATATATATGTATATTTTTATTATGTATATTATATGTAAAAATATACTTATATATTTATCAAATGTTAATAACTGATATTATATGGTGTGGGTGTATATATGTCATAAATCCTACTTATGTATACGTACCTATTTACAAATTATTTTGAAACCCTATGCCTACCGATTAATAATTTATATACTAAACATTAGCATAACCAGATACATATTTAATCATAGTACTATTAGGTAATAATACAATATATACACAAAACGGCTGACACAAATAATATAAACGCATGTACCCATTTTAAGATAAAGATTTTGTACTTTCCTTTAAAATTTAGATTACTAAGATTGTTTTATCGTATTTTTCTCCATACACTGTACACACAACGAATGGCAGCCGCGTCATACCAAGTCGGCCATTTTTGAGAGACAGTGGTACTACCCTCCCGCAATACAGTATTTTTACTAGTGCGGAGGTTAGTTTGTCATTGTTTTTCACTGCTAATAAGTGCTAATTGCTAATAATAATTATAATAATTAGCTAAACAAATGTTGTAAATTAGTCTGTGCAATAAATAATATTTGATTTTGATTCTAGTACTAAAAGCGTAAGGGATTAATATTGAACTCACCCTAGAGGGATCCAAAACACTTAAATAGTTAGCTGGTAGAAAATAATCAGATGACCTCCCACCGAAGGACACAGCCGTCGCTCTGGACTGTTCAAACGCGAGTCGCGAGAGAAAACCGAAGGAAGCCGATTAGACCCGATCGTTAGTCTTCGGAATTCGATCGTGTACTAGGGTACCGCGTCCGTAGCGTCATACGAAGCGAGGAATGAAAACCCCTGCGCGCGCGTCGAATATTTATGCCTAGATTAGAGGTTCCGTCATTTCGATCTACTGGTTACAATTATTTTCTAATTTTATATCGCACTTAAACTCCACAACGTTACAGGAGAGCTAATAGTTGTGCCCGTGCGCAGGTGTGTCCGGCGCCCGACGCCTGTCCCGAGGGCTGCAGCTGCGTGTGGCGCGCCGCGGACGAGACCACGCTGGTGCGGTGTGGGGCTGGGGCTGGGGCTGGGGCCGGGCGTGGGGCTGGGGCTGGGCGTGGGGCTGGGGCTGGGGCTGGGCGGGGGCTGCCGCGGCTGCCGCCCGCGCCGCGGTTGCGGCTGCAGGCGAGCGGCATGAA
Organism: Oegoconia quadripuncta; assembly: GCA_949316235.1. Classification (NCBI taxonomy): domain Eukaryota; kingdom Metazoa; phylum Arthropoda; class Insecta; order Lepidoptera; family Autostichidae; genus Oegoconia; species Oegoconia quadripuncta. The sequence goes on from OX438754.1 coordinate 22,676,436, forward strand.
CCTCACCGTCCTGGACCCCGCCGACCTGCCGCCCGCACTCGTGGTAGGGACGCAGTACATTCCGCCATCGATGAACAGATCTAAATTAATATATTTAGACGTCGTAGTTTCTCATCAATAACTCATCGTGACTAGTTGATTATTTTGTACATATTACTGTGCTTGGCGATTTTTGAGGAGGAGGTACCTACTTTGTGAGTTGCTTCCCCGGCGATAAACAACTGACACAGTACAAATTCCCGTAACGACGAACTGCAGCTCGACCTCCCTACGACGGGGACGCGAATTTTAATATTTCAAATTAGCAACCGCTACACGGGGTGGAAGGAACGAGCGGCCGGTGGAGGGAAAATATCCTAAATATTTAGGAATCATTAATTATTTTTCAAATTATTATCGTTGAAGGCTTTTTCGATTTCCAACAAATCACCAAAAACACGCTCCCAACTAGCAGCTTTTGAAAATAAAAACAAAGTTTTCAAATCGGTAGGTTTAGCCATTCTAGGGCTAGAATGCTACACATGCAGACATAACTCTTTATCAGTTTCTGTTGTTCAGACCCCGGTGTTATCACCGCAGTGGGATCTGAACGAAAAGGGTTTGGACAAACCTGGTTCTTATTTGCTCCGCGTGACCTCCTCACTCCTCACTCTTCCGCAGCCTCCAGCCTGATTATATTGGGATTTGATTTGCGCGATAACGTGGCTAATTTTCGCTGAATGACTTCAGCGCTGAGATGGGACATCAAAGCAATATGCTCGCCAACAGTCGTTGGGATAACAGCACAGATGTGAATAGTGCTTTTATTTCGCAAAGAACTACAACTTTCACGTTTATGTATATTTGTAGTAGCGTAAAACGATATCCGGAGCTATATGATACGGACTATTCAATGAAAGATCCACCATTGCTACTACACCAACTTCAGTTTAACCATAAGGTTGCCCTGCAGCGTCTCTGGCAGAGAGACTCGCATCTCGACGTTTTGGCATTGACCAATCAGTAGAAGTTGCCCGCCCCCTCGTCACTTAGGGTCTGTTCTTTTTTGAGAATAATCCACCATCGACCCATGGCCCTACCACCACTCTGATGTATGGCCCTACCACCACTCTGATGTATGGCCCTACCACCACTCTGATGTATGGCCCTACCACCACTCTGATGTATGGCCCTACCACCACTCTGATGTATGGCCCTACCACCACTCTGATGTATGGCCCTACCACCACTCTGATGTATGGCCCTACCACCACTCTGATGTATGGCCCTACCACCACTCTGATGTATGGCCCTACCACCACTCTGATGTATGGCCCTACCACCACTCTGATGTATGGCCCTACCACCACTCTGATGTATGGCCCTACCACCACTCTGATGTATGGCCCTACCACCACTCTGATGTATGGCCCTACCACCACTCTGATGTATGGCCCTACCACCACTCTGATGTATGGCCCTACCACCACTCTGATGTATGGCCCTACCACCACTCTGATGTATGGCCCTACCACCACTCTGATGTATGGCCCTACCACCACTCTGATGTATGGCCCTACCACCACTCGGTATACGGGCCGAAGCTGCGAGTGATGTGCGTGGACCTCAGACTTTCCCAACGCACACTTTCTTGAAACTACAAATTATTTATCTGTATCCTGTCCCTTAGTCGTCTTTCTCCCCATTCTGGGGCTGACGCCACACCACAGCCCTCGCCGCCGGACTGTTCTATCTGCATTTGCAGTCGGGGTTCAGTTTGAGATACCATTGCCGACATGCGTGACCGCTGCCTCTCCTCGATCTCCAGCCTCCTGCGTCTACTATGCTAAGACTTAGCGAATCCCCGAAACAACCTGAAGTTCGCCGCCGTCTCCTCGTACGCGAGCACTCCCACGGCACACGGTCCCCGTACTCCTCCAGGTCCCGTCCGCTGGAACACAGTCCGGAGTCAGTCAGACCCAGGTCTCCAAGACGACTCCTAGAGCACCCGCGACCCGAGAGAAGCTGGGTAGTCTCGCGGTCCGGGTGCACCCGTACCATCTCCATTCTCGCCGAGACGCTTATTTATTTTTTAACAGTCACAACGATTCGGCTAGTGATTAAATTATTGTGTATATGCGCAGGAGCTGGACGTGTCCAACAATCGGCTGTCGCGGCTCGGCCCCGCCCTCACGCGCGCCTTGCTCGCCTCCCGGCGCCGCCTGTGGCTGGCGCGCAACCCGCTGCTCTGCGACTGCGCCGCCGCGCCCGACCTGGCGCTGCTGCAGGCCTACGCGGGCCAGGTGCGACCCCCGCTCCTGCGGCACACTACCTGCTGCCACCTACCTACCCCCAACCACAACCCGCTCAATTATTTTATATTTAATTTTTCATTCAATTCGAAATCGAGGATTTCTTTTTTTTTGTTTAGCTCATTGGGTCCACTTTGGTTCACCTTTAGCGCAATGTTATTTTGCGAGGGCCCAAAGATGGGGGCGGGACGTGTCGAAGTTTCCGGTCGCCTCCTCTCGCCGAAGACCTCGACACGTATCAGAGTGGATGAAAGATATTTTCGGTTTTGAAGCGACACAGCTCATCCGATTTCGAGGAACGGACGTTTTTGTCATCACCGAGCCCCTCGGTTGTCACGTCCGTGGGTGTCGTCGGTGACATTTTACGAATACGTACCGCACAGGCCCTGCCGCGCCGACCGAGAGATTCGTCGAGGACGCGGCGGGGGCGCTGTGCATGTATGGGTGTGTGTGTGTGTGTGTAACGCGCGGGTGCGCAGGTGGCGGACTACAAGGTGGCGCGCTGCGCGGACGGGCGCGCGCTGAGCGCGGTGCGGGTGGAGGCGCTGTGCGGGGCGGCGGGGGCGGGGGCGGGGGCGGGGGCGGGGGCGGGCGCGGGGGCGGCGCTGTGGGGGGCGGCGGGGGCGCTGGGCGCGGCGCTGGGGGCGGCGGGGGCGCTGTGGGCGCTGGCGCGGCGCTCGGCGCGGCTGCGGCTCAAGGCCTTCCTGCTGGCGCGCGGCCTGTGCCTGCGCTGGGCCGCGCCCGACAACGACGACTGCGAGTGAGTTCACGTTTCTATATTGCCGAGCGAGGCTGTTGCCAGTTCTGTGCATGTCTATTTCCCTGAGTCTATTTAACATACTATTATGTTGCGCATCAGTTGCAATGACCGATAAAATTGTTTATTCCGGAAATTTTCGCATTATCGATCCAGGTCTCGCGTATTTTATTTTTATACCATCATCGTGAACCTGTCCTCGCCTCGCAACAACAATAACCGCACTGCACGTCCGACTTCACGCAATTTCGTAGTCGGAGTACTCACGTCCAGTCATAATTATGTTCGAGCGGTTCAAGGAAATTCCTGGGCCAATTTTATCGATAATGACTGAGGTGCCGGACGGCGCGAGCAAACTTCAATCGACTAAAAAGTTCAACGCTCCGAGAAGCGATGCGATATTTTTCGACCTCGAGCGATATTCTGATGCCCTTGCGAAATTTCGTCACAAAACTAAACTGCGCCCCGCGCCCGCAGGTACGACGCCTTCGTGTCCTTCTCGCACCTGGACGGCGAGTTCGCGGAGCGCCTCGTGGCCGAGCTGGAGAGCGGCCCGCGCCCGCTGCGCCTGTGCGTGCACCACCGCGACTGGCGCGCCGGCGACTGGATCCCCGCGCAGGTGGCCCCCCCCCCCCCCCCCCCACCCCCCCCGCCCCCCGCCCGCTAGCCGCTAGCCGCTAGCAGCTGACCGTCCGCCCCGTGCCGCAGATCGCGCGGTCGGTGTCGGCGTCGCGGCGCACGCTGGTGCTGCTGTCGGACAACTTCGTGCACTCGTCGTGGGCGCGCGCCGAGTTCCGCGAGGCGCACGCGCGCGCGCTGCGGGACGCGCGCCCGCGCCTCGTGCTGGTGCTGCTGGGCGCCGCGCCGCCCGCCGGCCTGGACCCCGAGCTCGCCCACTACGTGCGCAACAACACCTACGTGCGCTGGGGCGAGCCCGCCTTCTGGGAGCGCCTCCGCCTCGCGCTGCCCGCGCCGCGCGACCCGCCGCCGCCCGCCCGAGCTGCCCCCGCCGCCCGAGCTGCCCCCGCCGCCCGAGCTGCCCCCGCCGCCCGAGCTGCCCCCGCCGCCCGAGCTGCCCCCGCCTCCCCGGCCCCCCCGCGCGCCGCCCCCGTCCCCGCTACTCCCACCCCCACGCATAAGAAGCTCCCGGCGCTGGAGTTCCCGCCGCGGCGCCTCGCCGAGACGTCGCCGTGCGCGTGACGAGTCGTCCCTCAGCCTGTGGGAGACTCCTCGCTCGGCCCCGGAACGAGAGCCTCGCGCTCGCTCGGTGCTGTTCGGTTTATGAACCTCACGAGTGCCCTTGTACCATATTTAACTTTATAAACAATCCTCGTTATATTTTTTTCCCAAAAAATAAACTCGGAGAAATGTTATCTCAGCTCCTCCTGAAGTTTGTAGAGCGGTGTAGTACGGCCCTCGCCGTGAGTGAAAGAAAAAAAGATTGCATTGCCGACATGGTGCCACGTAACGGTAGGGTTCAAAGTACAGATCTATTCCAGCTGAACAAGAATGCCATTGAATTTGTACCAGAACCTATTTGTAATTCTTTTGCAGTCAACCGTAACGTACGTAAGGTTAAAAATAGATATCGTGTGAACTGCGACTAGACGAGTGCACTTGTGATTCCGGTTGTACACAATTGAAATCAGTTCTTGCACTTATATCTCTCCTCATAGAGAAAATGAATTATCCATACCAATGAATTGTGCAGGTTACTTAAATTAGCTTATCCAGCGAATGGCTCTTAGCGTTTTAGTAGTATGACCCCCCGCAGTGATGAGAGGAGTGGAGACACAAGGCTGTTGAAGTGTACTTACGTTAAGTTTTACTTTATCAAGTAAATTTACAAATATTCAATTCCCAAAACTTTTATTTTTTACTCCCGTATTCCTTCTGCGGTACCTACCTTATTACGAAACCGAAAATTAAATAAATCAATATGTGATCCTCAATCAGTCTCAAACTAGGATCGGTTGAATTCAACCTGATAATCGAAAACCTGATGTGAGAAATCGAGTTGCCGAAAATCTAGAGACACAGCTGCTTTCATGTGGAGACATATACCCGGTTCAAAGAACCCGGAAGACGAGCTCTTTCGTGGAGCTGGATGCTACAGGGAGAACTATTATATTGTCTTGTGTACAGTGTAAGTACATGGAGAGACTCACGAATACGGTCAAATTTCTGGAAAACAATAATATTCTGTCACCCAGTTTGGTTTTGCATCTGGTAAATCTGACCATCTCCGTGGCTTAATGTAAATTTGAAACTTGCCTCGACGCGAAAAGAAGAAGTGACAGCTTAATGGACAAAAGCTCGTGATAATTTTTTCTTGACTCGACCAAAGCATTTGACACAGTCTTTGTCCCTCTACTGGTTAGGAAACTTGAGAGTAAAAACTTAAACTTTTTAACAGTTATCTTTCCGCCCGATTCTAAAATGTTAAAATTGATGGTAGACCAGTCAGATCAGTGAACACCTACCTGCTTCATACGATGTACCGCAGGGACGCATACTAGTTCAAACTTTATTTCTAGTTTATATTAATGATGTGTGTCAACTAATTAATGGTCGATTAATGTCCTGTGCATGTAATACAGCAGTCCTTTTTGCCCGACAGCTCCAAAAAAGAGGGTCGTGTTATTCGAGTGTATGTATGTAGATTTAAATAAAAAGGATAAATCGAGAGCGGAAAGTAGAGAGACGTGGTTATTACTCCACCGACAAGAGCATAGCTCTTAAATTGAATAAGGAGAAGTATGTAGATTTCTGTTACCTCCTGTAGCCTAAACGGCTCTACCGATTTTGAAGTGTAAGGTGTCATTCGATTCATCTTGATCTCTAGAGCGTCATAGGATACATTTTATGGCCGATGAGGGTAGTGGCTGCCGTTAAGATTGGACACCTTGGGGCGTTTCTGCGTATCCAAACTGAGAATCATCCGGAGTCGTGGAGCACCTGGTTGCCGTACTGGTGTTTCTCTTACAACACATCGGTACACTCTGGAACTCGCTACACGCCATTTGAGTTGGTTTACGGTAAGACATGCAATTTACCAAGCAATTTAATTAAGACCGTAGACCCACTATATAATTTAGAAAGCTATCCTCTCGAACTAAAATACAGGTTACAGGTATCACATAAAGAAGCACAGCAAAATTTGATCAGGAGCAAGTCTCATTATTACATCATGTATAACCGTTAGTACTTACCTATGTTACATTATTATAATCAATTTATATAGAAATTGTGTAAACTATAATTGTAATCATATATAATTTGTAGAATTGTATTGTTATATGATAAAAATAAAATAAGATTGTATTTTTTGTTGAGGGGGATGATGTGGTGATGTATGTGTCACCTAATTTGTAAGCCTTATATACATACTTGAATTATCTTAATAATAAGCCAGTCTAAAACTGACAGCCGTAATAAGACAGAAATAAGAAGGGAAAGCGAAAAAATTTAAATAATTAATTTTTCTTAAATAGCATCTTCTCAATAATCAGATGTTCCGCGCGGTCAATCACACTGATGAGTTTGGTGCGCGCTCGTCACATGATACGCTCAACTCCTTGTATGGCAGGGTCGCCATGTAAAGGAGGAGGTTGGAGATAGAAATGATAACGCAACGGCTGTCAGTTTTAGACTGGCTTATTATTAAGATAATTCAAGTATGTATATAAGGCTTACAAATTAGGTGACACATACATCACCACAATAAATTTCAATTCTTTTAAACAAATAGTTATTATCTAAATTTATTAGTTTTTACACTTTGATTTAAACACCGTATTACCGTTTTATTAAATATTTATGTGATCAGACATCAGTTTAGTTTGCAAATTACAAAAGTATCGTAGCCTATACGCCGCCGCGAATCGAAGGTTGTGCTGATGGCGGCCGCTGCGGAGCGTCGCCGGCTGAGAACTGCTGCTGGAGGTTCAGGTACGGGGAGTCGAACGGGACTCACCTCTGCGGATGCGTGGTTGCATGATGCCTGCATGGTTTGCGGCACGTGGGTGTGGAGGCCACGCGTGTTACTGAATCTACAGCTACGCTACTCGACGTCATTTGCTGCAGTAAATCTATAAAATATAAGAGTATTATTGTTAAACATAATGATGATCTCAGTGACCACGCATTCGTGATGACAAAATTTCCAATTATAATAGAGAGACCCAAACCGAGAACCATAGTTTATAGACCATTCCAGCGCTTCGACAGTGACACCTACTCACAAGCATCCTCCGTGACGCCCTGGGATTGGGTGTTAAACTGCGATAATGTGGAGTCCAATGTCGATTGTTTTCATGTCCTCATTTTGGGTTAATGACCATTTCGTACACATTCAGTCACGTACATTTAAGGTACCGCCCCTTCTTGGATTACTGATAGTGTTAGAGCTTTGATGGCGGATAGACAAAGCAAAAAAAAGTAAAAAGACTGACGACATCCGTAGATATAAACAGCTGCGTAACTCTGTCACCAAAATGACTAGAACGGAAAACAAATTTTTTTTACCTGGCAAGTAAACAAATACGTAAAGAATCCTCTTAAAATGTGGGGCGAATTGAACAAGGTTCTTGGTAAGTCTGCGGAAACCTCACTACCTTCTCATCTCTGTGACCCAGATGAAATAAATAAATCTTTCATAAATTCAATAGCGAGAGCCGATAATTGTGTCAAAATTAATAAGAAATATGTAAAAAATAAATAAAATGATACAGAATCAGAATCAATTTATTGTAGAACTGTGGTACATGTGGTACATACAAATTTCAGTTATTCCGAAACCTCACCGCAAACTGCACAGTACAACCACTGCTCTAACTAACGTAGTGGATGAAGCCCTTGCTGCCTGAAACGAGGGATGTGCCTCCATACTTGTTATGCTGGATTTCAGCCGGACATTTGACTACCTCTGTGTGGATGTTTTGCTAGCAAAATTACAATGATGAATGATTTAATAGTTATTTCCAAAATAGAAAACGACTTGTGGAATGTCGTGATGACACGGGAAAAACTAGAAGATCTTCTCCACTAATAATTGATAGAGGAGTAATTAAAGGATCAATATTGGGACCAACGCATTTTTCTATTTACACGGCAGATCTCTTAAAGTGTACTCGCTTTGGCCTTACACAAATGTACGCTGATGACACTCAAATAATAATTCGTACGAATACAGATTATGATAGCATAACTGCGTCTGTTCAGCTGCTAAATGAGGATTTGGCCTCTATCAGTACGTGGTCCAGGGAGCACGGTCTGTTTTTGAACTCTCAAAAGTGCACATATATCATTCTCGGAACTAATCACCAGGTTGCTGCAGTCCGTCGAGGATGCATCCCGGTACTAGTTGACGGACTTTCTACAGACGAGTCTTTCTCGGCACGTAACGTAACGTAACGTAACGTAACGTAACGTAACGTAACGTAACGGAGTCATATTTGACGGGACCCTTCGATTTGAGGAGCACATAAACTGTAAAATTGGGAAATGCTATGAATCCCTAAAAACTTTATATAGATTCAGACCCTTCCTTAGTGTACCTGTACGACGCCACCTCGTGGATACCCTGGTCCTCTCACATCTTGATTACTGTGATGAGGTCTACGGTCCCTGTTTATATAAAAAAACAGAAAAAAAAAAAAAAGGTTCAGAGAGTTCAGAACTCTTGCATCCGATTCGGTCACATGTTACCCCTTTTCTAAATCAATATAATATCCGAAACATGAAAAATAGACGATTACATAAGTTGACTACTCTTGTATTTATTTTGTATTTAAATTCCAGATGTTTTTGAGTTGATTTTAGATATAGTTTTTTTTTTTTTTTTTTTTTTTTTTTCTTTTAGTTAATGTTTAAATTTATTCATAGAGCAATAGTAATTAATTCCTTGGTGGCAGCAACTACTCTACTGGGGGGGACTGAAAATCAGCAAATCTGCTAAGTCTCTACCTTTCATCACAGTTTGACCTAATTTATTATCAATTAATTACTTGTTAAATTAACTTTGTGGTGAATAAATACCTTTTATTTATTTATTTATAAAAAATGCAACATGGCGCTCGTAAAATACAAAATATGCTTGCGGGTTTTTAATAATTAAATAGATTTTTTTTCTTGATATATTGAATAATTAATAATATAAAATATACAAAGTATTTTAAAGAATTTTGTCAATTTTGCAACTCTCCACCAACGATTAGACGTAAACTATGAAATATATATATAGACGACCGATTGGAGTAGTTGATAGTGACCCTATCAGCGAAACCAATGGTTGCGGGTTCGAATCCCGCGAGGGGTAAATGTTTGTGTGATGAATACGAACATTTATTCCCGAGTGTTGGATGTTTATATAAATATTTATGTATGTTTATCCGTTTATCTAGTATCCATAGCACAAGCTTTGCTTAGTTTGGGACTAGATGATTGGTGTAAGTGTTCGAAATATTTATTTATTTATTATTTATTGTTGTTCTAATCGAGTATTGGCTGACTAAGCCTTTATTATCAGGACATAGTCTACACAACAGCAAGTTAAATTACAATCAAAACGTCGGGGTCGTAATATATGTGAGAAATGCTCTGGAAATGGATATTTTTGTCGATGAACCAAATATGCAAGACTGCAACCGACTGCAAATCAAAATAACCTCAGATACAGAAATATTACCCCCCCCCCCCCCCTTCTTTTAAGACTAAAAATAAAGTTATCCACTCACTGATGAACACACTGCAAAACTTGTCATCTTTTAAAAATATAATATTAATAGGAGATATTGTCCAAACAACGATGTTTGAACATAAAATGCAACTCGACATGCTTAAGCACGCGCGAGTTAATATTATTACTTATACTGTATTGACGTCACTAGATACTTAATATTACGGTACCGGTATTGTTACTAATTGATTTAGCTATTAAACAAATGATATTAGGGAAAAGGTGGAGGATCGGTACTCGTGTGGGCTGGAATTTCTGCGGAAAGTCAAACAGAGCTAGTACTGATCGAAAATGGTACTCTGAATGGCAAACGGTATATGGAAGAAATACTAAATGAGCACGCCGGTTCAGTTATGGCAAGACTCGGTGAAAATGCTATTTTCATGCATGATAACGCCCGTCCCCATACTGCTCGTGTAGTGCAAGACTACCTGCATGATGTGGGTATTCGTCCCATGGTGTCGCCAGCACGTAGGTAGCCCCGACCTCAACCCAATCGAGCATGCCTGGGACGAGCTTGGAAGACGCGTAAGGCAACGAGATCGTCCTTCAATTATGCTGCTGCGTGCTGCGTGAGAGAATGCTGCGTGAGTTGAAACGTGTATTGGTAGAGGAATGGGAGAATATTCCCCAACAGTGTTTCAGGAGGTTGGTGTACAACATGCTGAATTGCATTACAGTGGTACAGACAGCACATGGGGTTAATATAGAGTACGAAAATGTATCAAAATTACACGTAAATATAAAAAGTTTAATATTTCCAATTTTAGTTTTGCAAGCATTTTTACTTTTTCGTTTTAAACAAATAAAATAAACAATCAGTAATAAATTTAATACATTTTATTTTAATAACATTACATTGTCTATAAGGACCAATTGATTTCAATACGCTAGCTTTATTCATTTTCAAGATATTGAAGTAAATGCTAGTGACGCCGTTGTAGTGTGGTGTGTGTAATGCAAATGTGCATGTCAGCAATTTACTTTATATATATGTACTGACGTCCATAATGAAGAGTTTCATTTAAAACTGATAAACCCTTTGCTTCTCCTATCTATCACCGGCGTGAGGACAACACTTTGCACCGTAACTTTTGCTCTCGAGGGTATTACGATTAATAGTCAGTTTGTAAATTTGTATATGATTCATAGTCTTGAAACCTAATTTTTTTTTTTTTTTTTTTTTCTTAATAACAATGCTGAATGTTTACCTACCCAAGCTAATATGGGTGGGTGGGAGGGCGATTTTTGCCTTTTTTCCGCGTCGGAGCGTCCCGTGCGAGGTGTCGTTAGATTGGGCGCGGCGAAAGCTACGAGCCTACGCTGCGCACGGCGGTTATCAACATTAAAAAAAAAAATAGTTTTTTTTTTTTTTTTTTTGCAAAGATCGGAGCAAGTCTGGGGGCAATGTGGGGGCCGCTCTATCCATATGGCTAACCTAACCCATAAACAAACCTAACCCATATCTAACCTAAACCGAATCTAACTTAACGTAAAGCGAATCTAACATAATTCGAATTTAACCTATGCCGAATCTGATCTAACCTACGTTAGATCTAACATAACTCGAATCTAACATAACGTATGCCGAATCTGATCTAACCTATCATAAACTAACCTAATCCGAATCTTTTTTTTTTTTTTTTTACCAGGAGAAACGCTCATGCTTATCCGCCCTCCTCGGGGGAGGGGGGCGGATTATGTCGGACTCCGGCACAGAAGGTGCCGGCCTACCGACTAAAAACTCCTGGGTGTTCCTTCGCGCGCGCCTGTGCGGCGTGGCCACGGGTACCATCTGGTATTCGTCCGCAGCCACGCCGGCGCGATGCCCGCCGCCGAACAACAGCGGCGGCAGGCCCACCTCTGGGCTGGAGCAGGGAGGAATCGCCTGGTCCAGCCACCTCTAGAAGGCGCGCGGAAACACCGCGCGCGCCTTCTCGCGGGGCCTATGTGTGGGCGGTGATCCCCCCGGATCGCCACCCACGGCCCCGCAGGGTAGGAGGGCAGAGGATCGCCTATCAGTAAAGATAAGCTCTCCTCCATGCCCCCCGTGCGGCTGCATTTCCCCTCGCTCCGCGAGGCCTCTGCGAGTGACCTCGCAGAGGTTGCCCTTGCCTCGCAGAGAGAGAGGACCGCTTTCCACGGCCTCTCCTTGGCGTCCGCAGCTCAAACCTGGCTGCGGACGGCAAAGAGTGGCCGTCCCGCACGGCTACGACCTCTCAACAGAGAGGTCGTCCCCTACCATCGCGGCCTGCAACAGCGGGAGGCCCGGAGAGGCAGCGATAACGAACCGCCCCTCCAACCCGCCCGCCGTCTCCCCCTGCAGACAGAGGGAGAGGGCCGCTTCCCACGACCTCTCGTCGACGGCCGCAGCCTTAGCTGCAGTCGTCAAGGAGAGGTCGCCCAAGTGCTGCAGACGATTCCACGGCGTCCCCTGCCCATATGGACATATGGGCATTCCTCAGGGAGCGCCGCTTCCTCGCCGCAGCCCGCTGTGGTGGAATTCGCCCTCCACCATCCCTCGTCGTTCCACTCCCGAAAACGAATTTTCGGGAGTGGGACGACGAGGGCATCCCGGCGCCGAGGCGGGCCTCGGAGCCGAAACTTGGGCTGGTTTTTTATAGAGGTTTTCCTTCCTCGCGGTCCGGGCGGTTAAGCCAAGACCCTCGGTCCCGGACTGCAGCTGTACGGCTACGATCTCGGTCCCGGATTACGAGCCCGGCGGTGGCAAGGGGTAGGAGGTTCCCCCTAACCTCCTCCCCAGGCCTGCTCGGCGGCAGTGCGAGTGCACACCGAGCCCACCCTTACTCCCCCACTAAGAGGGGAGCGTCTCCTGCTCCATCCGCAGTGCCCTCTGCTAAACCAGAGGGACACGCGGAGGAGCCCCCCGGTGTCAGACTATTCGCCATCGGTCAACAAGAACCCTTAAAGGGAAGTTGTTGACCGATGCCCAGGGTGCACCGGCCCAACGACTACCGTTCCCCCCAGACGTATCCAGGGGGACAAGTAGCCATCAGGCACACGAGGAGGTTGCCTGACATCGCACCCCAACCTAATCCGAATCTAACCTAACCTATGCCGAATCTGATCTAACCTAACTTAAACTAACCTAATCCAAAAATAACCTAATTCGAATTTAACCTAACCTATGCCGAATCTGATCTAACCTACGTTAGATCTAACATAACTCAAATCTAACATAACGTATGCCGAATCTGATCTAACCTATCATAAACTAACCTAATCCGAGTCTAACCTAACCTATGCCGAATCTGATCTAACCTAACATATGCCGAATCTGATCTAACCTAACTTAAACTGACCTAATCCAAAAATAACCTAATTCGAATTTAACCTAACCTATGCCGAATCTGATCTAACCTACGTTAGATCTTTTTTTTTTTTTTTTTTTTTTTTACCAGGAGAAACGCTCATGCTTATCCGCCCTCCTCGGGGGAGGGGGGCGGATTATGTCGGACTCCGGCACAGAAGGTGCCGGCCTACCGACTAAAAACTCCTGGGTGTTCCTTCGCGCGCGCCTGTGCGGCGTGGCCACGGGTACCATCTGGTATTCGTCCGCAGCCACGCCGGCGCGATGCCCGCCGCCGAACAACAGCGGCGGCAGGCCCACCTCTGGGCTGGAGCAGGGAGGAATCGCCTGGTCCAGCCACCTCTAGAAGGCGCGCGGAAACACCGCGCGCGCCTTCTCGCGGGGCCTATGTGTGGGCGGTGATCCCCCCGGATCGCCACCCACGGCCCCGCAGGGTAGGAGGGCAGAGGATCGCCTATCAGTAAAGATAAGCTCTCCTCCATGCCCCCCGTGCGGCTGCATTTCCCCTCGCTCCGCGAGGCCTCTGCGAGTGACCTCGCAGAGGTTGCCCTTGCCTCGCAGAGAGAGAGGACCGCTTTCCACGGCCTCTCCTTGGCGTCCGCAGCTCAAACCTGGCTGCGGACGGCAAAGAGTGGCCGTCCCGCACGGCTACGACCTCTCAACAGAGAGGTCGTCCCCTACCATCGCGGCCTGCAACAGCGGGAGGCCCGGAGAGGCAGCGATAACGAACCGCCCCTCCAACCCGCCCGCCGTCTCCCCCTGCAGACAGAGGGAGAGGGCCGCTTCCCACGACCTCTCGTCGACGGCCGCAGCCTTAGCTGCAGTCGTCAAGGAGAGGTCGCCCAAGTGCTGCAGACGATTCCACGGCGTCCCCTGCCCATATGGACATATGGGCATTCCTCAGGGAGCGCCGCTTCCTCGCCGCAGCCCGCTGTGGTGGAATTCGCCCTCCACCATCCCTCGTCGTTCCACTCCCGAAAACGAATTTTCGGGAGTGGGACGACGAGGGCATTTCGGCGCCGAGGCGGGCCTCGGAGCCGAAACTTGGGCTGGTTTTTTATAGGGGTTTTCCTTCCTCGCGGTCCGGGCGGTTAAGCCAAGACCCTCGGTCCCGGACTGCAGCTGAAAGCCGCGGTCCCGGATTACGAGCCCGGCGGTGGCAAGGGGTAGGAGGTTCCCCCTAACCTCCTCCCCAGGCCTGCTCGGCGGCAGTGCGAGTGCACACCGAGCCCACCCTTACTCCCCCGCTAGGAGGGGAGCGTCTCCTGCTCCATCCGCAGTGCCCTCTGCTAAACCAGAGGGACACGCGGAGGAGCCCACCCCGTCAGACTATTAGCCATCGGTCAACAAGAACCCTTAAAGGGAAGTTGTTGACCGATGCCCAGGGTGCACCGGCCCAACGACTACCGTTCCGCCCAGACGTATCCAGGGGGACAAGTAGCCATCAGGCACACGAGGAGGTTGTCTGACATCGCACCCCAACCTACGTTAGATCTAACATAACTCGAATCTAACATAGCGTATGCCGAATCTGATCTGACCTATCATAAACTAACCTAATCCGAATCTTTTTTTTTTTTTTTTTTTTTTTTTTTTTTTTTTTACCAGGAGAAACGCTCATGCTTATCCGCCCTCCTCGCGCGCCGCTTCCTCGCCGCAGCCCGCTGTGGTGGAATTCGCCCTCCACCATCCCTCGTCGTTCCACTCCCGAGAACGAATTTTCGGGAGTGGGACGACGAGGGCATTTCGGCGCCGAGGCGGGCCTCGGAGCCGAAACTTGGGCTGGTTTTTTTTTTTATAGAGGTTTTCCTTCCTCTTTTGGATTAGGTTAGTTTAAGTTAGGTTAGATCAGATTCGGCATATGTTAGGTTAGGTTAGGTTAGGTTAGGTTTTTTTTTTTTTTTTTTTTTTTTTTTTTTTTTTTTTAATAAAAAAAAAATTTTTTTTTTTTTTTTTTTTTTTTAATAGGTTAGGTTAGGTTAGGTTAGGTTAGGTTAGGTTAGGTTAGGTTAGGTTAGGTTAGGTTAGGTTAGGTTAGGTTAGGTTAGGTTAGGTTAGGTTAGGTTAGGTTAGGTTAGGTTAGGTTAGGTTAGGTTAGGTTAGGTTAGGTTAGGTTAGGTTAGGTTAGGTTAGGTTAGGTTAGGTTAGGTTAGGTTAGGTTAGGTTAGGTTAGGTTAGGTTAGGTTAGGTTAGGTTAGGTTAGGTTGGGGTGCGACGTCAGACAACCTCCTCGTGTGCTCGGTGGTTACTTGTCCTCCTGGATACGTCTGGGGGGAACGGTAGCTGCTGGGCCGGTGCACCCTGGGCATCGGCCAATAACTTCCCACTTTAAGGGTTCTTATTGGCCGATGGCGAATAGTCTGACAAGGGGGGTGCCCCTCCCAGTGTCCCTCTGATTTCAGAGGGCACAGCGGGATGGGGCAGGGGGTGGGTCCCTATGTGGGACAGGGGCGGGCCGGCTCCCGCCAATTGGTGGGATGTCCGGCAGGCGCTATGTGCGCCGCCGTCGGAGGAGGGGCTTCGCCACCCACTCGCGTTCCGTAACCGGCGAGCACACCTCAACGACCCCGCTGGTGGCTCCAGTGGGAGATGTCGTGTGCTTCGCTGGCCGGAGGGCTTGCCTTAATTGGCCGGCCCGCGGGAAGGAAAACCCTATAAAACCAGCCCAAGTTTCGGCGCTGGGGCACGCGGCGCCGAATGCCCTCGTCGTCCTACTTTCTTTCGAAAGTGGGACGACGAGGGAAGGTAGAGGGCATACTCTACCACTAGCGGCCACCCTGGGGCACCGCCCGCCCCCCCAGGCGTAATAGGGTTACCCGGGTGCAGAGGGCACCGCCCGGGTGGACGACCCCTTCCCTCCTGATCGTGGGAACAAAAATCCAGATGTTGCGAACCCCCCCCAAAAACAAATCACCAGTAGATAAGACCTACAGTTATAAAGGCCGAACCCCGCCAACGCGGGTGTTCGTTAACAAGCAGAGGGAGGTCGAGGAGTCGGGTGCGGTTGGAGGGTTTTCAGACCTCCTCGGGCCCTCCCACGAGCCGACAGCACCGCAGGGCGTCCAGCCAGTCGTGCTGTCGGACTCCGATGAACAGGTGTCATCGCCGGCCTTGTTGCTGTCTTCACCGGCCCCGGGGATTCCACCCCGGAGCCGAGGACGACAACAGCTTCTGGTGAAGCCGGCGACTAGAGCAAGAGCCATGGACGCGGACAGGAGCGGCGCTGCAGGGAGCGAGGAGTTCTTCTCTCCGCGCAAGGTCCTACCTAGGGACCTGCCGGAGGAGGCACTCCTCACCCCCGATCCTAAGGGGAAAGCGGTGCCGGAGTACCCGGAGGTGACGGACCAGGCCCGCAAGAGGTTGCGGGCGTCCGCATCGCAGTCGGAGGGGTCGTCAAGTGGCGACTCCACCGACTCAAGACCCCCGGTGAGGCCCAGGTTATATGGGCCCGCCAAGCGGGGTAAGAGAGGACGCCCGCCCACAACCGGGCAGTATGTGGGCCTGGCGAGGGCCAAAGCTGAACTCCTGGAGCTCAGGCGCCAGGAGCTTCAGCTGGAGGCCGAGGAAGAGGTAGCGGACATGGTCCGAGAGACGAGCGCCAGACGGACTGCTCGCCAGTCGGAGTCATCCCCAAAGGGGAGTACCACCGCGGCGGATGGTGCCAAGACTGTCGAGGCCCTGAATGAACAGGTGCTCGACAGTATTGGAACGATCGTGCACATTGCGACGAAGTCCGGCAACCTTAAGGGCACTTTTGTAAAGGCTCTTAAGGTTGCCGCCGCCTCAATCCGGGAGGCGACTGAGGAGATGCGGCGAAGGTCCGCAACGGACGAGACAGACAGGTTGGCCGCGGAGAACGCCCGCCAGAAGGCTGAGTTAGCCGAACTCCGTAAGGAGATGGCGGAGCTGCGGGCCAACCTGGACCTAGAGCGGTCCATAAGGGAGACGCAGATGATGCAGCAAAGGTTCTCTCCTCCAGGGAAGGAGCAGGACCTCGAGCGCACCATCATGGACCGGGTCGGTACCATGATGGGGGCGAGGCTCGAGGCCCTGGAGGAGAGGTTGCTCCCTGCGAGAAGGGAGAGGCCGCCGTTAGCGGCGGACTTGAGGAGGTCGGCCAGTCCATCCAGGCCGTCCCCGCCTGGTGCGAGCATCGGCGCTGCCCTGAGTAGGCGCTCACCGACGCCTGCACCTAGCGTCATGCCCCCCTCCCCGGCGCAAAACACCGTGCCGGGACAAAGGGGCAAGAAAAAGAGAGGAAAGGGTCCGGCGAAGAAAGGGTCTGCCGGACCCTCCAAGATGGCTCCCAAAGAGCCTCGGCCACTGCCGCCCGCGCCCACGTCTATGGATGAGAGCTGGGCGGCGGTGGCAAAGAAGGGAAAGAAGAAGCCCCGAGCACAAAGCTCGGGGGCTAGTAAGGCGGCAGCCGGACCTTCCGCTCCCCCCTCAACAGCATCGAGGGGGAAGAAGAAGAAGCGAGGTCCCAGCAGGAGGCAGGGGGCCGGATTAAGGGCTCCCAGATCCGCGGCCATCGTCCTGACCCTCCAGCCGGGGGCTCAGGACAGGGGGGTGACCTACAAGGCGGCGATACTCAAGGCTCAGTCCAGCATTGAGCTGGGGCCCCTCGGTATCGCCGGCTTGAGGTCACGGACGGCGCGGACGGGGGCCCAGATTCTGGAGCTCCCGGGCGCCAACAGTGGCGCCAAAATGGACACCCTCGCCGCGAGGATGAGGGAGGTCCTTGACGAGGCCGATGTGCGAGTTACCAGGCCCATGAAGTGCGTAGAGTTACGCATTTCGGGCCTGGACGAATCGGCCTCGTCGGAGGAGGTCGCCGCTGCGGTGGCGAAGGTGGGGGAGTGTGCGGTCGAGGCGGTCAAAGCTGGCCAAATCGTCCGCACACTCTTCGCCCAAGGGACCTGCTGGGTCAGGTGCCCGGTGGCGGCCGCCAAAAAGGTGGCCGCGGGACGTTTGTTGGTGGGTTGGGTCTCCGCCCAGGTCAAGCTGTTGGAGACCCAGCCGACGCGGTGCTTCCGCTGCCACATGGTGGGCCACATTAGGCACCAGTGTGCGTCGGCGATTGACCGCAGCGGGGAATGTTTCCGCTGCGGTCAAAATGGCCACATGGCCAAGGAGTGCTCGGCTGCCCCCCGCTGCTCACTATGTGTGGCAGCTGGAAAGCCCGCCGAGCACAGAGCCGGGAGCAAGGCTTGCACGGGGGCGATAGGCCCCAGACGTGCAGCCCGACCGGCGGCCGGACGGTATCCGGCCGCCACTGCTCATAACAAGGACCGAGGGTGATTTCCACCCTCGGGGTCCTTGGGGCTGCCGCGAGGACATGGCGCTGCACACCCCTGAGGGATGCCCAGTTTGGGCAGGGGAGCGCCATGACCCCGCGTTGCAGCGGTAGGGGGACGACCTCTCCTCCCGGCCACAGCCCAAGCTGTGGCCGGTGACGAGAGGTCGTAGGAAGTGGTTCTCTCCCCCCTGCGAGATCGCGATCTTGCAGGGGGAGGCGGCGGAGAGTGAGATCCCTCCTCTTCGCCGCAGCAGTGCTGGAACCCGGAGGGGATGTGTATATCTCCTCCCCCTACCAGGCGGGGCCTGGGTGGTGATCCGGGGGGATCACCGCCCACACATAGGCCCCGCGAGAAGGCGCGCGTGGTGTTCCCACGCGCCTTCTAGAGGTGGCTGGACCAGGCGATTCCTCCCTGCTCCAGCCCAGAGGAGGGCCCGCCGCCGCCTGTTCTGGCGGCGGGCATCGCGCTGGCGTGGCTGCGGACGAATACCAGATGGTACCCGTGGCCACGTCGCATAGGTGTGCGCGAGGGAACACCGGTGGGTTTTTAGTGGGTATTCCGTCTCCTACCATCCGTTGGTCATGGGGGCGGGGAGTCCCACATATCCCTGCTGCGGGCCCCCGCCTGCGGCAGGTCGAACGCGTAAATGCGTTTTCCCACCGTCAAAAAAAAAAAAAAAAAAAAAAAAAAAAAAAAAAAAAAAAAAAAAAAAAAAAAAAAAAAAAAAAAAAAGGTTAGGTTAGGTTAGGTTAGGTTAGGTTAGGTTAGGTTAGGTTAGGTTAGGTTAGGTTAGGTTAGGTTAGGTTCCCCTTCGACGTGCCGTCACCTTGTCGTGGTGAAGGGGCTTGCGTGTCTCGACGACCCTCAGGGCTATGCCGGATAGGGCTTCCCATACCGGACAGGCCTGAGGCGAGAGACCAGACCAAGAGCGGCACACCCCGGCGGGGCCCGATATGGGCCTGGCAGGCGGGGACGGGCGGGTCCCAATCTGGGACAAGGACGGGTCGGCTTTCGCTAATTTGGCGGAATGCCCGACAGGCGCGGTTTGCGTCACCGTTGGAGGAGGGGCGTTCGCCACCCCCTCGCGTTCCGTAACTGGCAAACACACCTCAACGACCCTGCTGGTGGCTCCAGTGGGAGATGTCGTGTGTCTGCTGGCCGGAGGGCTTGCCTTAATTGGCCGGCCCGCGGGAAGGAAAACCCTATAAAACCCGAGAGAACCCTCGTTAAAACCGGTAGACACCTGGCGACCTCTACTGTACTTAGCCTTCTCCCCCGGAATGGGCGTCACCCGGGGGGGTGACCTTTATATCGGCCCGACTCGTGGGAATCACAATCCAGATGTCTCAATTTTTAAAAATCAACATCGCAAGAGGGGGCCGTAATGGCCATAATAAGAGGGAAGGCGCAACTCGCGCATTAGCTTGCTCGTCAGCAAGCGACCAGGAGAGAGCCGCGAAAGTGGCAGACATGGTCGAGAAAGACTCGGACTCATTTATGAGTGTAGTCTCGGGTGACACGGACGCGAGTCTTGTCACCGTAACGTCAGGGGCCTCTTCCAAGCCAGGTGGCAAGCTATGGAAGAAGGTCGGGAGAGCAGGCAGAAAGCGGCGCCTAAGTGAGACGTCGCTCTCTAGCGACAGTGGTAGTGAGGGGGAGAAAGCTCGCCCCGACACGCCGGCGTCCAGAGGCCGCGGCCGCCCGCCGACCACTGGTCAGTATGTCGGCCTCGCGAAGGCGAAGGAGGCCCTTAACGAGGCCAAAGAGAGGGAGTTATACCTCAAGGCTGAGGAGGAGGTAGCCGATCTGGCCAGGAGAGTTCTCCCTAAGCGGGGGTCCCAGCCTGCGGCCAACTCAGAGAAAGAGGTAGAGGCCCTTGCAGCCCACGATCTGACCAAGACGGTCGACGAAAGTCTGGGGGTCATAACCGCTGTGGCGGCTAAATCCCGCCACCTCAAAGGGACCTTCCAGAGGGCCCTGAAGGATGCCACGGTCGCGATTAGCGGAGCCGTTAGCGCGCTCTCCGAGCGCAGCGTCTCGGATGAGACAGCCCGTCTCCACGCAGACAACGCGCGACTGCGGGCTGAGATGGCAGAGCTCCGAAAGGAACTGCAGGAGTTGCGTACTGGCCTCCAGCAGGCCCCGCCCAAAGTGAGCTCACCCTCCGCGGCCAAGCGAGCGCCACCTATGCTCGTGCAAGGCGACCCGGAGGACTTCATGCGTCGCATCATGGTCCAGGTGGGGACCATGCTAAATGCCCGGTTAGAAGCCATGGAGGATAGGCTTCTTCCGGAAAAGCGGTCCCGCCCTCCGCTGGCTGCGGACACAAGAAGGCTGATGGAGGAGAGGGAAATTCCCGAACCTCCTGTTGTTATGCCCAGGAAGGTTCCGGCCGGGCCCAGTCCTGCCACGCCAAGCGCAGATCCTGCGCCGCTCACGAAGAGAGCCCGCAAAAAGGCGCTTAAGAGGGGGCTCCCAGTGCCGCCAAAAGCCGCTCCGCGCGAAGCCCGCCCCCTGCCGCCGGCGCCGCAGTCCATGGACCAAACCTGGACTGCAGTAGTCCGAAGAGGCAAGAAGGTGGGAACCAACGCGCCCGTTCCGCAGAACGCCAAGAAGTCGCCGCGCCCGGTCAAACTCCGGCCGCCCCGCTCCTCAGCCGTAGTACTCACGCTGCAGCCGGAGGCCGAGAAGAGTGGCGTCACATACGCCAGTGCGCTGAAAGAGGCCCAGCGCAAAATCGATCTCGCGGGCCTCGGTATTCCGGCAGTGCGTTCGAGACGCACGGCCACTGGTGCGCGCATTCTGGAGGTGCCAGGCGCGACCAGTGGCGATAAGGCGGACGCTCTGGCGAACAAGCTCAGAGAGGTCTTCTCGTCAGGCTGTGTCCTGATCTCCAGGCCCACGAAATGCGCGGACATGCGCGTCTCGGGCCTGGACGACTCGGCCACAACCGACGATGTGGTGAATGCCGTAGCGCGTGCTGGCGGCTGCCCGGTAGAGTCCGTGCGGGCTGGCGAGATCCGCCAAAACCACTCGGGCCTCGGCACGGTCATGGTGCGCTGCCCAATTGCGGCCGCCAATAGAATCAAAGTCGGCGGGCGACTGCTGGTCGGCTGGGTGTCGGTCCAAATCCATCTGCTGGAGCCTCGGCCCCTCAGATGCTTCCGGTGCCTCGAGAACGGGCACGTTCGAGAGCAGTGCTCTGCCGAGGTCGACCGCAGCGACCAGTGTTTCAGCTGCGGTCGGCCCGGGCACAAAGCCGGAGAGTGCACTGCTCAACCGCATTGCACCCTATGCGAGGCAGCCGGAAAACCAGCCGATCACAGGCTGGGCAGCAAATCATGCGCTGCCCCCCGGCGTAGCAAGAGTAAGAGGAAAGGTGGCGATGGCCCTAGGGCCCCCTCGCAGCCGGTCCGCCCGTCACCCAGCGCTAAGGCTCGGGGCGAGGTCGAGGAGGTCTCGATGGACATCGCCAGTTAAATGGCTCTCCACGCTCTACAGGCGAACATAAACCACTGCGCCAGAGCTCAGGATCTCTTGATCCAGAGCATGGCGGAGTGGCTTATACAAGTGGCCGTTGTCACGGAACCCTATTTTGTCCCTCCCAGAGATAACTGGGTAGGGGACCGCGAGGGCGTGGTCGCACTCGTCACCCAAGCTGCCGCCGGCTCCCCTCCCCTGGAAAGGGTAAGGAAGGGTCGAGGTTGCGTCGCGGCATGCCTGGGAGACACCATGTTCGTGGGGGTGTATTTTTCTCCGAATCGGAGCCTCGCCGAATTCGAGCAGTTTCTCGTTGAGGTCGGGGCTCTGATCGGACAAAATCGTCCCAATCTGGTCCTGGTCGCCGGGGATCTCAACGCCAAGTCCGTGGCGTGGGGATCCCCCGCGACTGATGCCCGAGGTGGGGTAGTCGAGGACTGGCTGGTCGCAACTGGGCTGGTAGTCCTGAATCGGGGGTCGGTCGACACGTGCGTGCGGCATCAGGGCGGCTCAATTGTGGATGTAACGTTTGCCAATGCCGCCCTGGCGCGTCGTGTCCAAAACTGGGATGTGCTGGAGGATGTGGAGACGTTGTCAGATCATCGATACATTCGATACACGTTCTCCGCACCTCTAGCGGCATCAGTCGGTCCAAATCAACCCAGAAGGGGAGACGGTCCTCGGTGGTCCTTAAAAAACCTGGATAAGGAGGCCCTAATCGAGGCGGCGATTGTCCAGGCTTGGGTGTCGGGTACCGAAGTCCCTGCGGACATCGATGAAGAGGCGGCACGGCTCAGCGAGGCCATGACGCAAGTTTGTGACGCGGCGATGCCCCGCGTTAAATCACGTCCTCCCAGACGCATGGTGTACTGGTGGTCAGAAGAGCTCGCCCAGTTGCGCAAGGCGTGCGTAGCGGCTAGGCGCCAGTACACCAGATTTCGCGGACGCAGGCAGAGGGACGAAGTGGAGGAAACGCGGCTCCTCGTAATCTATAGGCAAGCCACGAAAACCCTCCAAGTTGCGATAGCCCGGGCAAAGTCTCTGGCAGAAGAGGAGATGCTGGAGACCCTTAACCTGGATCCATGGGGGAGGCCGTACAAGATGGTGAGGCGTAAGCTTCGACCGTGGGCCCCCCCCTTGACGCAGGGTCTCCAGCCTCAGCTTCTGAATCAGGTGGTGGAGGCTCTGTTCCCGGAGAGGGCTGAGCACGTTCCCCCGCCGATGGCGCCGCGTGCGACAGTGGTCGAGGAGGACGCTCAGGAGGAGAACGTGCCCGAGGTTTCGGGGGGAGAGCTGGGGGCGGCGGTGCTGAGGCTCCGTGCCAAAAATACCGCCCCTGGACCTGACGGAGTCCCCGGTCGTGCTTGGGTGATGGCACTCGGTGAGCCGTTGGAGCCTCGTGTTAGGGCACTTTACTCTGAGTGCCTGAGGCAGGGCCGGTTCCCGCGGAAGTGGAAGACGGGGAAGCTGGTCCTGCTGAGAAAGGAAGGACGCCCGGTCGACTCGCCTTCGGCCTACCGGCCAATTGTGTTGCTCGACGAGGTGGGCAAGCTGTTCGAGCGCGTAATAGCTGTCCGCCTCGTCAGGCACTTGGAGACCACTGGGCCCGACCTGAGTGCCCAACAATTTGGATTCCGTCGGAGCAGATCCACCATCGACGCAGTCGCGCGGGTGAGGGCTCTGGCGGATGAAGCCGTGTCCCGGGGTGAGGTCGTCTTGGCGGTGTCTCTTGACATCGCCAATGCTTTCAACACCCTCCCCTGGGGCACCATAATGGAGGCACTAAGGTACCATCGCGTGCCGGTGTACCTAAGTCGGGTAGTAGGGAATTACCTGTCGGAGAGGGCGGTCACGTTTCCAACTCAGGACTCGTGGCAGACCAAACCCATGTCGTGCGGTGTTCCACAGGGTTCGGTCCTCGGACCGCTCTTGTGGAACATCGGCTACGACTGGGTTCTGCGGGGGGCCAACTTGCGGGGTATCGAGCTTACCTGCTACGCTGATGATACCCTAGTGACGGCCCGTGGCAGGACTTACCGTGAGGCAGCCCTGTTGGCGACGGCTGGAGTAGCGCAGGTTGTTGCGAGAATCCGTCGGCTGGGACTGGAGGTGGCCCTCAACAAGTCAGAGGCCCTGTGTTTTCACGGGCCTCGAAAGGCACCTCCAAGCGGATCGCACATAACGGTGGGGGGAGTTTCCATCGGCGTCGAGTCGACGATGCGGTACCTAGGCCTCGTCCTCGACAGCCGATGGAATTTTAAAGCGCACTTCGAGCGGCAAGCTCCTAAACTTGTAGGGGCCGCTGCTGCGCTAAGCAGGCTCCTCCCAAACGTGGGTGGGCCGAAGGGCGGGTGCCGCCGGCTGTACTCCGGAGTAGTACGCTCGATGGCCTTATATGGAGCTCCCATCTGGGTAGAGGCACTATCTGCCCATAATAAGACCCTCTTGCGAAGACCGCAGAGGGTCATGGCAGTTAGAATAGCGAGGGGATACCGCACAGTATCGTTTGAGGCGGCCTGTGTGATGGCTGCCACACCCCCGTGGGAGCTAGAGGCGGAAGTCCTGGCAGACATCTACCAGCGGGTGGCGCAGTCGCGAGCCCGAGGGGTCGAACCACCTCCGGAGGCAATTAAGCGCTGGAGAGATCGATCGCGCGGTGCCCTCCTCCGGAGGTGGAAGGCAAATCTGGAGGAGCCAAATTCCGGCCACATGACCATCGAGGCAGTCCGCCCCGTTTTGGGCAGATGGGTCGGTGGTAAGCGGGGGGTCCTTACCTTCCACCTTGTGCAGATCCTCTCAGGGCATGGTTGCTTTGGGAGGTATCTGTGCAACGTGGCGGGGAGGGAGCCCACGCCCGAGTGCCATAGCTGCGGCTGTGGTGAAGATACGGCGCAGCATACGCTAGCCGTCTGCCCAGCTTGGGCGGAACAGCGGGCGCTGCTGGTTGCAGCGGTGGGGGCCGATCTCTCGCTGCCCGCCGTGGTCAAATCCATGGTGGACAGCGAGGGATCATGGAAAGCAATGGTCACCTTCTGCGAGGAGGTGATGACGCAGAAGGAGGAGGCGGAGCGGACGCGAGAGGAAGATGCCTCTGCTAATCCGATGCGCCGCAAGCGTACAGGGCGCAGGCGGCTGGCCTATGGCCGTAGCCTCCCCCTAGCGGAGGATCTCAGGGTAGCGGATATGGGGACATCCGTTACCCAACAGCAGCAGGTCCTCGGGATTGCTGGCGCGCCACGTGTCCCGGCGCGCCACCAATAGACGGTCGGAGTGACCACACCACTCCGTTTGAGAAGGGTCCGGAGACGGACGCCCGCCGATTGAGCCGCAGACGTAGTGCGCAAGCATGCCTGGGCTCTGTCGTATAACGGCGGTGAGAGGGACACCGGGGAGTTTTAGTGGGTAGGGCCGCTCCTATCATTGGAGCGGCGAGCCCCACATATCCCCGCCGCTGCCCCACAGCGGCGGGTCGAAGGCGTAAAAAGCTTTTCTCCCCGTCAAAAAAAAAAAAAAAAAAAAAAAGGTTAGGTTAGGTTAGGTTAGGTTAGGTTAGGTTAGGTTAGGTTAGGTTAGGTTAGGTTAGGTTAGGTTAGGTTAGGTTAGGTTAGGTTAGGTTAGGTTGGGGTGCGATGTCAGACAACCTCCTCGTGTGCTCGGTGGTTACTTGTCCTCCTGGATACGTCTGGGGGGAACGGTAGCTGCTGGGCCGGTGCACCCTGGGCATCGGCCAATAACTTCCCACTTTAAGGGTTCTTATTGGCCGATGGCGAATAGTCTGACAAGGGGGGTGCCCCTCCGCGTGTCCCTCTGATTGCAGAGGGCACAGCGTGATGGGGCAGGGGTAGGTCCCTATGGGGGACAGGGGCGGGTCGGCTCCCGCCAATTGGTGGGATGTTCGACAGGCGCTATGTGCGCCGCCGCCGGAGGAGGGGCTTCGCCACCCGCTCGCGTTCCGTAACCGGCGAGCACACCTCAACGACCCCGCTGGTGGCTCCAGTGGGAGATGTCGTGTGCTTCGCTGGCCGGAGGGCTTGCCTTAATTGGCCGGCCCGCGGGAAGGAAAACCCTATAAAACCAGCCCAAGTTTCGGCGTTGGGGCAACGCGGCGCCGAATGCCCTCGTCGTCCTACTTTCTTTCGAAAGTGGGAGGACGAGGGAAGGTAGAGGGCATATTCTACCATGAGCGGCCACCCTGGGGTACCGCCCGACCCCCCAGGCGTAATAGGGTTACCCAGGTGCAGAGGGCACCGCCTGGGTGGACCACCCTTTCCCTCATTCTCGTGGGAACCAAAATAGAATGCGCATTTTTAAATCCCCCCCCCAAAACAATACCAAAACTTACGCCACCAGAACCGTAAGACGAACCCCGCCCACCAGGGGTTCAACAACGCAGAGGGAGGTAGAGGAGCCGGGCAGGGTAGGCGGGTCAAGCCTCCTTGAGCCCTCCCACGAGCCGACAGCACCGCAGGGCATAGTACCGATCGTGCTGTCGGACTCCGACTGTTCAGCGTCGTCGCCGGGGCTATTGTTTTCGTCACCGGCCCCGGGGTCTCCACCCCGGAGCCGAGAACGGCAGCAAGTTCTGGTCAGACCAGCGACGAGGCTGATCGATGAAGCGGCAGGGAGAGAGGAATGTTTCTCTCCACGGAGGGTCCTGTCTCGGGACCTTCCGTTGGATCTCCTCACTCCCAATCCGAAAGAAGGGGCGGCGCCGATCTTTCCGGCGCCCCAGGACCAGGCTCGCAAGCGCTCGCGGGCGTCCACATCGCCGCGGTCAGACGAGTCGCAGAGTGACTCGTCCGACTCCAGACCGCCGGTGAGGCCCAAGTCAGCAGGGCCCGCCAAACAGGCGAAGAGAGGACGGCCCCCTACTACGGGCCAGTATGTGGGCTTGGCGAAGGCCAAGGCTGAACTCCTGGAGCTCAGGCGCCAGGAGCTTCAGCTGGAGGCCGAAGAAGAGGTGGCGGGGATGGTCCGCGAGGCGAGTGGCAAGAGGGTTGCGCGCCTTGCGGACTCATCTCCGAATTTAAGTAGCGGAGAGGAGGGGGGTGGTGCCGGCACTGCCGAGGACCTGACCACACAGGTGCAGGGCAGTGTCGACACCATCCTTCGTATAGCTACAAAGTCGGGCAACCTTAAGGGTACCTTCGTGAAGGCCCTTAAGGTTGCCGCCGCCTCCATTCAGGAGGCGACGACTGAGTTGAAGAGGAGGAGTGTCTCCGACGAGACCGCAAGGCTGGCCGCCGAAAACAGCCGCCTAAAGGCCGAAATGGCCGAACTCCGAATGGAGATGGGCGCGCTGCGGGCCAGCCTAGAGCGGTCTCATGCGGAGACGCAGGTGCGGGAGATGTCCTCTCCTCCAGGGAAGGACGACCTCGAGCGCACCATCATGGAGCGGGTCAGCAACATGATGGGGGCACGGCTCGAGGCCCTGGAGGACAGGCTCCTCCCCGCACAGCGGGTGCGGCCACCTTTGGCGGCGGATAAGAGGGCGGCCATAACACCTCGGCCGTCCTCGTCAGGCGCAGTCGCTGCCAAGGCGCCTACCACCAGGCGCACGCCACCGCTGCCTGCCGCACCAGCAGCCCCCAAAGCCCCGGCACCAACCATCGCGCCGGGGCCTAAGGGCAAAAAGAAGAAGGGGAAGGGTCCGGCTAAAAAGAAAGGGCCAGCCGGACCCTCCAAAGCATCACCTCCTCGACCACTGCCACCCGCGCCAACGTCCATGGACGAAAGCTGGGTGACAGTGGTCAAGAAGAACAAGAAGCAGGCGCCCCGGGCACAAAGCTCTGGGGCCAAGAAGGCGATGGCGGCTGCCGGACCTTCCGCCCCCCCCTCAAAAACACCGAGGGGAAAGGGGACACAGGGAGGTCAAGCAAAGAAGGGGTCCGGAATGAGGGCCCCTCGATCTGCGGCGGTGGTCCTCACCCTCCAGCCGGGGGCTGGGGACAAGGGGATCACCTACAAGTCGGTGATGACCGAGGCTAAGGCGAAGATCGAATTGGAGAGCCTCGGTATCACCGGTTTGAGGTCCCGCACCGCGCGGACGGGGGCCCTCATTCTGGAGGTCCCAGGGGCCACGAGCGGCGGAAAGGCGGACTCCCTCGCCGCAAGGCTGAGGGAGGTTCTAGGCGAGACCGACGTAAAAGTGTCCAGGCCCACGAAATGCGCAGAGTTGCGCATCTCGGGCCTGGACGATTCGGTCTCGCCAGAGGAGGTCGCCGCCGCGGTGGCCAAGACGGGGGAGTGTGCGGTCGAAGAGGTCAAGGTTGGCCAAATCGTCCGCACACCCTACGCCCAGGGGACCTCCTGGGTGCAATGCCCCGTGGCGGCCGCCAAAAAGGTGGCCAGGGGGCGCCTGCTGGTCGGCTGGGTCTCCGCCCAGGTGAAGATGATGGAGACCCGGCCGACTAGGTGCTACCGCTGCCTCATGCTTGGGCATGTGAGGCAGGGGTGCACCTCGGCGATTGACCGCAGCGGTGAGTGCTATCGCTGCGGTCAAACAGGCCACCTGGCCAGGGAGTGCTCGGCCGCTCCGCGCTGCTCGCTTTGCGTAGCAGCGGGGAAGCCCGCCGAGCACCGGGCGGGGAGCAGGGCCTGCACGGGGGCGATAGCCCCCAAACGTGCAGGCCTCAAGGCGGCCGGAAGGACCCCGGCCGCCGTTGCTCCCGATAAGGATTCTGTGAATGCGGCCAAGTGATGGGCATTCACAGGATCCTCCAGGCGAACATCAACCACTGCGCCGGTGCGCAGGACCTCCTCCTGCAATCCATGGCGCAGTGGTCGATTGAAGTCGCCGTGGCCGCCGAGCCCTACTACGTCCCCCCCAGCGATAGCTGGGCAGCGGACGTGGACGGCTCGGTGGCCATAATAACTAAAAGAGGGGCAGAGGGCATAATGCCCCCTCCCACCTTGTCGAGGGGCCGAGGCTTTGTGGCGATCCGCTGGGGAGAGATATGCCTGATAGGGGTGTATTTCTCCCCCAACAGGAGTCTCGCCGAGTTCGAAGCGTTCCTGGACCAGGTAGGGGCCCTCATTGGGCAGACCCTACCGTGTCCGGCGCTCGTCGTGGGCGACCTCAACGCCAAGTCATTGGCTTGGGGCTGTCCCGCGACGGATACTCGGGGAGATCTTCTTGCGGAGTGGGCGACGGCTGCCGGCCTCGTGGTTCTGAACCAGGGGTCGGCCAACACCTGCGTGCGCTGGCAGGGGGGGTCCATCGTGGACGTTTCGTTCACGACCCCCGCCGTCGCACGGCGTGTCCGTGAGTGGAGGGTTCTGGAGGATGTGGAGACGTTGTCGGACCATTTGTATGTCCGGTTCGACGTCTCCACAGCCACAGAACGCGCGGACACGCGCCGTCGTCCCGACAGCCGAGCCTCGGCCCGATGGGCCTTGTCCAGCCTAAATCGCGAAGCGGTGGAGATTGCTTCCATTGTCCAGGCCTGGGTAACACCTTCCAGGCCTGTGGAGGTCGAGGTCGAGAGTGAATGGTTCCGGGTCGCGCTGTCGCATATTTGCGACGCGAGCATGACCCGGGCCAAGCCTCGACCTCCGAAGCGTCAGGTGTACTGGTGGTCTCAGGGGATCGGAGAAATCCGGTCCCGTTGCGTAGCGGTGAGACGCCAGTACACTAGGGCCCGCCGTAGGCGGGTCCGCGACGTTGACATGGAAGCCCAGCTGTACGGTGCCTATCGAGAGGTTAAGAAGGCCCTACAGCTCTCCATCGCTGACGCGAAGGCGAGTGCCAGAGCGGAGCTCCTCGAGACTCTAAACCGTGATCCATGGGGGAGGCCGTATAAGATGGTCAGGGGCAAATTACGCCCCTGGTCGCCCCCCCTGACGGAGAGTCTCGAGCCTCGACTGCTGGAGGAGGTTGTTTCGTCGCTGTTTCCGAACAGGGCGGAACATCTCCCTCCAGCGATGGCGCCCCCGCGACGTCAAGCTGACGTCGCGGATGCGAGCGCGGAAGTCGAGGTCCCTCCGGTAACGGAGGGAGAGCTAGGCGCGGCCGTGTTGAGGATGAAATCCAAAAACACGGCTCCGGGACCCGACGGGGTCCCGGGACGCGTCCTGGCTCTGGCACTGGAGGCCCTCGGGGGGAGATTCCGTGGTCTACTGGACGCCTGTCTTCGATCCGGCCGTTTTCCAGCTATCTGGAAAATCGGCCGGCTCGTCCTGATCAGGAAAGACGGGCGCCCCGCGGAATCCCCCTCAGCCTACCGTCCGATCGTGCTACTGGACGAGGTCGACAAGCTCTTTGAGCGCATTATATGCTGTCGCCTCGTCAAGCACCTCCGAGACGTAGGCCCCGATCTGTCCGATAATCAGTTCGGATTCCGAGAGGGAAGGTCGACCGTTGACACGGTCGGCCGTATCCGAGCCCTCTCGGAAGAGGCGGCCGCCCAGGGCGGGGTGTTGCTGGCGGTGTCGCTAGATATAGCGAACGCCTTTAACACCCTTCCCTGGGCCTGCATTATGGAGGCACTCCACTATCATAACGTGCCTCCATACCTGCGCCTCATGGTCGGGGCCTACCTCTCGCAGAGATACGTTGAGTATCCGGTCCGGGACGGTAGGCTGGCAAGGTGGGAAACGTCGTGCGGTGTTCCGCAGGGGTCGGTTTTAGGCCCTCTCCTGTGGAACGTCGGCTACGACTGGGTGCTGCGGGGCGAGCTCCTTCCCGGAGCAGAGGTCACCTGTTATGCGGATGATACGCTGGTGACCTCCCGGGGGAGCTCGTACCGAGAAGCGGCACGCCTCGCCACTGTGTCGGTAGCACAGGTGGTGAGGCGCATAAGGATGCTCGGCCTGGAGGTGGCCCTACACAAGTCCGAGGCGCTGTGTTTTCACGGCGCCCGGAAGGGGCCACCTCCCGGCGCGAGCATCCAGGTTGGTGGCACTCGAATCGAGGTCAAGCCCGAGATGAGGTATCTCGGACTTGTCCTCGACCCGCGCTGGAGTTTCCGTGGGCACTTCGCCCGCCTGGCCCCCCGATTGATCGCGGCATCGGCTGCCTTAAGGCGGCTGATGCCAAACATCGGGGGGCCCGAGTCGGCAAGCCGCCGCCTCTACATGGGGGTGGTGCGGTCGATGGCCCTGTACGGGGCCCCGATCTGGGCGGAGACCCTGACGGCCCGTAGGAATGTCACTCTTCTGAGACGTCCTCAGAGGGTGATGGCCGTCAGCGTCATACGCGGATACCGCACCATCTCTTTTGAGGCGGCGTGCGCATTGGCGGGCACACCTCCCTGGGACCTGGAGGCGGAGGCCCAGGCGTCACTGTATAAGTGGCGCAAGGACCTCCTCCTCCGGGGCGATCATCCCACTCCAAGGGAGGTGGAAGTGCGGAAACTCCAGGCTCGGCAGTCCGTGCTGGGGATCTGGGGGGTAAGGCTGGCCTCGCCTGAGGCCGGCCGCCGGACTGTCGAGGCGCTCCGTCCGGTAATAAGGGACTGGACGGAGCGCATGCGGGGCTCGCTGACCTTCCGCGCGGTGCAGGTTCTCTCGGGCCATGGGTGCTTCGGGAGGTACCTGCACCGCATCGCCGGAAGGGAGGCGACCGACGAGTGCCACCATTGTGGCTGCCACGAGGACACGGCGCAGCACACCCTCGAGGAATGCCCAGCTTGGGCGGGGGAGCGCCGCGACCTCGTCGCAGCGGTAGGGGACGATCTCTCCTTGCCGGCCGTAGTCAAGGCTATGGTTGGCGACGAGAGGTCGTGGAAAGCGGTCCTCTCCTTCTGCGAGTGCGTGCTCTTGCAGAAGGAGGCGGCGGAGAGAGAGAGGGAGAATGATCCCTCCTCTCAGCACTTCCGCCGCAGACGCACAGGGACCAGGAGAAGGGCGTATGCCCACCTTCTCCCCCCTACCTAGCGAGGCTGGGTGGTGACTCGGGGGGGTCACCACCCTCACGCAAGCCTCGCGAGAAGGCGCGCGTGGTGTTCCCACGCGCCTTCTTGAGGTGGCTGGACCGGGGGTATTCCTCCCCGCTCCAGCCCAGAGGAGGGCCCGCCGCCGCTATAGCCATGGCGGCGGGCACCGCGCTGGCGTGGCTGCGGACGAATACCGAGATGGTACCCGTGGCCACGCCGAAACGGTGCACCCGAAGGAACACCCAGGAGTTTTTAGTCGGTAGGTCGGCACCTTCTGTGCCGAAGTCCGACATAATCCGTCCCCCTCCCCCGAGGAGGGCGGATAAGCATGAGCGTTTCTCCTGGTAAAAAAAAAAAAAAAAAAAAAGGTTAGGTTAGGTTGGGGTGCGACGTCAGACAACCTCCTCGTGTGCTCGGTGGTTACTTGTCCTCCTGGATACGTCTGGGGGGAACGGTAGCTGCTGGGCCGGTGCACCCTGGGCATCGGCCAATAACTTCCCACTTTAAGGGTTCTTATTGGCCGATGGCGAATAGTCTGACAAGGGGGGTGCCCCTCCCAGTGTCCCTCTGATTTCAGAGGGCACAGCGGGATGGGGCAGGGGGTGGGTCCCTATGTGGGACAGGGGCGGGTCGGCTCCCGCCAATTTGGTGGGATGTCTGGCAGGCGCTATGTGCGCCGCCGCCGGAGGAGGGGCTTCGCCACCCACTCGCGTTCCGTAACCGGCGAGCACACTTCAACGACCCCGCTGGTGGCTCCAGTGGGAGATGTCGTGTGCTTCGCTGGCCGGAGGGCTTGCCTTAATTGGCCGGCCCACGTGGAAGGAAAACCACTCTAAAAACCAGCCCAAGTTTCGGCGCTGGGGCAACGCGGCGCCGAATGCCCTCGTCGTCCTACTTTCTTTCGAAAGTGGGATGACGAGGGAGGGTGGAGGGCATACTCCGCCCACTAGCGGCCACCCTGGGGTACCGCCCGACCCCCCAGGCGTAATAGGGTTACCCGGGTGCAGAGGGCACCGCCCGGGTGGACGACCCTTTCCCTCCTAATCGTGGGAACAAAAAGCAATGTTCAGATCTCCCCCCCAAAAAACCAAAACAAATAAGACCTACAGTTCCAAAGGCCGAACACCGTCCACCAGGGTGTTCGTTAATAAGCAGCGGGAGGCCGAGGAGTCGGGTGCGGTTGGCGGGTTCAAAGACCTCCCCGGGCCCTCCCATGAGTCTCCGACAGCACCGCAGGGCATTCGTCCGTTTGTGCTGTCGGACTCCGAAGAGTCCTTTTCATCGCCGGCCTTGTTGCTCTCGTCACCGGCCCCGGGGAGTGAACTCCGGAGCCGAGAACGAGGACAAATTATTATAAGGAAACCGGCATTGAGGATCCCTGACGTGGCAGCCGGAAATGAGGAGTGTTTCTCCCCACGGAGGGTTCTTTCAGAAGACCTCCCGAGGGAACTCCTCACTCCCGAACCGGAGAGAGTGGTTGTTCCGCCGGAACACCAGCCCGAGAAGGCCCACAAGAGGTCGCGGGCGTCAGCGTCCCAGTCGGACGAGTGGTCGAGTGGCGACTCGTCTGACTCTGAGCCCTTGGCGAGGCCCCGGATATCTGGGCCCGCCAAGCGTGGCAAAAGGGGACGCCCGCCCACCACCGGGCATTATGTGGGCCTGGCGCGAGCAAAGGCTGAGCTCCTGGACTTAAGGCGCCAGGAGCTACGCATACAGGCGGAAGAAGAGGCGGTCGGGATGACCCGCGAGGCGAGCAGCAGGAGGACGGCTCGCCATGCGGATTCATCCCCGACTTCGAGTGGTGTAGAGGCGGAGAGTGGCGACACTGTCGAGGACCTGAATAAACGGGTTCTCGACAGTGTTGGCACGATAATGCATATCGCCACCAAATCTGGCAACCTTAAGGGCACGTTTGTCAAGGCCCTTAAGGTTGCTGCCGCCTCCATTAAGGACGCGACAGGGGAGTTACAGAGACGGTCCGTCTCTGACGAGACCTCTAGGCTGGCTGCCGAAAACACTCGCCTAAAGGCCGAAATGGCCGCGCTCCGCAAGGAGATGGGCGAGTTGCGAGCCAGCCTGGAGAGGTCTTGCATGGAAATGCAGGTGCGGGGGCAACCTTCCCCTCCAGGGAAGGATCAAGACCTCGGGCGCACCATCATGGAGCAGGTCGGCACCATGGTGGGGGCGAGGCTCGAGGCCCTGGAGGGGAGGCTGCTTCCCGCTAGGAGGGAGAGGCCGCCATTGGCGGCAGATAGGGGGACGGCAAACCCGTCAAGGTCGTCATCGCCCAGCGCGGTTACTGCCGCCGTTTTAAACAGGCGACCGACACTGCCTAACTCAGGTGTAAAACCCCCACCCCCGGCACGGACTACTCTGCCGGAGAGAAGGGGCAAAAAGAGGAAGGGAAAAGGCCCGGCGAGGAAAGGAACAGCCGGACCTTCGGCCCCACCTACCCGCGAACCTCGCCCACTGCCACCCGCGCCCACGTCCATGGACGAAAGCTGGGTGGCAGTGGCGAAGAAACAGAGGCACCCCCGAGCACAAAGCTCAGGGGCCAAAACGGCGAATACTGGACCCCCCGTACTCCCCCCCCCCTTAACATCATCCAAGGGGAAGGCAAAGACGAGAGGTCCGACAGTAGAAAAGAAGGCGGCTGGACCGCGGGCTCCTCGCTCAACGGCCGTCGTCCTGACCCTCCAGCCGGGGGCTCAGGACAGGGGAGTGACCCTCGCGGCGGTGATGACCGAGGCTAAGTCCAGGATCCAACTGGACAGCCTCGGCATCACCGGCCTGAGGATCCGCTCGACGAGGACTGGGGCCACCTTGCTGGAGGTACCCGGGGCCACAAGCGGAGGGAAGGCGGACTCCCTCGCTACAAAGCTGAGGGAGGTCCTGGATGAGGCCGACGTACGGGTGTCCAGGCCCACGAAGTGCGCAGAGCTGCGCATTTCGGGCCTGGACGAGTCGGTCACACCCGAGGAGGTCGCCGCTGCGGTGGCCCGAGTGGGGACGTGTGCGGTCGATTTGGTCAAAGCTGGCCAAATCGTCCGCGCACAGTTTGCGCAGGGTACCTCATGGGTACAGTGCCCGGTGGCGGCTGCCAAAAAGGTGGCAGCCGCGGGGCGATTGCTGGTCGGCTGGGTCTACGCCCAGGTCAAACTGCTAGAGACCCAGCCGACAAGGTGCTATAGGTGCCTCATGGTTGGACACGTGGGGCACGGCTGCAACTCGGAGATAGACCGCAGCGGAGAATGCTACCGCTGCGGTAAACCAGGCCATATGGCCAGGGCTTGCTCGGATGCCCCTCGCTGCTCACTATGTGTGGCAGCGGGGAAGCCCTCCGAGCATAGGGTGGGGAGCAGGGCGTGCACAGGGGCGATCGCCCCCAGACGTGCAGCCCCACGGGCGGCCGGGCGGTATACGGCCGCCGCTGCTCCAACCAAGGATCGGGGGTGATCTATTATCTCCTCCCCCTACCCTGCGGGGCCTGGGTGGCGATCCGGGGGGATCGCCGCCCACACATAGGCCCCGCGAGAAGGCGCGCGCGGTGTTCCCGCGCGCCTTCTAGAGGTGGCTGGAGCAGGTGCCTGCTCCAGCCCAGAGGAGGGCCTGCCGCCGACTGTCCTGGCGGCGGGCATCGCGCTGGCGTGGCTGCGGAGGAATACCGAGCTGGTACCCGTGGCCACGTCGCATAGGTGTGCGCGAGGGAACACCGGTGGGTTTTTAGTGGGTATTCCGCCTCCTACCATCCGTTGGTCATGGAGGCGGGGAGTCCCACATATCCCTGCTGCGGGCCCCCGCCTGCGGCAGGTCGAACGCGTAAATGCGTTTTCCCACCGAAAAAAAAAAAAAAAAAAAAAAAAAAAAGGTTAGGTTAGGTTAGGTTAGGTTAGGTTAGGTTAGGTTAGGTTAGGTTAGGTTAGGTTAGGTTAGGTTAGGTTAGGTTAGGTTAGGTTAGGTTGGGGTGCGACGTCAGACAACCTCCTCGTGTGCTCGGTGGCTACTTGTCCTCCTGGATACGTCTGGGGGGAACGGTAGCTGCTGGGCCGGTGCACCCTGGGCATCGGCCAATAACTTCCCACTTTAAGGGTTCTTATTGGCCGATGGCGAATAGTCTGACAAGGGGGGTGCCCCTCCGCGTGTCCCTCTGATTGCAGAGGGCACAGCAGGATGGGGCAGGGGGTAGGTCCCTATGTGGGACAGGGGCGGGTCGGCTCCCGCCAATCGGTGGGATGTCCGGCAGGCGCTATGTGCGCCGCCGCCGGAGGAGGGGCTTCGCCACCCCCTCGCGTTCCGTAACCGGCGATCACACCTCAACGACCCTGCTGGTGGCTCCAGTGGGAGATGTCGTGTGTTTCGCTGGCCGGAGGGCTTGCCTTAATTGGCCGGCCCACGTGGAAGGAAAACCACTATAAAAACCAGCCCAAGTTTCGGCGTTGGGGCAACGCGGCGCCGAATGCCCTCGTCGTCCTACTTTCTTTCGAAAGTGGGATGATGAGGGAGGGTGGAGGGCATACTCCACCCACTAGCGGCCACCCTGGGGCACCGCCCGACCCCCCAGGCGTAATAGGGTTACCCGGGTGCAGAGGGCACCGCCCGGGTGGACCATCTTTTCCCTCATACTCGTGGGATGCAAAATGAGTTTGATCAGAACCCCCCCCAAAAAACAAAAAACACCACCAACATCTGTAAGTAAGTCCTACAGTAATAAAGGCCGAACCCCGCCCACCAGGGTGTTTGTAAACACGAAGCAGAGGGAGGTCGAGGAGCCGGGCTGGGTAGGAGGGAAATGCCTCCTCGAGCCCTCCCACGAGCCGACAGTGCCGCAGGGTGTATTGCCGATCGCACTGTCGGACTCCGACGTCTCGTCGCCAGCACTGTTGCTGTCGTCACCGGCCCCGGGGACTCCTCCCCGGAGCCGTGGAAAGCAGCAACTTCAAGTGCTCATCAAACCGGCGACGAGGATGATTGATGTGGCGGCCGGAAATGAAGAGTGCTTCTCCCCAGGAAGGGTCCTGTTCGGGGACCTTCCTGAGGAGCTCTTCACCCCGGAGCCCAAAGGAGGTGTGGCGCCGGAATTCCCGGCGCCCTTGGACCAGGCCCGCAAAAGGCTGCGGGCGTCCGGATCCTCACAGTCGGACGCGTCGCTAAGTGGCGACTCGTCTGACTCAAGGCCATTGGTGAGGCCCGTAACATCGGGGCCCGCCAAAAGGCCTAAGAGGGGACGCCCGCCCACAACGGGCCAATATGTGGGCCTGGCCAAAGCGAAGGCGGAGCTCCTGGCACTCAGACGAGAGGAGCTCCGCCTCCAAGCGGAGGAGGAGACCGTCGGGATGATCCGCGAGGCGAACACCAGGAGAACGGCTCGCCTTGCGGATTCGTCCCCAAGTTCCAGCGGCGCTGAGGTGGAGCGTGGTGGCGAGGTGACGGGTGCCGATACTGCGGAGGATCTGAACCAACGGGTCCTCGACAGTGTCGGCACAATTCTGCACATCGCCACGAAGTCCGGCAACCTAAAGGGCACATTTGTCAAGGCCCTCAAGGTTGCCGCCACCTCAATCAAAGAGACGACCGAGGAGCTGAAGAGACGGTCGGTCTCCGACGAGACCGCCCGGCTGGCTGCAGAGAACAGCCGCCTAAAAGCCGATATGGCAGACCTCCGCAAGGAGTTAGGCGAGCTGAAGGCCAGCCTTGAGCGGTCTCGGACGGAGACACAGGTGCAGGGGCGGTTCTCTCCTCCAGGGAAGGACCAGGACCTCGAGCGCACCATCATGGAGCGAGTAGGCACCATGGTGGGGGCGAGGCTCGAGGCCCTGGAGGAGAGACTGCTGCCAGCAAGGCGGGAGAGGCCGCCTCTGGCGGCGGACGTTAAGAGGGCGGCAACACCATTCAGGCCGTCCTCATCCGGCGCGGTGACCGTCGCGCCACCGATCAGGCGCCAATCTCCGCCTGCTGCACCAGCTGCGCCCAAAGCCCCGGCAGCGACCATCCAGCCGGGAAAAAAGGGCAACAAAAAGAAGGGGAAGGGTCCGGCTAAAAAGAAAGGGCCAGCCGGACCCTCCAAACCACCACCTCCTCGACCACTGCCACCCGCGCCAACGTCCATGGACGAAAGCTGGGTGACAGTGGTCAAGAAGAGGAAAACGAAGGAGCCCCGGGCGCAAAGCTCTGGGGCTAAAACTAAGACGATGGCGGCTGCCGGACCTTCCGCCCCCCCTTCAAAAACACCGAAGGGAAAGGGGACAAAGGGAGGTCCAGCAAAGAAGGGTGCTGGATTAAGGGCCCCTCGATCCGCTGCCGTAGTCCTGACCCTCCAGCCGGGGGCTCAGGACAGAGGCGTCACCTACAGGTCGGTGATGCTCGAGGCCAGGTCCAAAATTGAATTGGACGGCCTCGGGATCACCGGCTTAAGGTCACGCACGGCGCGGACGGGGGCCCAGATTCTGGAGGTCCCAGGCGCCACAAGCGGAGACAAGGCAGACTCCCTTGCCGCAAGGCTGAGGGAGGTCCTCGGCGAGACTGATGTCCGCATAACCAGGCCCACGAAATGCGCAGATCTGCGCGTTTCGGGCCTGGATGACTCGGTCTCGCCCGAGGATGTTGCCGCCGCGGTGGCTAAGGTGGGGGGGTGTGCGGTCGAGGAGGTCAAGGCTGGCCAAGTCGTCCGCACACCCTTCGCACAAGGGACCTCCTGGGTCCAGTGCCCAGTGGCAGCCGCCAGGAGGGTGGCCAAGGGGCGTCTGTTGGTCGGCTGGGTCTCCGCCCAGGTAAAACTGATGGAGACCCGGCCCACGAGGTGCTACCGCTGCCTCATGCTTGGGCATGTGAGGCAGGGGTGCACCTCGGAGATCGACCGCAGCGGAGAGTGTTTCCGCTGCGGTGCAACAGGCCACTTGGCCAGGGAGTGCTCGGCCGCTCCGCGCTGCTCACTGTGCGTGGCAGCGGGGAAGCCTGCCGAGCACCGGGTGGGGAGCAGGGTCTGCACGGGGGCGATAGCCCCCAAACGTGCAGGCCTCAAGGCGGCCGGACGGACCCCGGCCGCCGTTGCTCCCGATAAGGATCCTGTGAATGCGGCCAAGTGATGGGCATTCACAGGATCTTACAGGCGAACATCAACCACTGCGCCGGTGCGCAGGACCTCCTCCTGCAATCCATGGCGCAGTGGTCGATTGATGTCGCCGTGGCCGCCGAGCCCTACTACGTCCCCCCCAGTGATTACTGGGCAGCGGACGTGGACGGCTCGGTGGCCATAATAACTAAAAGAGGGGCAGAGGGCATAATGCCCCCTCCCACCTTGTCGAGGGGCCGAGGCTTTGTGGCGATCCGCTGGGGAGAGATATGCCTGATAGGGGTGTATTTCTCCCCCAACAGGAGTCTCGCCGAGTTCGAAGCGTTCCTGGACCAGGTAGGGGCCCTCATTGGGCAGACCCTACCGTGTCCGGCGCTCGTCGTGGGCGACCTCAACGCCAAGTCATTGGCTTGGGGCTGTCCCGCGACGGATACTCGGGGAGATCTCCTTGCGGAGTGGGCGACGGCTGCCGGCCTCGTGGTTCTGAACCAGGGGTCGGCCAACACCTGCGTGCGCTGGCAGGGGGGGTCCATCGTGGACGTTTCGTTCACGACCCCCGCCGTCGCACGGCGTGTCCGTGAGTGGAGGGTTCTGGAGGATGTGGAGACGTTGTCGGACCATTTGTATGTCCGGTTCGACGTCTCCACAGCCACAGAACGCGCGGACACGCGCCGTCGTCCCGACAGCCGAGCCTCGGCCCGATGGGCCTTGTCCAGCCTAAATCGCGAAGCGGTGGAGATTGCTTCCATTGTCCAGGCCTGGGTAACACCTTCCAGGCCTGTGGAGGTCGAGGTCGAGAGTGAATGGTTCCGGGTCGCGCTGTCGCATATTTGCGACGCGAGCATGACCCGGGCCAAGCCTCGACCTCCGAAGCGTCAGGTGTACTGGTGGTCTCAGGGGATCGGAGAAATCCGGTCCCGTTGTGTGGAGGCGAGACGCCAGTACACCCGGGCCCGCCGTAGGCGGGTCCGTGACGCCGACATGGAAGCCCAGCTGTACGGTGCCTATCGAGAGGTTAAGAAGGCCCTACAGCTCTCCATCGCCGACGCGAAGGCGAGTGCCAGAGCGGAGCTCCTCGAGACTCTAAACCGTGATCCATGGGGGAGGCCGTATAAGATGGTCAGGGGCAAATTACGCCCCTGGTCGCCCCCCCTGACGGAGAGTCTCGAGCCTCGACTGCTGGAGGAGGTTGTTTCGTCGCTGTTTCCGAACAGGGCGGAACATCTCCCTCCAGCGATGGCGCCCCCGCGACGTCAAGCTGACGTCGCGGATGCGAGCGCGGAAGTCGAGGTCCCTCCGGTAACGGAGGGAGAGCTAGGCGCGGCCGTGTTGAGGATGAAATCCAAAAACACGGCTCCGGGACCCGATGGGGTCCCGGGACGCGTCCTGGCTCTGGCACTGGAGGCCCTCGGGGGGAGATTCCGTGGTCTACTGGACGCCTGTCTTCGATCCGGCCGTTTTCCAGCCATCTGGAAAATCGGCCGGCTCGTCCTGATCAAGAAAGACGGGCGTCCCGCGGAATCCCCCTCAGCCTACCGTCCGATCGTGCTACTGGACGAGGTCGACAAGCTCTTTGAGCGCATTATATGCTGTCGCCTCGTCAAGCACCTCCGAGACGTAGGCCCCGATCTGTCCGAACGTCAGTTCGGATTCCGAGAGGGAAGGTCGACCGTAGATGCGGTCGGCCGTGTCAAAGCCCTCTCGGAAGAGG
The DNA here is from genome assembly GCA_949316235.1 of Oegoconia quadripuncta. Lineage (NCBI taxonomy): Eukaryota > Metazoa > Arthropoda > Insecta > Lepidoptera > Autostichidae > Oegoconia > Oegoconia quadripuncta. Next base: position 22,716,989 of record OX438754.1, read on the forward strand.
CGGCCGCCCAAGGCGGGGTGTTGCTGGCGGTGTCGCTGGATATAGCGAACGCCTTTAACACCCTTCCCTGGGCCTGCATTATGGAGGCACTCCACTATCATAACGTGCCTCCATACCTGCGCCTCATGGTCGGGGCCTACCTCTCGCAGAGATACGTTGAGTATCCGGTCCGGGACGGTAGGCTGGCAAGGTGGGAAACGTCGTGCGGTGTTCCGCAGGGGTCGGTTTTAGGCCCTCTCCTGTGGAACGTCGGCTACGACTGGGTGCTGCGGGGCGAGCTCCTTCCCGGAGCAGAGGTCACCTGCTATGCGGATGATACGCTGGTGACCTCCCGGGGGAGCTCGTACCGAGAAGCAGCACGCCTCGCCACTGTGTCGGTAGCACAAGTGGTGAGGCGCATAAGGATGCTCGGCCTGGAGGTGGCCCTTCATAAGTCCGAGGCGCTGTGTTTTCACGGCGCCCGGAAGGGGCCACCTCCCGGCGCGAGCATCCAGGTTGGTGGCACTCGAATCGAGGTCAAGCCCGAGATGAGGTACCTCGGACTTGTCCTCGACCCGCGCTGGAGTTTCCGTGGGCACTTCGCCCGCCTGGCCCCCCGATTGATCGCGGCATCGGCTGCCCTAAGGCGGCTGATGCCAAACATCGGGGGGCCCGAGTCGGCAAGCCGCCGCCTCTACATGGGGGTGGTGCGATCGATGGCCCTATATGGGGCCCCGATCTGGGCGGAGACCCTGACGGCCCGTAGGAATGTCACCCTTCTGAGACATCCTCAGAGGGTGATGGCCGTCAGCGTCATACGCGGATATCGCACCATCTCCTTCGAGGCGGCGTGCGCATTGGCGGGCACACCTCCCTGGGACCTGGAGGCGGAGGCCCAGGCGTCACTGTATAAGTGGCGCAGGGACCTTCTCCTCCGGGGTGAGCATCCCACTCCAAGGGAGGTGGAAGTGCGGAAACTCCAGGCTCGACAGTCCGTGCTGGGGATCTGGGGGGTAAGGCTGGCCTCGCCTGAGGCCGGCCGCCGGACTGTCGAGGCGCTCCGTCCGGTAATAAGGGACTGGACGGAGCGCATGCGGGGCTCGCTGACCTTCCGCGCGGTGCAGGTTCTCTCGGGCCATGGTTGCTTCGGGAGGTACCTGCACCGCATCGCCGGAAGGGAGGCGACCGATGAGTGCCACCATTGTGGCTGCCACGAGGACACGGCGCAGCATACCCTCGAGGAATGCCCAGCTTGGGCGGGGGAGCGCCGCGACCTCGTCGCAGCGGTAGGGGACGATCTCTCCTTGCCGGCCGTAGTTAAGGCTATGGTTGGCGACGAGAGGTCGTGGAAAGCGGTCCTCTCCTTCTGCGAGTGCGTGCTCACGCAGAAGGAGGCGGCGGAGAGAGAGAGGGAAAACGATCCCTCCTCTCAGCCAATCCGCCGCAGACGCACAGGGACCAGGAGAAGGGCGTATGCCCACCTTCTCCCCCCTACCTAGCGAGGCTGGGTGGTGACTCGGGGGGGTCACCACCCTCACGCAAGCCTCGCGAGAAGGCGCGCGTGGTGTTCCCACGCGCCTTCTTGAGGTGGCTGGACCGGGGGTATTCCTCCCCGCTCCAGCCCAGAGGAGGGCCCGCCGCCGCCGATAGCCGTGGCGGCGGGCACCGCGCTGGCGTGGCTGCGGACGAATACCAGATGGTACCCGTGGCCACGCCGTAAACGGTGCGCCCGAAGGAACACCCAGGAGTTTTTAGTCGGTAGGCCGGCACCTTCTGTGCCGGAGTCCGACATAATCCGTCCCCCTCCCCCGAGGAGGGCGGATAAGCATGAGCGTTTCTCCTGGCTAAAAAAAAAAAAAAAAAAAAAAAAAAAAAAAAAAAAAAAAAAAAAAAAAAAAAAGGTTAGGTTAGGTTAGGTTAGGTTAGGTTAGGTTAGGTTAGGTTAGGTTAGGTTAGGTTAGGTTAGGTTAGGTTAGGTTAGGTTAGGTTAGGTTAGGTTAGGTTAGGTTAGGTTAGGTTAGGTTAGGTTAGGTTAGGTTAGGTTAGGTTAGGTTAGGTTAGGTTAGGTTAGGTTAGGTTAGGTTAGGTTAGGTTAGGTTAGGTTAGGTTAGGTTAGGTTAGGTTAGGTTAGGTTAGGTTAGGTTAGGTTAGGTTAGGTTAGGTTAGGTTAGGTTAGGTTAGGTTAGGTTAGGTTAGGTTAGGTTAGGTTAGGTTAGGTTAGGTTAGGTTAGGTTAGGTTAGGTTAGGTTAGGTTAGGTTAGGTTAGGTTAGGTTAGGTTAGGTTAGGTTAGGTTAGGTTAGGTTAGGTTAGGTTAGGTTAGGTTAGGTTAGGTTAGGTTAGGTTAGGTTAGGTTAGGTTAGGTTAGGTTAGGTTAGGTTAGGTTAGGTTAGGTTAGGTTAGGTTAGGTTAGGTTAGGTTAGGTTAGGTTAGGTTAGGTTAGGTTAGGTTAGGTTAGGTTAGGTTAGGTTAGGTTAGGTTAGGTTAGGTTAGGTTAGGTTAGGTTAGGTTAGGTTAGGTTAGGTTAGGTTAGGTTAGGTTAGGTTAGGTTAGGTTAGGTTAGGTTAGGTTAGGTTAGGTTAGGTTAGGTTAGGTTAGGTTAGGTTAGGTTAGGTTAGGTTAGGTTAGGTTAGGTTAGGTTAGGTTAGGTTAGGTTAGGTTAGGTTAGGTTAGGTTAGGTTAGGTTAGGTTAGGTTAGGTTAGGTTAGGTTAGGTTAGGTTAGGTTAGGTTAGGTTAGGTTAGGTTAGGTTAGGTTAGGTTAGGTTAGGTTAGGTTAGGTTAGGTTAGGTTAGGTTAGGTTAGGTTAGGTTAGGTTAGGTTAGGTTAGGTTAGGTTAGGTTAGGTTAGGTTAGGTTAGGTTAGGTTAGGTTAGGTTAGGTTAGGTTAGGTTAGGTTAGGTTAGGTTAGGTTAGGTTAGGTTAGGTTAGGTTAGGTTAGGTTAGGTTAGGTTAGGTTAGGTTAGGTTAGGTTAGGTTAGGTTAGGTTAGGTTAGGTTAGGTTAGGTTAGGTTAGGTTAGGTTAGGTTAGGTTAGGTTAGGTTAGGTTAGGTTAGGTTAGGTTAGGTTAGGTTAGGTTAGGTTAGGTTAGGTTAGGTTAGGTTAGGTTAGGTTAGGTTAGGTTAGGTTAGGTTAGGTTAGGTTAGGTTAGGTTAGGTTAGGTTAGGTTAGGTTAGGTTAGGTTAGGTTAGGTTAGGTTAGGTTAGGTTAGGTTAGGTTAGGTTAGGTTAGGTTAGGTTAGGTTAGGTTAGGTTAGGTTAGGTTAGGTTAGGTTAGGTTAGGTTAGGTTAGGTTAGGTTAGGTTAGGTTAGGTTAGGTTAGGTTAGGTTAGGTTAGGTTAGGTTAGGTTAGGTTAGGTTAGGTTAGGTTAGGTTAGGTTAGGTTAGGTTAGGTTAGGTTAGGTTAGGTTAGGTTAGGTTAGGTTAGGTTAGGTTAGGTTAGGTTAGGTTAGGTTAGGTTAGGTTAGGTTAGGTTAGGTTAGGTTAGGTTAGGTTAGGTTAGGTTAGGTTAGGTTAGGTTAGGTTAGGTTAGGTTAGGTTAGGTTAGGTTAGGTTAGGTTAGGTTAGGTTAGGTTAGGTTAGGTTAGGTTAGGTTAGGTTAGGTTAGGTTAGGTTAGGTTAGGTTAGGTTAGGTTAGGTTAGGTTAGGTTAGGTTAGGTTAGGTTAGGTTAGGTTAGGTTAGGTTAGGTTAGGTTAGGTTAGGTTAGGTTAGGTTAGGTTAGGTTAGGTTAGGTTAGGTTAGGTTAGGTTAGGTTAGGTTAGGTTAGGTTAGGTTAGGTTAGGTTAGGTTAGGTTAGGTTAGGTTAGGTTAGGTTAGGTTAGGTTAGGTTAGGTTAGGTTAGGTTAGGTTAGGTTAGGTTAGGTTAGGTTAGGTTAGGTTAGGTTAGGTTAGGTTAGGTTAGGTTAGGTTAGGTTAGGTTAGGTTAGGTTAGGTTAGGTTAGGTTAGGTTAGGTTAGGTTAGGTTAGGTTAGGTTAGGTTAGGTTAGGTTAGGTTAGGTTAGGTTAGGTTAGGTTAGGTTAGGTTAGGTTAGGTTAGGTTAGGTTAGGTTAGGTTAGGTTAGGTTAGGTTAGGTTAGGTTAGGTTAGGTTAGGTTAGGTTAGGTTAGGTTAGGTTAGGTTAGGTTAGGTTAGGTTAGGTTAGGTTAGGTTAGGTTAGGTTAGGTTAGGTTAGGTTAGGTTAGGTTAGGTTAGGTTAGGTTAGGTTAGGTTAGGTTAGGTTAGGTTAGGTTAGGTTAGGTTAGGTTAGGTTAGGTTAGGTTAGGTTAGGTTAGGTTAGGTTAGGTTAGGTTAGGTTAGGTTAGGTTAGGTTAGGTTAGGTTAGGTTAGGTTAGGTTAGGTTAGGTTAGGTTAGGTTAGGTTAGGTTAGGTTAGGTTAGGTTAGGTTAGGTTAGGTTAGGTTAGGTTAGGTTAGGTTAGGTTAGGTTAGGTTAGGTTAGGTTAGGTTAGGTTAGGTTAGGTTAGGTTAGGTTAGGTTAGGTTAGGTTAGGTTAGGTTAGGTTAGGTTAGGTTAGGTTCCCCCCCGACGTGTCGCCACCTTGCCGTGGTGGGGGGGCTTGCGCGCCTCTATGACGCCCAGGGCTACGCCGGATAGGGCTTCCCATACCGGACAGGCCTGGGTCGAGAGGCCAGACAAAGAGCGACACACCCCGGCCGATATGGCCGGGCAAGAGGGTTTCTCCGCGTGTCCCTCTGTTTGCAGAGGGCACTGCGGAGGAAATTTGGTGTGGCCCGGGACGTTCTGTCCCTGGGGCGGTCTTCGCTCGGGTCCGGGTTCTCCGGGCCCTTGCATTTCTGAGGAAGAAAACCTCGGTAAAAAATCACCCCGTTTACCCCTAGTGGCCTCGCAGCGCTGGGGTGTAGTGCCGACGGGTTATTCGGCCTAAACTGCGTGCCGGCAGCCCCGGCCCCAAAACAATGATGGAAATGAGTACGGAACAAAAGAAATTACCCCAGGGGGGTACCCGAAAGGGAGAATCCCCTCCTGCACTTACACGTGCAGGCCGTCCCACGTATTCTGGGGGGGACAACTCTGTACGCTACCTGAGGAAAAATAATAATAACGACGACCATGGCAAATTCAAACGGGACTCCGATGATTGCTCCAGTGAAGTGGGGAGAGATGACAGGATGGACGCGGCAACTAACTCAGACGCAAGTCTAGTTAGTGCCGCATACTCGGACGAGACAAAGGGCGGACTCTCGAAGAGCCCGCGGAGAAGGAGGAAGAGGCAGAGGGCTAGCGGCTGTAGTTCCGCGTCCTCTAGTGACGGTGAGGAGTGCAAACGCCCCCTCGCCCCAAGAAGAGGTAGAGGTCGCCCGCCCACAACCGGGCAATACGTCGGCCTGGCCAAGGCGAAGGCGGCCCTCAATGCCGAGAGGCAGAGGGAGCTGGAGCTCTTGGCTGAGGCCGAAATTGCGGAAAGTAACCGACTGACGAGGAGCCAGGCCAAGGTGTCGCGCCTCTCCGAGTCATCGGCGGACCTGGACGTGACGGGGGGAACAGCGTCAGAGGACCAACTGGCCTCTGACCTCAAAAGGACGGTCGTGGACAACTTGGTGTTAATCCGACAGGTCGCCACCAAGTCGTCCAACCTGAAGGGCACGTTCGTGCGGGCCCTGAAGGATTCGACGGAGGCCATCGCTGTCGCAGTGGCGGAGCTCAGCACGCGGTCGGTCAGTGACGAGACGAGACGGCTGCATGCGGATAATGCCCGTCTCCAGACGGAACTGGCCGACATTCGGAGGGAACTGGCGCAGCTCCGAGCCGATGTGGCAAAGGAGCGAGCGGCCAAAAGCCCGGCCGTCCCTATCGTTGCGGCGGTGGAGGGGTCGCCCCTGCCAGGTGAAGACCTGTTGCGCTCTGTCATGGTCCAGGTTGGTACCATGATGAGCGCCAGGTTTGAAGATCTGGAGGAGAGGCTCCTCCCGGCTAAACGTGTGCGGCCGCCTCTGGCCGCAGACAGAAGGAGAGACTCCGCCGAGGCTGCGACCAATGTGGCCCCAGCGGCAGCTTCTGAGCAAGCCCACGGCGATGCCCTGCCCCTGGCTCCTGAACTCCTCAATAGGAGGAAGGGAAAACGAGGCGGGAGGAAAAGGAGGAAGGCGACCCCGGCTGCGGCCACGGTAGCCCCATCAGCAGTCCCTCGTCCCCTGCCGCCTGCTCCCGCATCCATGGACGTCGCTTGGAGCGCGGTGGTGAAAAGGGGCACTAAAAAGAGAGGGATGGCAGCGCAGAGCGGTTCTGGCCCGCATCCGCCGCCACCGCCAAAGCCCAAGGCAAAGGCGAAGAGGGCCCGTAAACTTCGGCCTCCCCGCTCTCAGGCAGTGGTGCTGTCACTGCAGCCGGAAGCGGCCGAGAAAGGGGTCACTTATGAGCAGGTGCTCAGGGAAGCCAAGGCCAAGGTGAACCTCACCGCCCTCGGCATCCCAGCCCTGCGCATAAGGAATGCGGCCACTGGAGCGCGCATGCTGGAGGTCCCAGGCGCGTCCAGCTCTGACAAAGCGGACTCCCTCGCTGATAAGCTGAGGGAGTCCCTAAGTCCGGAGGTGGTGAAGGTCTCCAGGCCCACCATATGTGCAGACCTGCGCATTTCGGGCCTGGACGACTCAGGCGTGTCGGAGGAGGTGGTGGCCGCCGTGGCCCGCGCCGGAGAATGCCCCGAGGAGCTCGTGAAGCCTGGCGTACTTCGCCAGGACTTCTCCGGGCTCTATTCGGTTAGCCTGCGCTGCCCCATCAAGGCAGCCAAAAAGGTGGTGAAGGGGGGCCGACTTCTCGTCGGCTGGGTGTCAGCTCAAGTGCGGCTGCTCGACCACAGGCCACTGCGGTGCTATCGCTGCCTGCAGGTCGGGCACGTGAGGGCGACATGCTCGTCCGATGAGGACCGCAGCGATCAATGTTATCGCTGCGGCAAACCCGGCCACAAAGCCGGCCAGTGCTCCGCCCCGCCGCTCTGCACCCTGTGTGCAGCGGCAGGCAAACCGGCGGCACATAAGGTGGGCAGCAGGTCATGTGCTGCCCCCCCTTCCAAGAGAGGCAGAAAGGTTGGCAGCGTCGGCCCTAGAGCGCTATCGCAGCCGACCCGCCCTTCAACTGGGCAGATGGACACTGCCATCTAGTGACGGCGCGCCAAATGTCCCGGCGCGCCTCCTACTGTTGGCCATGACGGGCTCGTAACCGAGCAACCGCTAGGGGGAGTTGCAGAAGTCTTGTTGCACCTGGGCTCCCCCGATCACGCGGCAAGAGGGACATCGTGAGGTTTTAGTCGGTAGGTCGGCACCTTCTGTGCCGGAGTCCGACATACCCCGCCTTCGGGCGGGGATGCATGAGCATTTCCTCACGTTAAAAAAAAAAAAAAAAAAAAAAAAAGGTTAGGTTAGGTTAGGTTAGGTTAGGTTAGGTTAGGTTAGGTTAGGTTAGGTTAGGTTAGGTTAGGTTAGGTTAGGTTAGGTTAGGTTGGGGTGCGACGTCAGACAACCTCCTCGTGTGCCTGATGGCTACTTGTCCCCCTGGATACGTCTGGGGGGAACGGTAGTCGTTGGGCCGGTGCACCCTGGGCATCGGTCAACAACTTCCCTTTTTAAGGGTTCTTGTTGGCCGATGGCGAATAGTCTGACACCGGGGGGCTCCTCCGCGTGTCCTCTGGTTTAGCAGAGGGCACTGCGGATGGAGCAGGAGACGCTCCCCTCCTAGCGGGGGAGTAAGGGTGGGCTCGGTGTGCACTCGCACTGCCGCCGAGCAGGCCTGGGGAGGAGGTTAGGGGGAACCTCCTACCCCTTGCCACCGCCGGGCTCGTAATCCGGGACCGCGGCTTTCAGCTGCAGTCCGGGACCGAGGGTCTTGGCCTAACCGCCCGGACCGCGAGGAAGGAAAACCTCTATAAAAAACCAGCCCAAGTCTCGGCTCCGAGGCCCGCCTCGGCGCCGAGATGCCCTCGTCGTTCCACTCCCGAAAATTCGTTTTCGGGAGTGGAGCGGCGAGGGATGGTGGAGGGCGAATTCCACCACAGCGGGCTGCGGCGAGGAAGCGGCGCTCCCTGAGGAATGCCCATATATCCATATGGGCAGGGGACGCCGTGAAATCGTCTGCAGCACTTGGGCGACCTCTCCTTGACGACTGCAGCTAAGGCTGCGGCCGTCGACGAGAGGTCGTGGGAAGCGGCCCTCTCCCTCTGCTCGCAGGGGGGGAGACGGCGGGCGGGCGGAGGGGCGGTGGCCGTCGACGCCGCCCCTCTGGGCCTCCCGCTGGTGTAGGCCGCTATGGTGGGGGACGGCCTCTCTGTTGAGAGGTCGTCCCCTCCCACACCGCATGGTGGTAACCTATTAGCTACCATGTGGTGTGGTGGGGGACCGCCTCTCAGCTATGGGGAGGTCGTAGCCGTGCGGGACGGCCACTCCTTGCCGCCCGCAGCCAGGTTTGAGCTGCGGACGCCAAGGAGAGGCCGTGGAAAGCGGTCCTCTCTCTCTGCGAGGGTCACGCACAGACCTCGTAGAGCGAGGGGAGATGCAGCCGCATGGGGGGCACGGAGGAGAGCTTATCTTCAATGATAGGCGATCCTCTGCCCCCCCTACCCTGCGGGGCCGTGGGTGGCGATCCGGGGGGATCACCGCCCACACATAGGCCCCGCGAGAAGGCGCGCGCGGTGTTTTCCGCGCGCCTTCTAGAGGTGGCTGGACCAGGCGATTCCTCCCTGCTCCAGCCCAGAGGTGGGCCTGCCGCCGTTTGTCCTGGCGGCGGGCACCGCGCTGGCGTGGCTGCGGACGAATACCAGATGGTACCCGCGGCCACGCCGTCAACGGCGCGCGCGAGGGAACACCCAGGAGTTTTTAGTCGGTATGCCGGCACCTTCTGTGCCGGAGTCCGACATAATCCGCCCCCCTCCCCCGAGGAGGGCGGATAAGCATGAGCGTTTCTCCTGGTAAAAAAAAAAAAAAAAAAAAAAAAAAAAAAAAAAAAAGGTTAGGTTAGGTTAGGTTAGGTTAGGTTAGGTTAGGTTAGGTTAGGTTAGGTTAGGTTAGGTTAGGTTAGGTTAGGTTAGGTTAGGTTAGGTTAGGTTAGGTTAGGTTAGGTTAGGTTAGGTTAGGTTAGGTTAGGTTAGGTTAGGTTAGGTTAGGTTAGGTTAGGTTAGGTTAGGTTAGGTTAGGTTAGGTTAGGTTAGGTTAGGTTAGGTTAGGTTAGGTTAGGTTAGGTTAGGTTAGGTTAGGTTAGGTTAGGTTAGGTTAGGTTAGGTTAGGTTAGGTTAGGTTAGGTTAGGTTAGGTTAGGTTAGGTTAGGTTAGGTTAGGTTAGGTTAGGTTAGGTTAGGTTAGGTTAGGTTAGGTTAGGTTAGGTTAGGTTAGGTTAGGTTAGGTTAGGTTAGGTTAGGTTAGGTTAGGTTAGGTTAGGTTAGGTTAGGTTAGGTTAGGTTAGGTTAGGTTAGGTTAGGTTAGGTTAGGTTAGGTTAGGTTAGGTTAGGTTAGGTTAGGTTAGGTTAGGTTAGGTTAGGTTAGGTTAGGTTAGGTTAGGTTAGGTTAGGTTAGGTTAGGTTAGGTTAGGTTAGGTTAGGTTAGGTTAGGTTAGGTTAGGTTAGGTTAGGTTAGGTTAGGTTAGGTTAGGTTAGGTTAGGTTAGGTTAGGTTAGGTTAGGTTAGGTTAGGTTAGGTTAGGTTAGGTTAGGTTAGGTTAGGTTAGGTTAGGTTAGGTTAGGTTAGGTTAGGTTAGGTTAGGTTAGGTTAGGTTAGGTTAGGTTAGGTTAGGTTAGGTTAGGTTAGGTTAGGTTAGGTTAGGTTAGGTTAGGTTAGGTTAGGTTAGGTTAGGTTAGGTTAGGTTAGGTTAGGTTAGGTTAGGTTAGGTTAGGTTAGGTTAGGTTAGGTTAGGTTAGGTTAGGTTAGGTTAGGTTAGGTTAGGTTAGGTTAGGTTAGGTTAGGTTAGGTTAGGTTAGGTTAGGTTAGGTTAGGTTAGGTTAGGTTAGGTTAGGTTAGGTTAGGTTAGGTTAGGTTAGGTTAGGTTAGGTTAGGTTAGGTTAGGTTAGGTTAGGTTAGGTTAGGTTAGGTTAGGTTAGGTTAGGTTAGGTTAGGTTAGGTTAGGTTAGGTTAGGTTAGGTTAGGTTAGGTTAGGTTAGGTTAGGTTAGGTTAGGTTAGGTTAGGTTAGGTTAGGTTAGGTTAGGTTAGGTTAGGTTAGGTTAGGTTAGGTTAGGTTAGGTTAGGTTAGGTTAGGTTAGGTTAGGTTAGGTTAGGTTAGGTTAGGTTAGGTTAGGTTAGGTTAGGTTAGGTTAGGTTAGGTTAGGTTAGGTTAGGTTAGGTTAGGTTAGGTTAGGTTAGGTTAGGTTAGGTTAGGTTAGGTTAGGTTAGGTTAGGTTAGGTTAGGTTAGGTTAGGTTAGGTTAGGTTAGGTTAGGTTAGGTTAGGTTAGGTTAGGTTAGGTTAGGTTAGGTTAGGTTAGGTTAGGTTAGGTTAGGTTAGGTTAGGTTAGGTTAGGTTAGGTTAGGTTAGGTTAGGTTAGGTTAGGTTAGGTTAGGTTAGGTTAGGTTAGGTTAGGTTAGGTTAGGTTAGGTTAGGTTAGGTTAGGTTAGGTTAGGTTAGGTTAGGTTAGGTTAGGTTAGGTTAGGTTAGGTTAGGTTAGGTTAGGTTAGGTTAGGTTAGGTTAGGTTAGGTTAGGTTAGGTTAGGTTAGGTTAGGTTAGGTTAGGTTAGGTTAGGTTAGGTTAGGTTAGGTTAGGTTAGGTTAGGTTAGGTTAGGTTAGGTTAGGTTAGGTTAGGTTAGGTTAGGTTAGGTTAGGTTAGGTTAGGTTAGGTTAGGTTAGGTTAGGTTAGGTTAGGTTAGGTTAGGTTAGGTTAGGTTAGGTTAGGTTAGGTTAGGTTAGGTTAGGTTAGGTTAGGTTAGGTTAGGTTAGGTTAGGTTAGGTTAGGTTAGGTTAGGTTAGGTTAGGTTAGGTTAGGTTAGGTTAGGTTAGGTTAGGTTAGGTTAGGTTAGGTTAGGTTAGGTTAGGTTAGGTTAGGTTAGGTTAGGTTAGGTTAGGTTAGGTTAGGTTAGGTTAGGTTAGGTTAGGTTAGGTTAGGTTAGGTTAGGTTAGGTTAGGTTAGGTTAGGTTAGGTTAGGTTAGGTTAGGTTAGGTTAGGTTAGGTTAGGTTAGGTTAGGTTAGGTTAGGTTAGGTTAGGTTAGGTTAGGTTAGGTTAGGTTAGGTTAGGTTAGGTTAGGTTAGGTTAGGTTAGGTTAGGTTAGGTTAGGTTAGGTTAGGTTAGGTTAGGTTAGGTTAGGTTAGGTTAGGTTAGGTTAGGTTAGGTTAGGTTAGGTTAGGTTAGGTTAGGTTAGGTTAGGTTGGGGTGCGACGTCAGACAACCTCCTCGTGTGCTCGGTGGTTACTTGTCCTCCTGGATACGTCTGGGGGGAACGGTAGCTGCTGGGCCGGTGCACCCTGGGCATCGGCCAATAACTTCCCACTTTAAGGGTTCTTATTGGCCGATGGCGAATAGTCTGACAAGGGGGGGTGCCCCTCCCAGTGTCCCTCTGATTTCAGAGGGCACAACGGGATGGGGCAGGGGGTAGGTCCCTATGTGGGACAGGGGCGGGTCGGCTCCCGCCAATTGGTGGGATGTCCGGCAGGCGCTATGTGCGCCACCGTCGGAGGAGGGGTTCTCGCCACCCCCTCGCGTTCCGTAACCGGCGAACCCACTTCAACGACCCCGCTGGTGGCTCCAGTGGGAGATGTCGTGGGTTTCGCTGGCCGGAGGGCTTGCCTTAATTGGCCGGCCCGCGGGAAGGAAAACCCTTTAAAACCAGCCCAAGTTTCGGCGCTGGGGCAACGCGGCGCCGAATGCCCTCGTCGTCCTACTTTCTTTCGAAAGTGGGAGGACGAGGGAAGGTGGAGGGCATACTCCATCATGAGCGGCCACCCTGGGGTACCGCCCGACCCCCCAGGCGTAATAGGGTTACCCAGGTGCAGAGGGCACCGCCTGGGTGGACGACCCCTTCCCTCATAATCGTGGGAACAAAAATCAGGATGCAAAGAACCCCCCCCAAACAAAATCAATCAAGTAAGACCTACAGTTCAAAAGGCCGAACCCCGCCCACCCGGGTGTTCGTTAGCACGCAAAGGGAGGTCGAGGAGTCGGGCGCGGATGGAGGGTTTAAAGACCTCCTCGAGCCCTCCCACGAGCCGACAGCACCGCAGGGCGTTCTGCCAATTGTGCTGTCGGACTCCGATCAATCGGTGTCGTCGCCGGCCTTGTTGCTGTCGTCACCGGCCCCGGGGATTTTGCCCCGGAGCCGAGGACGACAACAATTAGTGGTGAAGCCAGCGACTCGATTCATGGACGTGGCAGCAGGGAGCGAAGAGTTCTTCTCTCCGCGGAAGGTCCTACCCAGGGACCTCCCGGAGGAAGCACTCCTCACCCCCGAACCCAAGGAAAAGTCGGCGCCAGAACCTCTGGCCCAAATAGACCCGGCCCGCAAGAGGCTGCGGTCGTCCGCTTCTCAGTCGGAGGAGTCGTCTAGTGGTGACTCCACCGACTCTAGACCCCCGGTGAGGCCCAGGATCTATGGGCCCGCCAAGCGGGGTAAGAGAGGGCGCCCGCCCACCACCGGGCAATACGTGGGATTGGCCAAGGCCAAAGCGGAGTTCCTGGAGCTGAGGCGCCAGGAGCTCCGCCTACAGGCGGAAGAAGAAGCGGCTGACATGGTCCGCGAGGCGAGCTGCAGAAGGGCTGCTCGCCTGGCGGAATCAAGTCCGACCGCGACAACGGACGAGACAGCGGGTGGCTCCAGTACTGTCGAGGCCCTGAATGAGCAGGTCCTCCGCAGTGTGGAGACCATCACGCACATTGCGACGAAGTCCGGCAACCTTAAGGGGACCTTTGTTAAGGCCCTTAAGGTTGCCGCCGCCTCAATTCGGGAGGCGACTGAAGAGATGCGGACAAGGTCCGCTTCAGATGAGACTGTCAGGTTGGCCGCGGAGAACGCCCGCCTGAAGGCCGAGGTAGCCGAACTCCGTAAGGAGATGGCGGAGCTACGGGCCAACCTGGACCTGGAGCGGTCCATAAGGGAGACGCAGGTGACGCAACGGTTCTCTCCTCCGGGGAAGGAGCAGGACCTCGAGCGCACCATCATGGAGCGCGTTGGCACCATGATGGGGGCGAGGCTCGAGGCCCTGGAGGAGAGGTTGCTCCCCGCGAGGAGGGAAAGGCCGCCGTTAGCGGCGGATATGAGGAAGGCGGCCAGTCCATCCAGGCCGTCTCCGTCCGGCGCGACTACCGTCGAGGGCCCAAGTAGGCGCTCCCCGCTGTCGTCGCCGTTTACAAGCGCCGTGCCCCCTACCCCGGCACAAACCATCGTGCCGGGACAAAAGGGCAAAAAGAGGAGAGGGAAGGGTCCGGCGAAGAAAGGGTCGGCCGGACCCTCCAAGCAGGCTCCTAAAGAGCCCAGGCCACTGCCACCCGCGCCCTCGTCTATGGACGAAAGCTGGGTGGCGGTGGTCAAAAAGAGAAAGCCCCGAGCACAAAGCTCTGGGGCAAATAAGGTGGCTGCCAGACCTCCCGCCCCCCCCTCAAAAACATCGAGGGGGAAGAAGAAAAAGGGAGGTCCTAGCAAAAAGCAGGGGGCTGGGTTGAGGGCCCCCCGCTCTGCGGCGATTACCCTGACCCTCCTACCGGGGGCCATAGAAAGAGGGGTAACTTACAAGGCGGTGATGCTCGAGGCTCAGGCCAGGATTGAACTGGCCAGCCTCGGCATCACCTCCTTGAGGTCACGCACGGCGCGAACTGGCGCCCAGATCTTGGAGGTCCCGGGCGCCACAAGCGACGTAAAGGCAGACTCCCTCGCCACAAGGCTGAGGGAGGTCCTGGATGAGGACGTGGTTCGAGTGTCCAGGCCCACGAAGTGCGTAGAGTTACGCATTTCGGGCCTGGACGAATCGGTCGAGCCGGAGGTGGTTGCCGCCGCGGTGGCGAGAGCGGGGGAGTGTGCGGTCGAGGCGGTCAAGGCTGGCCAAGTCGTCCGCACACGCTTCGCTCAGGGGACCTGCTGGGTCCGGTGCCCGGTGGCGGCCGCCAAAAAGGTGGCCGCGGGGCGACTGTTGGTGGGCTGGGTCTCCGCCCAAGTCAAGTTGTTGGAGACCCAGCCGGAGCGGTGCTACAGGTGCCACATGACTGGCCACGTCAGGCACCAGTGCACGTCGGCGATTGACCGCAGCGGGGAATGTTTCCGCTGCGGTCAAACTGGTCACATGGCCAAGGAGTGCTCGGCCGCCCCCCGCTGCTCACTATGTGTGGCAGCGGGTAAGCTCGCCGACCATCGGGCAGGGAGCAAGGTCTGCACGGGGGCGAAAGGCCCCAGACGTGCGGCCCCATGGGCGGCCGAACGATACACGGCCGCCGCTGCTCCAAATCAGGACCGAGGGTGATTTCCACCCTCGGGGTCCTGGGGCTGCCGCGAGGACATGGCGCCGCACACCCCTGAGGGATGCCCAGTTTGGGCAGGGGAGCGCCATGACCCCGCGTCGCAGCGGTAGGGGGACGACCTCTCCTCCCGGCCATAGCCTAGGCTGTGGCCGGTGACGAGAGGTCGTAGGAAGGCGGCGGAGAGTGAGATCCCTCCTCTCCGCCGCAGCAGTGCTGGGACCCGGAGGAGATATGTATCTCCTCCCCCTACCAGGCGGGGCCTGGGTGGTGATCCGGGGGGATCACCGCCCACACATAGGCCCCGCGAGAAGGCGCGCGTGGTGTTCCCACGCGCCTTCTAGAGGTGGCTGGACCAGGCGATTCCTCCCTGCTCCAGCCCAGAGGAGGGCCCGCCGCCGCCTGTCCTGGCGGCGGGCATCGCGCTGGCGTGGCTGCGGACGAATACCGAGATGGTACCCGTGGCCACGCCGTATAGGTGTGCGCGAGGGAACACCGGTGGGTTTTTAGTGGGTATTCCGCCTCCTACCATCCGTTGGTCATGGGGGCGGGGAGTCCCACATATCCCTGCTGCGGGCCCCCGCCTGCGGCAGGTCGAACGCGTAAATGCGTTTTCCCACCGAAAAAAAAAAAAAAAAAAAAAAGGTTAGGTTAGGTTAGGTTAGGTTAGGTTAGGTTAGGTTAGGTTAGGTTAGGTTAGGTTAGGTTAGGTTAGGTTAGGTTAGGTTAGGTTAGGTTAGGTTGGGGTGCGATGTCAGACAACCTCCTCGTGTGCCTGATGGCTACTTGTCCCCCTGGATACGTCTGGGGGGAACGGTAGTCGTTGGGCCGGTGCACCCTGGGCATCGGTCAACAACTTCCCTTTTAAGGGTTCTTGTTGACCGATGGCGAATAGTCTGACACCGGGGGGCTCCTCCGCGTGTCCCTCTGGTTTAGCAGAGGGCACTGCGGATGGAGCAGGAGACGCTCCCCTCCTAGTGGGGGAGTAAGGGTGGGCTCGGTGTGCACTCGCACTGCCGCCGAGCAGGCCTGGGGAGGAGGTTTGGGGTGAACCTCCTACCCCTTGCCACCGCCGGGCTCGTAATCCGGGACCGCGGCTTTCAGCTGCAGTCCGGGACCGAGGGTCTTGGCTTAACCGCCCGGACCGCGAGGAAGGAAAACCTCTATAAAAAACCAGCCCAAGTCTCGGCTCCGAGGCCCGCCTCGGCGCCGAGATGCCCTCGTCGTCCCACTCCCGAAAATTCGTTTTCGGGAGTGGAGCGACTAGGGATGGTGGAAGGCGAATTCCACCACAGCGGGCTGCGGCGAGGAAGCGGCGCTCCCTGAGGAATGCCCATATGTCCATATGGGCAGGGGACGCCGTGGAATCGTCTGCAGCACTTGGGCGACCTCTCCTTGACGACTGCAGCTAAGGCTGCGGCCGTCGACGAGAGGTCGTGGGAAGCGGCCCTCTCCCTTTGCTCGCAGGGGGAGACGGCGGGAGGGTTGGGGGGGCGGTTTTCCCCCGCCTCCTCTCCGGGCCTCCCGCTGTTGCAGGCCGCTATGGTAGGGGACGACCTCTCTGCTGAGAGGTCGTAGCCGTGCGGGACGGCCACTCTTTGCCGGCCGCAGCCAGGTTCGAGCTGCGGACGCCAAGGAGAGGCCGTGGAAAGCGGTCCTCTCTCTTTGCGAGGTCACTCGCAGAGCGAGGGGAGATGCAGCCGCATGGGGGGCACGGAGGAGAGCTTATCTTTAATGATAGGCGATCCTCTGCCCCCCCTACCCTGCGGGGCCGTGGGTGGCGATCCGGGGGGATCACCGCCCACACATAGGCCCCGCGAGAAGGCGCGCGCGGTGTTTTCCGCGCGCCTTCTAGAGGTGGCTGGACCAGGCGATTCCTCCCTGCTCCAGCCCAGAGGTGGGCCTGCCGCCGCTTTGTCCTGGCGGCGGGCACCGCGCTGGCGTGGCTGCGGACGAATACCAGATGGTACCCGCGGCCACGCCGTCAACGGCGCGCGCGAGGGAACACCCAGGAGTTTTTAGTCGGTAGGCCGGTACCTTCTGTGCCGGAGTCCGACATAACCCGCCCTCCTCCCCCGAGGAGGGCGGATAAGCATGAGCGTTTCTCCTGGTAAAAAAAAAAAAAAAAAAAAAAAAAAAAAAAAAAAAAAAAAAAAAAAAAAAAAAAAAAAAAAAAAAAAAAAAAAAAAAAAAAAAAAAAAAAAAAAAAAAAAAAAAAAAAAAAAAAAAAAAAAAAAAAAAAAAAAAAAAAAAAAAAAAAAAGGTTAGGTTAGGTTAGGTTAGGTTAGGTTAGGTTAGGTTAGGTTAGGTTAGGTTAGGTTAGGTTAGGTTAGGTTAGGTTAGGTTAGGTTAGGTTAGGTTAGGTTGGGGTGCGATGTCAGACAACCTCCTCGTGTGCCTGATGGCTACTTGTCCCCCTGGATACGTCTGGGGGAACGGTAGTCGTTGGGCCGGTGCACCCTGGGCATCGGTCAACAACTTCCCTTTTAAGGGTTCTTGTTGGCCGATGGCGAATAGTCTGACACCGGGGGGCTCCTCCGCGTGTCCTCTGGTTTAGCAGAGGGCACTGCGGATGGAGCAGGAGACGCTCCCCTCCTAGCGGGGGAGTAAGGGTGGGCTCGGTGTGCACTCGCACTGCCGCCGAGCAGGCCTGGGGAGGAGGTTAGGGGGAACCTCCTACCCCTTGCCACCGCCGGGCTCGTAATCCGGGACCGCGGCTTTCAGCTGCAGTCCGGGACCGAGGGTCTTGGCCTAACCGCCCGGACCGCGAGGAAGGAAAACCTCTATAAAAAACCAGCCCAAGTCTCGGCTCCGAGGCCCGCCTCGGCGCCGAGATGCCCTCGTCGTCCCACTCCCGAAAATTCGCTTTCGGGAGTGGAGCGACGAGGGATGGTGGAGGGCGAATTCCACCACAGCGGGCTGCGGCGAGGAAGCGGCGCTCCCTGAGGAATGCCCATATGTCCATATGGGCAGGGGACGCCGCGGAATCGTCTGCAGCACGTGGGCGACCTCTCCTCTACGACTGCAGCTAAGGCTGCGGCCGTCGACGAGAGGTCGTGGGAAGCGCCCCCCCCCCCCCCTCTGTTCGGGGGGGGGGGGGAGACGGCGGGAGGTTTGGAGGGGCGGTTCGAAGGATGGCTGCCTCTCCGGGCCTCCCGCTGGTGTAGGCCGCTATGGTGGGGGACGACCTCTCTGTTGGGAGGCTGTCCCCTGCCATACCATATGGTGGTAACCCTTAGCTACCATGTGGTGTGGCGGGGGGCTGCCTCTCTGTTATGGAGAGGTCGTAGCCGTGCGGGGCGGCCACTCCTTGCCGCCCGCAGCTAGTACAAAGGCTGCGGACGCCAGGGGGAGGCCGTGGAAGGCGGTCCTCTCTCTCTGCGAGACGAGGTCACTCGCGGAGCGAGGGGAGGCCCAGCCGCTCGGGGGGCACGGAGGAGAGCTTATCTTTGGTGATAGGCGATCCTCTGCCCCCCCTACCCTGCGGGGCCGTGGGTGGCGATCCGGGGGGATCACCGCCCACACATAGGCCCCGCGAGAAGGCGCGCGCGGTGTTTTCCGCGCGCCTTCTAGAGGTGGCTGGACCAGGCGATTCCTCCCTGCTCCAGCCCAGAGGTGGGCCTGCCGCCGCTTTGTCCAGGCGGCGGGCACCGCGCTGGCGTGGCTGCGGACGAATACCAGATGGTACCCGCGGCCACGCCGTCAACGGCGCGCGTGAGGGAACACCCAGGAGTTTTTAGTCGGTAGGCCGGCACCTTCTGTGCCGGAGTCCGACATAATCCGCCCCCCTCCCCCGAGGAGGGCGGATAAGCATGAGCGTTTCTCCTGGTAAAAAAAAAAAAAAAAAAAAAAAAAAAAAAGGTTAGGTTAGGTTAGGTTAGGTTAGGTTAGGTTAGGTTAGGTTAGGTTAGGTTAGGTTAGGTTAGGTTAGGTTAGGTTAGGTTAGGTTAGGTTAGGTTAGGTTAGGTTAGGTTAGGTTAGGTTAGGTTAGGTTAGGTTAGGTTAGGTTAGGTTAGGTTAGGTTAGGTTAGGTTAGGTTAGGTTAGGTTAGGTTAGGTTAGGTTAGGTTAGGTTAGGTTAGGTTAGGTTAGGTTAGGTTAGGTTAGGTTAGGTTAGGTTAGGTTAGGTTAGGTTAGGTTAGGTTAGGTTAGGTTAGGTTAGGTTAGGTTAGGTTAGGTTAGGTTAGGTTAGGTTAGGTTAGGTTAGGTTAGGTTAGGTTAGGTTAGGTTAGGTTAGGTTAGGTTAGGTTAGGTTAGGTTAGGTTAGGTTAGGTTAGGTTAGGTTAGGTTAGGTTAGGTTAGGTTAGGTTAGGTTAGGTTAGGTTAGGTTAGGTTAGGTTAGGTTAGGTTAGGTTAGGTTAGGTTAGGTTAGGTTAGGTTAGGTTAGGTTAGGTTAGGTTAGGTTAGGTTAGGTTAGGTTAGGTTAGGTTAGGTTAGGTTAGGTTAGGTTAGGTTAGGTTAGGTTAGGTTAGGTTAGGTTAGGTTAGGTTAGGTTAGGTTAGGTTAGGTTAGGTTAGGTTAGGTTAGGTTAGGTTAGGTTAGGTTAGGTTAGGTTAGGTTAGGTTAGGTTAGGTTAGGTTAGGTTAGGTTAGGTTAGGTTAGGTTAGGTTAGGTTAGGTTAGGTTAGGTTAGGTTAGGTTAGGTTAGGTTAGGTTAGGTTAGGTTAGGTTAGGTTAGGTTAGGTTAGGTTAGGTTAGGTTAGGTTAGGTTAGGTTAGGTTAGGTTAGGTTAGGTTAGGTTAGGTTAGGTTAGGTTAGGTTAGGTTAGGTTAGGTTAGGTTAGGTTAGGTTAGGTTAGGTTAGGTTAGGTTAGGTTAGGTTAGGTTAGGTTAGGTTAGGTTAGGTTAGGTTAGGTTAGGTTAGGTTAGGTTAGGTTAGGTTAGGTTAGGTTAGGTTAGGTTAGGTTAGGTTAGGTTAGGTTAGGTTAGGTTAGGTTAGGTTAGGTTAGGTTAGGTTAGGTTAGGTTAGGTTAGGTTAGGTTAGGTTAGGTTAGGTTAGGTTAGGTTAGGTTAGGTTAGGTTAGGTTAGGTTAGGTTAGGTTAGGTTAGGTTAGGTTAGGTTAGGTTAGGTTAGGTTAGGTTAGGTTAGGTTAGGTTAGGTTAGGTTAGGTTAGGTTAGGTTAGGTTAGGTTAGGTTAGGTTAGGTTAGGTTAGGTTAGGTTAGGTTAGGTTAGGTTAGGTTAGGTTAGGTTAGGTTAGGTTAGGTTAGGTTAGGTTAGGTTAGGTTAGGTTAGGTTAGGTTAGGTTAGGTTAGGTTAGGTTAGGTTAGGTTAGGTTAGGTTAGGTTAGGTTAGGTTAGGTTAGGTTAGGTTAGGTTAGGTTAGGTTAGGTTAGGTTAGGTTAGGTTAGGTTAGGTTAGGTTAGGTTAGGTTAGGTTAGGTTAGGTTAGGTTAGGTTAGGTTAGGTTAGGTTAGGTTAGGTTAGGTTAGGTTAGGTTAGGTTAGGTTAGGTTAGGTTAGGTTAGGTTAGGTTAGGTTAGGTTAGGTTAGGTTAGGTTAGGTTAGGTTAGGTTAGGTTAGGTTAGGTTAGGTTAGGTTAGGTTAGGTTAGGTTAGGTTAGGTTAGGTTAGGTTAGGTTAGGTTAGGTTAGGTTAGGTTAGGTTAGGTTAGGTTAGGTTAGGTTAGGTTAGGTTAGGTTAGGTTAGGTTAGGTTAGGTTAGGTTAGGTTAGGTTAGGTTAGGTTAGGTTAGGTTAGGTTAGGTTAGGTTAGGTTAGGTTAGGTTAGGTTAGGTTAGGTTAGGTTAGGTTAGGTTAGGTTAGGTTAGGTTAGGTTAGGTTAGGTTAGGTTAGGTTAGGTTAGGTTAGGTTAGGTTAGGTTAGGTTAGGTTAGGTTAGGTTAGGTTAGGTTAGGTTAGGTTAGGTTAGGTTAGGTTAGGTTAGGTTAGGTTAGGTTAGGTTAGGTTAGGTTAGGTTAGGTTAGGTTAGGTTAGGTTAGGTTAGGTTAGGTTAGGTTAGGTTAGGTTAGGTTAGGTTAGGTTAGGTTAGGTTAGGTTAGGTTAGGTTAGGTTAGGTTAGGTTAGGTTAGGTTAGGTTAGGTTAGGTTAGGTTAGGTTAGGTTAGGTTAGGTTAGGTTAGGTTAGGTTAGGTTAGGTTAGGTTAGGTTAGGTTAGGTTAGGTTAGGTTAGGTTAGGTTAGGTTAGGTTAGGTTAGGTTAGGTTAGGTTAGGTTAGGTTAGGTTAGGTTAGGTTAGGTTAGGTTAGGTTAGGTTAGGTTAGGTTAGGTTAGGTTAGGTTAGGTTAGGTTAGGTTAGGTTAGGTTAGGTTAGGTTAGGTTAGGTTAGGTTAGGTTAGGTTAGGTTAGGTTAGGTTAGGTTAGGTTAGGTTAGGTTAGGTTAGGTTAGGTTAGGTTAGGTTAGGTTAGGTTAGGTTAGGTTAGGTTAGGTTAGGTTAGGTTAGGTTAGGTTAGGTTAGGTTAGGTTAGGTTAGGTTAGGTTAGGTTAGGTTAGGTTAGGTTAGGTTAGGTTAGGTTAGGTTAGGTTAGGTTAGGTTAGGTTAGGTTAGGTTAGGTTAGGTTAGGTTAGGTTAGGTTAGGTTAGGTTAGGTTAGGTTAGGTTAGGTTAGGTTAGGTTAGGTTAGGTTAGGTTAGGTTAGGTTAGGTTAGGTTAGGTTAGGTTAGGTTAGGTTAGGTTAGGTTAGGTTAGGTTAGGTTAGGTTAGGTTAGGTTAGGTTAGGTTAGGTTAGGTTAGGTTAGGTTAGGTTAGGTTAGGTTAGGTTAGGTTAGGTTAGGTTAGGTTAGGTTAGGTTAGGTTAGGTTAGGTTAGGTTAGGTTAGGTTAGGTTAGGTTAGGTTAGGTTAGGTTAGGTTAGGTTAGGTTAGGTTAGGTTAGGTTAGGTTAGGTTAGGTTAGGTTAGGTTAGGTTAGGTTAGGTTAGGTTAGGTTAGGTTAGGTTAGGTTAGGTTAGGTTAGTTAGGTTAGGTTAGGTTAGGTTAGGTTAGGTTAGGTTAGGTTAGGTTAGGTTAGGTTAGGTTAGGTTAGGTTAGGTTAGGTTAGGTTAGGTTAGGTTAGGTTAGGTTAGGTTAGGTTAGGTTAGGTTAGGTTAGGTTAGGTTAGGTTAGGTTAGGTTAGGTTAGGTTAGGTTAGGTTAGGTTAGGTTAGGTTAGGTTAGGTTAGGTTAGGTTAGGTTAGGTTAGGTTAGGTTAGGTTAGGTTAGGTTAGGTTAGGTTAGGTTAGGTTAGGTTAGGTTAGGTTAGG